>JAVJIF010000139.1:0-84461 GCA_038442645.1 Agave tequilana
GAGTCTCTGCTCTCTGTAAATGGCCCCGGTCGACCGGGCCGTCGACCGCTAGGTCATTTGCCAGTTTATGGTCGACCGGCCGGTCGATCGGTTTTCCCAACGGTCGAAAATCCGACCGCTGTGGGTCGACCGGGCGGTCGACTGATAGCAGGCAGACCTGCTGAGTTGGCTTCCAACGGCCATATTTTGGGAGCCTATAAATTGGGCTTCCCATAGACTGTTTTCAATAAGATTTTAAGTGGGTTTTCAAGATAGTTTTTCCTACACTTCTAAGTGTTTATCTCCACTTATTTTAGAGCCAAATACTTACATATCAAAAGGAGAGTTTTTCAAGAATGTTTTGAAAAAGAGATTTCTTGAGTTTTTCACCACATATTCTATCCAAGTTTTTCTCACAAATACTTAAGCTATCCATTGCTACATCATTCCTATAGGGATTTTTGTTGTGAGAGAGTTTTAGGTAATCAAAGTGTTGTGATCACCAAAGTGTTCAATCTTGTATTTAAGGAGGCGGACTTGCGGGTTCGCATTATTTCGAGTTCTAGTAAGAGCTCGGTCGAGAGGTGCGGCCTCGGCAAGCTAGTGTGCTTGCGCGTGTTGTTCTTGCAGGAATAAGAGAGGGACTAGTGAGTCCAAGGAGTTCTAATGTGAACTCGTTGTAGGTGTTGCGCAACCGAGTGATCTGGTGGGATCGGTTTTTAGTGAAAATCTTTCATAGTGTTGAAGACGGGGACTTAGAGCAAGGATGCTCGAACCTCGAAACAATCTCCCGTGTTTGCGATTGCTCTCTCTTTATCTCTCACTTGTGTTTATATCTTGAATGCTTATATTGCTTTCATCTTTATATGCTTGATATACTTGTGCTCAAATTCATATATACTTGGGTTTGTTTGCTCACACTTGTATTCAGCCAAGAGAGTCTTAGCGACACTTCAACTCTTATTTAGAGGAATCTTGAGGAGATAGTTCAGAGCCCGATACCGAAAATTCGGCTACACTCTTAGGTTATATCTCGTGTGTTTAGCTCAATAATTTTTAGTTTACATAAATAGTTTTAATTCTGCATTAATTCATCATTAGATTAGCTAGTCATCTATTCACCCCCCTCTAGGTGATTTTATGAGTTATGTCTCATGAGGGTTTTCAATGAATTACTCCCACAAAATTTTGTGAAAGAAAAATAGAAAAGATCAAGATAAAAATGATAATAAAAATAAGGATAACAAAATTTAAAGAAACAGAAAATAAAGATAAAGATAAAATATTTTTGAAATGGTAAACAGCACTAATATATAAGTTCCATATTTACCATAAACAATCATCTTCAAATTCAATCTCCTATCAACAATCCTATCATCTAATCTTAGAAAGTTTTAAATCTTTGCATCTATTATCATCTTTCCTAAGTTTTCAATCCTATGCATTTTTGTGAACATGTGATAATTCTTAACTTAGGAATTTGATTCAAACTTTTCATACTTAAGTTCTTTTTTTTACAATATAGAAGTTTCAAAGTATTACCACTCCGTTTCTCTTTAAGCACTTTTTTAATACATATAACTCATCTAACTCTCTTTGATGTAAATATCAAGGCTTCTTGAGGCTAGGATACCTAATAAATAGATTATTAGACTTGTTAATACATATAATATTTTTTTACTTACCTAATTTTCTTTTGCATAAATACCAAGGCTTCTTGAGGCTAATGTAATTAGCTAATCAATAACATAGGTTTTAATTTTTTTTAAGTATTAAGTAATACTCATCATCGCAAGCTTAAGCCATTGTGTAAGTTTAGATAAAATGCATATTCATGTTAACAAAAGTCTAGAAGGCATAAAATTTAAGAATTTTTTATTTCTACTAAAAGAATTTAGGATTCCATCAAGTTGATATTCCTATCCAATTAAAGTTATATGGTTACTACTTTCCTTGCAACTAGATCAACTTAACACAAATTATTTTATTTATATATATATGAAAAAGAAAATAACTAAAAAAATCTAAAAGAAGAAATAAAATAAAAGAAAAGAAAAGAAAATCAAATTTACAACTCCCCCTCATGTGTGCCCTATTTTTCCTCGACTACGACCACCCTAGAACGTGTACCCCTAATTTGTGGCTCTTCGTTCTTTTTCTTCTTCCTCTTAAGCTTCTTGTATGTTTGTTTTATCCCTTCCAAAATTAATGTCATGAATGGCCAATTGTCCTTCGGTGCTTCTTGTTGAAAGAACTCATCATCTTCATCTTTTGATTCACTAGATGATGAAGATGCAATGACAACATATCCTTACAACATAACAGGAGTCCAATCTATTTGTAAGGAAGATTGATAAGAAAAAAAACATATTCAGTCATAATTTTTCCTCTTTCATGCCTGGCTGAGTTGAATTCAGCATCTGACATTCGTTGTAAATTTGTGATGCAAGTATAGGCAATGGTAGAAAGTTTTACGCCTATCCTTAGCGTTATCAATGGTGTCAATAGTGTTTGACACAAGCAAAGGTGTTTCTCCTTGGTCATCAATATGTAAAAAATATGCAATGCTTGGGTGTAAAAATATGAAACATGTGAAATACCCAAAATATTTTGATGCAACCATCTACATAAAGCATGCACATTTCTATACACCATTTTAGCGCTAATGTAACACCCTATTTTCGGAAGACGTACTTAGTTGGTATTCAGATTTTTTGATCATATTTTTCAATTTACTTCCTCTATTTATTTTTATTTTATGATTATGTATGTGATCATTTTGCATTGAATCCATATTCGTGGAATGGGAGTCAACCCTACTCTGAACCAGGGACCCGATCCTAAAGTATTGCTCGATTTGGTCTTTTTGGTAGTCAGATTTGTCTAATTTCAGTTTCAAACACTGTTTTCTAATATTATAGATTTTTCATGATTTTCTAGATTTTTTGAATTATTTTTATAAAAACCCTAAAATCGGGATTGATCGGTACCACTGGTTTAATCCCAGATTTTTAATCTACAAATGGAGTCAAATTTTGAGAAATCACTTTCATATTTTCTTAGAATAATATTTACTATCTTAATACATTTTTTTAGATTTTCAGAATTTAACAGATTTCAGTCAGATTTGGTGTCGACTAATATTGGCGGTCGATTCTAGGATTTTTAATTAGAAAATCATAAAGAATTTCTTGAAACGGATTTCACCATAATTCTTAGAATAATATTATTAATTGTTGAGAATTTTTATGGGTCATTCTGAGATACTTGATTTTCGGACGATTTTGATATTTTTTCGAAAGCTTTCTTCATCCGCCACCGGATCCGAGGATCCACCACACTCTAATTATTTTCACTTTTTCTTACAATCAAATATTTTCTTTTTTCTTTTTCCTTTTTCTTTCCTTCCTTTTCCTTCCACTGTATTCTAAAACATTCTATATTTTCCCACTACATTCTACACCTTTCCACCAAAATATCTCCTCCAAAATATCTCAAATCACTCACCCCCTCTCCCATCACCATGGCCGCCAAGGTCACCTCACTCCTCTCTATTTTACACAAAAACCCTCACCATAATCCTTTTTCCTTCTCCTTTAACTCCAATCCCAAATACAATCCCTTTCCTTCTTCTTCCCTTTTCATTTCTCCATCAAAACCATAATCACCACCAATTCATCCTCCATCTCCACCACAAACACAACAATCATAACTTTTACAACTCTCTACCATCATATTCTTCCTACTCCATCTCCATTTATTCCACCACAACTCTAAAATACCACCAAAATTTCACCATCTCCTTTACCCTCTCCAAACTACCACCACCTACAAATCCCTCCACAAAAACACCTCCACTTCTCCACCACCTAGGCCGGCCACCACCCCAAACGAGGAGATGGCCATCCCCTCTCTGATAACATCTCTGGTCACTGTTCCAGCGACCATTTCAGTGACAACTTCAAATGACAACACCAACGTCACCACCACCATCTTTTCTACACCCTTTTTATCACCATCTCTTCTACTCTTCTCCACCACGACCACAATAAGTATCACCACCATAACACCACCCTCATCCCTACCATTTCAAGTTCCTACATCACTCTCCACATTTCTCCATCTCCTTCCTTTTCATTCTCCTCCAAAAAACCACCATCACCATGATAAATCCTCCATCTTCACCGCCACCTCTTCTATTTCCTTCCCCATCACCACCATCTTCACTTTCACCATCACAATACCACCTCCATCACCACTACTTCATCTTCCAACACATCACCTTTATCATCACCACCTTCACTTTCCTTTTCCTTCTCCATCAAAATCCAACTCCATCACCTTCACCAACACAACCACCACACCATCACCTTCCCTTCTCCTCTCCCTCCTCCTCCTTGGGGCCGGCCACCTCCTTGGCCACTCTAGGAGGCCGGCACACCCCCCTCTAAGGCCAGGTACCCAATGGGCCAAGCCCCCGTTTGCTTCTCGCTTTGGTGTTTCCCCGCTACAGAGTTCGTGCGCATAGTTTTCCAGAGTTCCTGGTAATTTTATCGTGTTCTTATATTTAGGCAAGTGTTTCTCCTCACCTCGTCGAGCTTGTGCTATATTTGGGTTTGTGATGGGTTTGTGTATGTGGTCCTGTGTAATTATACAGGGTTGTATGCGTGTACCGGTATCATATACTGTATCCTATGTTTAAATGCTTGTAATAGTGTAAATGATATAATATTTGTGCACGTGTTTGTACTGTTGGTCCAAAGGCTATTAGCCCTAGTTTTGATGATAACAAACCATATGTAGTTATGTTGTTAACAATTTTGTTTAACAAGTTTTAGGTTAACCATTTGTTTTATTTCAGCTCCATCACAAGACTCACACATTTGGAAACCAAGAAGATGTAGATCCCAGAGCCTAAGCACAAATAGAAGAGCTCAAGGATCAAGTATTTTACAGAAGACTATTTCAATATTTGTATTTTTATCTTTTATATTTTAGATTAGATTTATAGTTATTTGTTAAAACCAAGATGATATAGGTTGATAGTTTTTGGGATTGACACACACAGAGACACATATTTCATACCCCTTTGTGTTTTCAATAAAAGTTTATAACTATACTCTTTATCGTTTTCTTTACCAAGTTTTTGGAAAAACAAGTTTTGAAAAAATCGGGTTTTTTTTTATTTAGAAATTTTTTTGACAAAATATGGTTCTATCTTTACTTTGTGTTGATCCATGATCACACATTAGTTCTTCAAGTCCTTAGAACTTTATTTTGTATTTAAAGATCAAAGGATATTTTATCAGAAAAAGAATGGTTTCAAAAAGATATCCAAAAATTGACTTTGGCCCTTTACTGGTCGACCGGGGGCGTCGACCGTTGGTAGAGCAAAATTGCTCTGTCGGTCGACCGGGCGGTCGACTGACATCTACCGAAGTGTGTGCACTTCGGTAGACCAGGCGGTCGACTGACTGTAAGAGCATTGCTCTCTGTTGGGTCGGGTCAATCGCCCGGTCGACCGACAGAGAGTTTTACTCTCTGGTTGGGAACATTGGTCGACTGTCCGGTCGACCGCTATGCCCAACGGTCAAAAATCCGACCGTTGGCGGTCGACCGGCCGGTCGATTAGAAGAAGGATTTTCTTCTGTCAATTTTCCCAACGACTAGTTTTTGTTTTGTCCTTTTCTGGGTCTTGTCCCAACAGCTTTATTAGGTTTTCTACTCATGTTTTCATCCCCTATAAATAGTGGGACTATAAAACAACTCAACAACAAGATTTCTAAAGCTTAGATCAAGTTTTTACAAGTTATAACCTTTTTCATAAAAGATTTCTTTTTGAGCCAAAATTTTGAAAGTTGTGTTTTTAGCTTGAGCCCTCCCTCTACATCTCTATATGCTATTTTCACTACACAATCCCAATGAGTTTTAATCTTGGTTATAGGATTGTGCTTGTAAGCCATTTGTGGTCAAAGTGTTGATCACCATTTTCCTTCTATTGAGAAGTTGTAGAGGTTGCGGTCTCAAGCGAGCTAGTGAGCTCCGTGTTGGTGTTGCGGCACCGTGAAAGAGGACTAATGAATCCATTAAGTTCTAATGAGAACTTGAAACCAGTTGACGATCCAGTGGGATCGGTCATAGTGAAAATCCTTCATAGTGTTGAAGGCGGGGACGTAGAGCCGTGACTTAAACCTCAAAACATATCATTTTGTTTGCGATTGCTTACTCTTTCTTTTTGAAAGTACACCTAGAGGGGGAGGGTGAATAGGTGTACTGCTAATCTAATGAACTAAATGCGAAAATTAAAAGGCCACTGGGCCAACAATCTCCCCCTTTTTTGATGATGACAAAACTCATGGAGTTATATATGCATGGATTAAAGTTAAGCTTCAAGGAAGCTCCCCTTTAACTCATACATAGCAATAAACAATAAATATGCAATGAATACTAAACATGGATATGCATCAACATGCATAAAAATAATGAAATGAACATGCTCTTGATACTAAACATGAAATAAACATGCTCTTGATACCAAACTTTTAAATAAATTCTTTTCCTTTTTTTAAATAAACATGTTCTAAAGTTCTTGATACCAATAAAAATTTTAATAAAAATAAAAAAAACTTAAGCTCTTGATACCAATCAAGCCTCTTAATACCAATCAATAAAACAAAATTTTTAATACCAATTGAAAAGATAATCACTAAATAATAAACATGCATATAACTCATGCATATAAACTCAGATACTTCTCCCCCTTTTTGTCAATCATCAACAAAGGGTCAAAGAAAACAATATTCTCCCCTTTTTGTCTTAAACAAAAAAATGAGGGTGAAATCAAGACAAAACTTTCTTGATACCAATTGAAAGAAAAAAAATATATCAATAGTGCATCATGATATCAATGAAACAAAAACATACCAATTGAAAGTACATTGAAAGTACATAATGTGGTACGTAAGACAAATGTTTTAATGTAGATTTAAATACCAATTGATACCAATTGTAAGTAAATACCAATTAAATACCAATTGTAAGTAAATAAATCAAAAATTTTGATATCAATAAAACATACCAATTTTAAGTAAACTTATAGATAATCTAGATACCATTTGTAAAGATTAGTACTAATTGAAAGTAATTTTTCATTAAAGGCATATGATACCAAAAATAATCAATATTCTTTTTAATCATTTTAAACATAAAGTGTGGGAGTAGAATACCAAAACCAATTGAAAGGTGAAATGTGAATTTTTTCTCCCCTTTATGAAAAACTAAATAAATGATGCATAAGCTAGTATATGATACCAATTGAAACATAATCAATTGAAATAAAATAGTCATTAAAGAAATCAAGTTTAGCATAACCAAATTTGTACTCAAGGATATAGAGATATAGTAAGCACAAATAAAACATATATATGAGTATACAAAAAGAATGTCACTAGTGATACTAATTGAAAGGATCCAATGATACCAATTGAAAACACAAGAAGATTAAGTGTATAACTCATATTACTTTCCACCCATTTCATGCACATGTTTAAAAGGATTTTCAATAAGAAGCATACAAGGCATGTTCGCCCAACCAACCGCCCTTAAATGGGTAGGGTTTTCAAAAATAGGTTTGAAAATAGAGTATGTTTGAAAAGCTCTACCATAATGAAGAATACGAACTTGTTTTAAGAAAAATTTGAAAACTAGTACGAAATCCTTCAAGCAAGAAATAAAAAAATTATATTTCATGAATCATGAAAATCACTTAACAATTGACACTCAAAGGATATAAAACTCATATAGGATCATGAAAATAAATCATGAGAAAACCTTAAATAATATGAGTGTACAAGTTTTGTGTGAAAGACATAATCATGAAAATAGTCAATTAAGCTCAATAAGAATTCCTTAAAACATGAAAATCATCAAAACGATTTAATCTTCAAGGTATATGTATGTCATGTTCAAACTAAAGTATACAAATAATATATCCAAACATAACGAGTCCACAAAAGTATATGCATGAACGCAAGTGGCTCAAGGATGTATATGTATATCTAATAGTTTAGACAAAATCAACATATACATGAAGTTAAACATAAACACAAAGAACATGTAGAAAATGAGGATACAAGTCAATGTATGAATCATCAAAAGTAGGCTATACTAGTACATCTAATGAGTACAAATGAGCTTTCAAGCACAAACATAAATGATCTATTTGTGGCTCACTAGTTGTACAAGTATATACCTAAGTTTTTATGAAAACTAACATCTAAACATGTAATCAAAATATGAGGCATGAAAATCAATACAAAACTAATATGGTCATTATGTACATGCACATGCATAGATCTAGAACATACACATTAGATAAAATAAATGTGAGTACAAAGATATAAATCCATATTAAACATGGTGTCTCAAATAACTAAACATGTATATCATAGGACTAATAAACATGGCATATGGCATAATGAACATTAAAACAATACATGCTAAACAATAATATGAAAAATCATGTAAACAATAAATGAGGAGTAAGAGACCGTTACTAAAACTTAGAAGGCAACTCTCCATGTCTCCAAAACAA
Source organism: Agave tequilana (assembly GCA_038442645.1). Classification (NCBI taxonomy): domain Eukaryota; kingdom Viridiplantae; phylum Streptophyta; class Magnoliopsida; order Asparagales; family Asparagaceae; genus Agave; species Agave tequilana. The sequence continues at coordinate 8,573 of JAVJIF010000139.1, forward strand.
GGTAGTCCTCCCACCAAACTCCCCTTAAAAGTGATACATCCAAATAGTTCTCTTTAAGCTCGGAACGCATCCACCTCAAGGCACCATCACTCTCACGTCATGCGAGAGCCCACACCTACATCAAAAATCATAGGGGTGGTCTTTGGTACCCATACTCTTTTGGGTCCATGGGAGTTAGTTCCTTTTCTAACCCAAACAAATTTAGTTGCTAAATTTACATCATGTATCTTATCATATCAAAATTTAGCAAGGTGGCCCTTACGTCCATAATGTGTACAAGTGTACACATGAGCATACATCGTATTGTGTGAGTGAACGTGGGAAGCATGTGTATGCCCTGGTTTGTGTGTATGTAAAGATGGAACTTGTTTCTTTCGAAACATAGATTCCAAACGTGAGTGGTTCATGGCACAATGGCTCAAGGTGGAGCCCAAACAATCCGCACTCTTCTTTAATAAACAAATATCATTATCAATACTAAAAGAGGTGCATGCAATGGATACACCAGGTGGTGAAGCTATACTAGCATGGCAAACATGTGTATCTAAATCATTTTGTAAAGAAATATTTTTCTTTAAACAATCTTTTAATTCTTGTGAAATCAAATTTATTTTATTTTTCAAAAAATTATTTTCTTTTAATACAAAATCAAGTTTTGAAGTTAAATCCTCATTTTTCTTCAAAACATATTCACAATCATTTTTACTTTTTAAAATTTTGTTTTCATTAAGTGCAAGATCAAGTTGGGATTTAAGCGAGTCACTTTCACTTGAAATCTCATCCCTTTCTTGTAAAGCAATCTCAAGTCTAAAAGATAAATTTTTATTTTCTTCTTTAAACCAATACTTTTCTTTTTTAAAAGTTTGTATTTTGAAATCAAGTTTTCACAATTTTTAGCAGTTCATCATTCATGGCTTGCCTCTAAACACTCATTGCAATAGGAACTAGTGCTAGCATCTAGTTGAGTTTCCGATTATACCTTAAGGGAGTCATTCCCTTGGACCATGAAGCAACGTTCATCGGACTCGTCTCTTCTAGATCTCCTCATCTTATTGATAAGCGTTGGTAGCTCGGGAGAAGTCAAAATGCTCCATACTGCAAAAGCCGAATCATAGTGAGATAACACATATAAATATTCTTTATGAAGAGATGCTCTAAGTACCTTTAGGGCTAGTGCATTGGCCTCTATATGCCTGCTATTACTAAGATAGGATTCTTTGGTAATGGCAAGGTAAACTTTATAACCTAGGGCTTTTAAATGACAACTCATCATAACCTTCCATATATCTAGTCTAGAGAAATCAACATGAGAGGGTTATCCATGAGTGAGTGTAAACAATATAAATATGCAAATGCAAATGATAGATTAGCTAACCAAGATCACACTCCTAGGTGGTTAAACAAAATATCAGGAGCGTACGCTCTGATACCAATTGAAAGTACACCTAGAGGGGGGTGAATAAGTGTACTGCTAATCTAATGAACTAAATGCAAAAATTAAAAACTTAATTACAACAACACTTAATGCAACCAACGAGTGTAGCCGAATTCCCGGTGAAGGGCTCTGGACTAACTCCTCTTGATTCCTCTGAATAAGAGTTCAGGCACTATATGAAGCTCTCGTGGTTAAGCACAAGTGAGGCACACACAAACAAGCCAAGCATATAATGAATGCATGACAATATGAATGATGCAAGGCACAATAACAAAAAAGAGTTAGAGAGACAATGGATCAATGGCTAACACACGGATATGTTTCGAGGTTCGAGCACACAGCTCTACGTCCCCGCCTTCACACAGGAGGATTTCCAATCCACTTGTCCACACAGGACTCCCACACAGGGAACCTCCACTCAGGATTTGAGGCAAATACAACCGGGAGTACACAACTCCTCTCTCAACCGAATACAACCTCTCACTAGAGGCAATGCACAACCAACACAAACATCACCTCACACAAGAGGGGTAGGCACTTAACCAATACAAATCAATCACCTCACATTTGAGGGATTCCAACACCAACTCCACCTCTCACTAGAGGGAGCCAACCAACAATCTCCACCTCTCACTAGAGGTTGCCAACCACCACTCCAAAATCAACCTCTACACAAGAGGGATAACATAAAGTAAGGAGGGTTACAACTAGGTGGTCTATCTTAACCAAAACAACTTCTTCCATAAAATAAAGATCCTAATAGATAGGATAGAATGATATGGCTCAAGTGTGGAAAACAAAGAGTTTGGAAATCAAAAACTCAATGAAAAATGCTTGGGAAACAACTAGAATAAGTTTGAAATGAAGATCAAAAGCAATATCCCAAATATCCAATTTTATTTGATTTTTCCAACCTTTTAAAACAAATAAAGATGAATCCTTTTTGGCTCTAAAAATACTTTTGAAAACTTGTATAAAACACTTGTAGATAGGAGAATTTTTTTCTTCAAAGTCTTAACCAAAACAGCCCTTAAAAGGGGCATTTATAGGCCCTAGAAAAAACTAGACGTTGGGGCAATTTTTCAGCCCAGACGGCTGTCAGTCAACCGGCTCGGTCGACTGCCAACAGTCAAAAATCTGACCATTGGAGCCTCAGTTGACCGGCCCAGTCAACCGCAGCCTGGAACAGAGAGCAGAGCTCTCTGCTGATCGACCGACCCGATCGACCGGGCTTTCTAGAGAGCAGAAGCTCTCTGGCGGTCGACCGACCTGGTCGACCGGCCCTCCAGCCAGAGCTGGCGTGCACGGCTATGCACGTCGGTCGACCGACTCGGTCGACCGACTCCTAGCTCGGTCGACCGACCCGATCGACTAGCAGAAGCCAGGGCAGGACTAATATAGGGATTGAAATGTTGACTTTTTATTTTAAATAAAATCCCATAAAATCTCTAAAAATTCACAAAAATAGGTTTATTATAATACTTTGATATACAAACATGTGTGAAAAAATTCAACACATATTTCAAACAATTTGAACCATTTTTGTGTTATGGAAATTTTGCCGAAAACCAAAATCCGTATTTTCCAAAACTTGGATTTTTGAATTGAAAATTCGTTTTGTCCAAAACTCATCCAAATACAAAAACATGATATTGAAACAACTTGAAGCATGTTGTATATGGATATAATCCAATATACATGAAATAGATATATATCAATGTTTTTGACTTTAAATCCAAAAATATGTTTTGTTAAAACACAAAACTCCAAACACATGAAATAGACTATCAAACTAAGTTTGTCTAAGATATGAAGTATACATGTATATAGAACAAATATAATATACATTAAACCATGAAAACTTGTATTGATACTATCTATTCATGAAAATCAAGATCGGTTAAACCAAAAACCGAAAACCAATAAACATGAAAACTTAAATAAGTGTGTGTGTGTTGTGAACTTGAGCATATCACACTATCTAGTCTTTACAAATGGATCTAAACAAAAATTAAACAATGTACCGAAGTCTTCTTGACGAACTCCGTCTTCAAGCCGACTCGATTCAAACGTGATCCACCGAGCTTGACTCCAACGAGTGCTAGATATGAACTTTGACTCTCGGGCTCTTTAATCACCATGTGAAAAGCTCCAAAACACCTTTGTTGAAGCTAATCACCTACTAATATCTTGGTTAAGTATCTGAAACTAAACATCACAAGATTATTAGTAACATAACTACATGAGTTAATCATCATCAAAACTAGAGTGGAAGGCCTCTGGGCCAACACTTTTAACTCTACTCTCTCTTTACTTTCACCCTAATATTGCTTACTCTTTTACAATTATTTCTTTAGTTGTATTTCTTATTTTCTAGGCTGCTAGTAAGAGATTTTAATTCCGTATTATTTTCTATTTTGTATAGCCACACCTATTCACCCCCTCTAGGTGATTTTGAGGTATTAACAATGCAGGTACCCATGTATAGCCTTTGGGGCTTCTGTCCACTCCCAGAATGGCTACCCAATTGGTCTAGGCCCTGTACTCTTATGGGTTTCATGGTAACTACCGAGGGTGCGCTTAGACCCTGGGCTTACTACAGCCCTTATGGGCTTACACATAGCCTTCGGGCTTCACACACTATAAACTAGCTACTGCATGTTTATATGCTTGATTATGTGGTACTAACATCTCATACAGGTACCCCTATACCGACTCTGGGTTTTTGCTCACTCCTGATTAGCTACCCAATTGGTTTTAGGCCTGCACCCTTAAGGGTTTCATGGTAGCTATCGAGAGTGTGCTTAGACCCGAGCGTACTTTAGCCTCTGGGCTCTCGCCCACTACCTTGAAAGAGAAGTGTGCTTAGACCGTCAGGTCTCTCAGCTCTGCCTGGTAGGCATGCTTAGCGCTTTACCACTAAATTCATCTAGGCGAGATGCTGCCGGATTTTCTACTCGCAGTTTAAGCCGAGTCGTACTGGTAACCTCGTCAGGCGCTTTAGCGTTAAACACTGTTTGCTGTCCGTACCACCAGCTTGCTTAGCTCCGCTTGGATGTTTGCTTGCTTGCTTTTTACCTGATCCTCAGTTTAGTTTTTTCTTCTATTAATGGTTGTGAAGAGTTTAAAATCTTACTTATACTATTTTTCCTGAAACGACATGGTTTTTTGGTATTCGTACCGATCTCATATACCGATACTATTTTCTCATATCATTTGACATGCTTTCACATGACGAGATTACATATACCATGCTGTCTCTTGTCACCCGCCTGATATCACCCTCATGTCATGCTATCACGTGACATCCGGCATGACATACCTGACTATTATAATTATCACGATAACAGAAATGATGACCTGATATCTTGTTTACATCTTGATATATTTTAGCACAAACCGTACTCCTAATACACCTGTATTCCTGGCTTGTTCTTGCTTATTCTCGAAATCGGATAATTATCTAATAAACGATAAAATGACACAACTTACATCAGATAAGGGGAAACTTGTGGATATCAATATATGTTCGTATTTATAGTGGTATTAGATATATTATGCATCTAACTTTCGGTCTGACTTGAAGGCCTCTAGGTAACCGAGGGGAGCACTGGCTACCTCCTTCTTGGTTCCATCTTGAAAGGGCATCCTATAAGACCCTCTTGAATGCCTCGCAGCAGGTTCCGTCCTCCAGCAACGGAACAATCCTGGGCCGTAGTCCCGAGTATACACGAGATCCACTGTAAACATTATTCGTTGATACCCCAATTGGTATCCAATAACAATCTTACTTTACTCAGATGTGGATATATGTGTGCTGGGATGCTAGTTCACATATCTAGAAATCTGGGTAAGACGAGTAATAATAATAAAAGATGCCAACTATGTATCCGTTGTATGCTTTGCCGAATATGCTTTCATCGGGTTTTACATTGGATTTTCAATTTATGGCCATTATTATATTATAGTTGTTTACATCCTGCCTTACCACTTATGCTCTATTCCACCAGTCTTCTGCTCTTATCTGCTTGATATCACTTGCTATATATCTACCTGCTTCTGTATGCTTGTGCTCACGACACGATTTTCAATGCATGCTTATGATTCGAATTTATCGATACACGTGTGCTGTCTTTGTACGCTACATGTCCTTAAGAAATTTTGCATAGGATGGGACTTGTTGGATGGCATCAAGAAGTGACACATTTATCTTCACTTGATTGAAGATCTCAATTATCTTATCCATGTGTGGATTCTACTTGTTGTTCTTCAGCCTATTAGGAAATGGTACTATAGATTTGTACACCTGACTGATTGACTTACCTGTTTCAGATTCGTCAGATTTTGAAGGATTTGGACTAGATGAGGTGGATGCTTGAGTGTGATTGTGCTGAATGGGATTGGATGGTGTTGACACTTGATTATCAACTTTCTTTCCCGACCTCAATGTATGAACATCATTACATTGATTTAATGATTGATCCTCAACCAAATGAGCTTGTTGAGAATTCCTAAGATTCATTATTGTTGACTGGGTAAGGTACCCTTTTGCCTCTCATTCTGTGAATTGGCTAATTGGCTCATTTGAACCTCTAGCCTTTGTATTGTTTGCATGAGGGAATCTTGGTTCTTCATGTACCTTTTCATGTTTCTCTCAAAATCAGTCATTCTCTTTTCATGTTGAGGAAGATTGTGGAGCTTGGATGGGAAAGCTTTGTTGATAATTTGAAAAATTGGGCGGATGGTTGGGAGAATTTGATGGTGATTCGAAAAGTTGGGTTGATGATTAGAAGAATTATTGGAATGATGAAAGTGACTTGCATGGTTTGACCGTGGGTGGTCATTGTTGTGTTGGCTCCATAAGAAATTTGGGTGATTTCTCCAACCAGGATTATACGTTGCTGCGTAAGGATCATTGTTCGGCCTTGAAAAGGCCCCATTCATAGGTTCAGATATTGTTACTGAGCTTGAAACAAAGGACACTCCTCAAACACATGATTCATGGCTTAACAGTATGTACAACCCAGAGTTGAAAATTGATTTGGGCTGACTTGATTGACTGGACTTGGTTCCTTAGTTTCTAAAGCTTCTAGTCTCGCTAGGTTAGCTAACTTTGCCTGATTCAATTGAATGGAGACCTCCTTTTAAAGAGATGGAGTTTGAATTCTTAGAGCTTTCACTAGTTGGTTCCCATTGGATGGCCTTTTCAGCTAGATTCTCATATAAATCACATCCTTCATTCTCATCCTTCTGCAAGAACACCCTTGGCACATGCTTTCTAAGAGGGTCTTGGTTGAGTAGTCTTTCATCATTAAGCATACTTTCTCAAAATCTCTTATGAAGAAATAAGCATCTTCGGACTCTAAGCCATGGACTTAGGGAGTGTGTTGATAAACTGTGGTTTAAGCTCAAAGTTGTGTTCACCAACTGATGGAAATTGGATGCAGGATGGAAGTGAGGTTCTAAAGGGATAGAACCTATCCTGCAAAGATGTCGGTTGAGCCATAACTGAATCTGGCTTTGGTTCAAACTTAGAAGGTGATGTATTTCTAGTTAACCTAGATGAATTAGGTCTCTTGACCATACTTGCATACACAAACACAATCAAAAACAAGTTCACCAATAGTCAACAAGAGAAAATAACTAAGCCTAATTTAAGGTAACCTTGACCTAGACAACTCCTAACTGGCTGATTATCCACAGGAGGTATAATGCAGACTTTGGCCACAAGCTAATCAGCCAGGTCTGGGAAAGATTGGTGGGAGGTATCCACGCAAAAACGATGGGCCTAATTAAGCCAAACCACCAGCCTTCGAGGTTTCGCCCCTCAATCCCTTTCCTAGACACTGATTTGGCAGGAGTCAAATTCTAACACCTTCCCCCTTAGGATAATCCTAGTGTGTTCGAGATGTCCCAAGGCCAACGTCTATCAGATTTTACTTAGGCTTAGGTTGTGCGTGCTTGGAGATGATTTATGGGCCAAGGAAGGGTAATGACTCCCCACCTTATCTTGATTTGGGTTTTGCCCTTAGAATTGATTGTGTAGAGTGTGCAAGATATAGAAAAGTAACATTCACAAGGAAATATCACCCAAGAATGTTTCTTAACTATATGCTATGCATACATACCTTGTCTCCAGTTATCTTCAATAGAAATTGTAAAAGAAACGTAAGTAGACAAATGTCTAGAATGCAGCTCTAAACATTTTTTAGGCAATTAACAATCACCCAGATTACTGTTGGATAAAAAATAGGGAGTGTGAATATCAAATATAGTAAAAATAATACCCAAAAACTGTATTTTTGTAAAGCGGTATATCCTACAAAAAAGAGTTTTTTAGTAGTCCACAAATTTTCAAACTTGCGTTGCAATTTCTTGAAATTCTGTTTCCTACTTTCGAGAGTAGGGGCACAAAATAGCAAGTCTTCTTTTGCAAACCTTGAGTGCTAAATCTGAATCTTGATGTCCCTAAAACAAGACACCAAACTTGTTAGAAAACAATTACCCCGTTCCCTCCCCAGCAACGGCGCCAAAATTTCATTGTAAAAATGAAAGTGATAAGAATTACCGTCTAGCTTTGGGCTAATGAGTTGTGTCCACGAGGAGGAATGCGGTAGAAGCTTTTCGGTGTTTTTGTTTAGAAAACAAAGAATGATGTTTATTTTTTAGCTAAAAAAGAACGGAGAGAAGGAAAGTGATTTAAAGAAAATTTTAAAATTTGGAAAAGGCTTTGGAGAAGATGATCTTTTAGAAAATGATTTGAGAGTGATGTGATTTAAATTATGAAAAAGGATCTGGGCTCACTAATTTTCTACTCAACTACGTACTTATCTCAAGAACATTTGGGTGCATCACTTTTATCATAGGAAAAAAACCTTTAGTTTCTTTGAATGTCTAAGTAAAACAAATAAGATGGTTTGGTTTAAATCTTAAGCCCTTTCTTAATACATCATTAAAAAGAGAATGTTAAACGATCAAGCGAGAAGAAGCAAGTATGGAATAAAAATAGTTTAAAAAGATTTGTACTTTGAAAGTCCAAGTTTAAAATAAAGACATCCTCAAGTGCATTCAAGAACGAAGTTTAACTCAGATATTTTTCTGATTCAAAAGAGTTACTTTCAAAAAAAATCAATCAAGAGAGAGGAGATAGAAGAGATTAATTAGTGAGCCCAGAAGATGAATTAGCTACTCAAGATGAAAGAAAAATAAACAAGAATGAAAATCAAACATAAACATACCGAATTTGAGTTGAGTTGAATAAGCGAGTTGAAGCTCCTTTGATTGTCACTTCAAAGATGAATTACACACTCAATTCCACTCTTCTCTCTTTACTGGTCTAAACTGAAAAGTAAAGAGGAGATACAACTTCTTCGAACTATCTAACAATAATCCTAAAATCCTAAAAACTGAACAAGAATTCTAATCCTAGTCTTCACTTCCTTTTTCAGTGCAAAACCCTACCTTTTATAGGTAAAAACCCAGAGGGAAAGGAGTAAGGAGATAAGGGGAGCAAATGCTCCCCTTATCTCCACCAAACGGCCGCGGATCCGCGACCACATCCTGGTGGAGATCTTGATGGCGTGGGATTTGGCTCCCTTTTGTCCGACTGGATTTGCTGTTTGTCTCTGATTCTGATCTGATCTTCGGTGATTCTCAGGCTAACCGATTTAGATTCTTATAAAACCAAATTAACCGGTTTTCAATCTCTCTGATCTGTCATGATCTGCCCTGATCTTCTGATTTTGAATTAATTCTGATTAAATCAGAATTTGATGGGCTTTTGGGCTTATTTTTCTTCCCTTTTCTTTAGCAATGGGCGTGTACTTTATAAAGAAAAATAAAACTTATTTATAGGATTTATAGATAATAAATATGGTAATGTGATAATATATATGCAATATATGTGACCGATCACACCCCCACACTTATCTATTGCTCACCCTCGAGTAAAACATCAAAATTAATCCTAATCAATTATTAGACCACTTTCGCAGGTTACTCGATTGCACTGAGCATGTGTAACAAGCCGTTAAATCTCTAGGTTACCCCTAGAGGGCGAGTTTTGTCTTGTGAAGGTTTTCAGTGGATTGCACCTACAAAATCCATAAAGAAAGGAAAGAATGTTAGTATTTTCGAAGAGCATTTTGAAAAGAAAGAAAACATTTGAAGTATATTTGTAAGAGTTCAAGTAATCTATAAGTTGTAGGATTATCAAACTTTTCATTCCTAAACTTAATCTCTATTTAAAAACATGTCATCAATCAAAGTAAGTAGTCAATTTGTATTTCTCATCTAGTCTATTACTTTACCCTGAGTCATATGCACCTTCGTGACCGTGAATTTTTAACTAATGGTTCTTTAACATTAACTCCTATGCTTTATTTATATTTATTTTTGGTGGTACCATTAGGCTTCTAATCTGCCCATGTAACGAGCCTTTAGTCGGTGACATTCAACTGGATAGTCTTAGGGCACCAGGTGAGAAAACACCCCTAAGGACTTAAAAACTCGAGCAGATAAGACCACAAAACTAAGGGTTTTATTTATAAATTGTACCCTTTTTAGACGTGAATACTTATGCTTCATGAGGCACAAATACCCAACTTAATCAGAGGATATATATATATATATATTTCAAACTTATCTAATTATCTTTTACATAAATACCAAGGCTTTCTTAGGCCAAAGAACCTAACTAATCAATAATTAGATTTGTTTATTTTTCATAGATACACACACACACACACAGATATATATATATTTTTTCTTTTTTTTATAAGGCATAAGAATCTTTGTTTTTTAAACCCTAAGTGTGTAAGTGTATAAGATGTGCATATTTCTTCAAGGTAAAGATCAAGACTAAATTACTGTCATCAATTTTCTTCCTAATTCTGAAAATCAAACAAGTCATCTTATTTTGATCAAGTATAAGAAATCCTAATTATGATTTTCCTATTTCTTAAAATTTACTTAATTTCTCACAAAAAATATATCAAAATATTGTTCTTTTCTTTCAAATTTTTTATATATTTATTTGTTTTTTTTATTATATATATTAGTCATGTTAGAGCCCTCCCCCACACTTATCTCATGCATTGTCCCCAATGTATGAAAGAAAATGTATAGATGTATTAAATAGAATGTAAAAGAGGTTCATATATATTATACAAAAATATGTACAACATCATGTTCTCCCACACCAAGATCTTTTTCGGCCTCATCCCACTAGCTCTCTTCCTACCATTCTAATGGGTTCTCTTTATAGGGCATAGTGGGGAGGCCAATCTTTTTATAATTTTAGCTTGCTTCCTCTCTAGTCTCACCTGCTTTAAGCTTTTTTTTCTCATATTTCTACATCCATTATTCAAAAATTGATCATCATCACACTTCTCAGTTGGAACTTCTTTACTATGAATGCCTAGGAATTCTAACTCAGTTCCATACATCTCTTCAAAACTTAGGTCAATACTTTCCCCTAGAGGTGTGCAATTAACCAAAATATTCCTAGTCGGTTCATCCAAACACATGAGTTCTTCTTTGAAGAGGTTTTCAAAGCTTAGGTCAATCGGAGGTTCTTGAATTATATTCTCATGCGATATATCATTGATTGGCTCATCGAAATTGAAGATATTCAAATCAAATTTCCTTTGTTTAAAGAGGATTCTAAAATTAGGATCTCCAACATAAGCCTTCTCATTAATATAATCACATTCATTCTTAAATAATTCATCAAGAAACAGAGACTTATTCTCTATACCTTCACTCTCTTCATCACAATTATTTTCAACAACGTTTACCTCAAATGTTTGGTCTCTTATCTTACGAGGTTGTTTTTCTAGGTTGAAGACATTGACTTCTCTAGTCATGTCCCCAAAGGTTAACCTCATGGACCCATTCCCACAATTAATAATAGCATTGGCAGTAGTAAGGAATGGGTGTCCTAGGATTGGACACAGGTTGTGTATCAAGAACTATGAAATCTACTGGGTAGATAAACTCCCGACCTGGATAAGGACATCATTAATTTCCCCCTTTGGAACTTTCACAAAACGGTCAGCCAGTTGGATTGTGACTCGAGTTGGACTAAGATCGCCCAACCCGAGTTGTTGATAAACTGAGAATGGAAGCAGGTTAATACTTGCTCCCAAGTCAAGAAGTGTACGACTAATCTCGGCTTATCCTATAGTGCAGGCAATGATGGGACAACCTAATTCTTGTACTTGACAGGGATCGGACCCGACAGTAGCTCACTAATGTTAGTGGCTAAGAAGATTTTCTTGGGTATATTAGTCTTTCTCTTCTTGGTGCACATGTCCTTGAGAAATTTTACATAGGATGGGACTTGTTGGATGGCATCAAGAAGTGACACATTTATCTTCACTTGGTTAAAGATCTCAATTATCTTATCCTTGTGTGGATTCTGCTTGTTGTTCTTCAGCCTATTAGGAAATTGTACTATAGGCTTGCACAACTGACTGGCTGACTTATCTATTTCAGATTCGTCAGATTTTGAAGGATTGGGACTAGATGAGGTGGATGCTTGAGTGTGATTGTGCTGAATGAGATTGGATGGTGTTGACACTTGATTATCAACTTTCTTTCCCGACCTCAATGTATGAACAACATTACATTGATTCAAAGATTGATCCTCCAAAACGGTTCACTAGGTTCTTACTTAAACTGCATGATGTTTTTCCTAATGAGAGTGGTCTTATGATTTGGATAGAATTTCTTTAAGAAGACCTTGATGAAACCATCCCAGGATGTGATAGAGTTGGCCGCTAAGCTGTATAGCCATTTCTTGGCTAAATCCTTAAGAGCGAAAGAGACAAATCTCAACCTAATAGCATCATCTGCAAGGTGTGGGATTTTCATCATTAAGCATACTTCTTCAAATTCCCTTATGAAGAAATAAGCATCTTCGGACTCTAAGTCATGGAAGTTAGGGAGTGTGTTGATGAACTGTGACTTAAGCTCAAAGTTGTGTTCACCAACCGATGGAAGTTGAATGCAAGATGAAAGTGAGGTTCTAATGGGATAGAACCTATCCTGCAAAGATGTCGGTTGAGACATAACCGAATCTAGTCTTGGTTCGAACTTGGGTGGTGATGTGTTTCTGGTTAACCTAGATGAATTAGGGTCTCTGACCACACTTGCATACACAAACACAATCACAAACAAGTTCACCAATAGTCAACGAAAGTAAACAACCAAGCCTAGTCTAAGGTAACCTTGACCTAGACAACTCCTAACTGGTTGATTGTCCACAGGAGGTATAATGCAGACTTTGACCACAAGCTAATCAGCCAGGTCAGGGCAAGATTGGTGGGAGGTATCTGCGCAAAAGTGACGGGCCTAATTAAGCTAAACCATCAGCCTTCGGGGTTTCGCCCCTCAATCCCTTTCCTAAACACTGATTTGGCAGGGTCAAATTCTAACACCTTCCCCCTTAGGATAATCCCTTAGTGAGTTCGAGATGTCCCGAAGGCCAACGTCTATCAGATTTTACTTAGGCTTAGGTTGTGCGTGCTTGGAGATGGTTTGTAGGCTAAGGAAGGGTAATGACTTTCTCACCTTATCTTGATTTAGGTTTTGCCCTTAGAGTTAATTGTGCAAAGTGTACAAGATATAGAAAAGTAGCATTCAAAAGCAAATATCACCCAAGAATGTTTCCTAAACTATATGCTATGCATACGTACATTATCTCCAGCTATCTTCAATAGTAATTGTAAAGTAAACATAATTAGACAAATGCCTAGAATGCAAGTCTAAATGTTTTTTAAGCAATTAGTAATCACTCAAATTACTGTTAGATTAAAACAGGGATTGTGAATAGCAGATACAACAAGAATAATAACGCAAAAAAGACTTAATTTTTGCAAGCAATATGTCCTGCAAAAAGAGTTTTTAATAGTCCAACAAAATTTTCAACTTTTGCAACGCAATTTCTTGAAATTTTATTTCCTACTTTCAGAGTAGGGGCACATAATAGCAAGTCTTCTCCTGCAAATCTTAAATGCTAAATCTGAATGTTGACGTCCCTTAAATAAGACATCAAACTTGTTAAAAATAAATACACCGTTCCCTCCCGGCAACGGCGCCAAAATTTGATTGTAAAATGAAAGAGCAAGGATTTACCGTGTAGTTTTGGGCTAACGGGCCGTGTCCACGAGGAGGAATGCAATGAAAGCTTTTCGGTATTTTGTTTAAAAAGCTAAGAATGGTGCTAGTTTTTTAGTTGAAAAGAAGAATAGAGAGAAGGGAAATGATTAAAAGAGAAATTGCAAATTTGGAGAAGGCTTTGGAAAAGGTGATTTAAAAAGCTTTGAAAAGTGATTCGTTGTTTTTTATATAAGAAGAAGAAGATTTGGGCTCACTAATTTTCTACTCAACTATGTACTTATCTCAAGAACATTTGGGTGCATCATTTTTATCATAAACAAAAAACCTTTAGTTTCTTTTAATGTCCAAGTAAAACAAATAAGATGGTTTCATTTAAATCTTAAGCCCTTTCTTTACAAATCATTAAAAAGAGAATGTTAAACCATCAAGGGCGAAGAAGCAAGTATGGAATATAAACAGTTTAAAAAGATTTGTGAGTCCAAGTTTAAAGTAAAGACATCCTAATCTGCTTTCAAGAACGAAGTTTAACTAAGAGGTTTTTCTGATTCAAAAAGTGTTGCTTTCATGAAAAACAATCAAAAGTAGAAGAGAGTAATTAGTGAGCCCAAAAATAAAATTAGCTACTCATGAAAGATGAAAAATAATACTTGTAAGTAAAGCAAGACATACCGTGAATTGGAGTGGTAGAAGAGAAATCTTGATCCTTTTATTGATGTACCTTCAATCTTCGGACTACAATCGCTCAATTCCTCTCTATCACTGGTATTTGATCTGAACTACAAATTATAAAACAAAGTTACAACTTTTATACTAAGTAACAAAGAGACTAAAATCTTAAAGAATAAACAAAATTCAAATTCTAGTCTTCGCACACTTCTTCTCTATTGAAAATGATATTTATAGGGAAAAACCAGAAGGGAGAGGTCGTGGGAAGATTGGGGGAGCAAATGCTCCCCCAAAAGAATTAACAAGGCCACGAAAACGCGGCTAGGGCCACATTTTCGCGGCCCTGGTGTGGCCAGGTGGCCACACCTAAGTGGTGGAAGTCCCTGGTTTGGTGATTCTCCCATATCTTCTGCTGGTTTTCTCGTTTCAGCTCCAGAAATTTGACGAAACAGCCTTTGATTGTTGGCTTCAACCGCTTGATTTGGGAAGATTCATTTTAACCAGTTTTCAACCTCTCTGATTTACCAAGATCTGCCCTAATTCCCTGATTTCGAATTTATTTTGAATTAATCAGAATTTGATGGGCTTTTGGGCTGTTTCTCTTTTCTTTCTTTTAGCAATGGGTCTATATTTAACAAAGAAGAATAAGACTTATTAATAGGATTTATTAGATAAAAAGTATGATAACGTGACAATGTATATGCAATATATGTGACTGATCAATTCACCAACTAATCTATCCTTTACATTTTATCTAAAAATAAAATCTTGACACTTACAAAACCTGACACAAGTCTTCTTGAAAATCTTCTCTTGAAAATCTTCTTCTTCTTCTTGACTTGGTCCAAACCTTGTTCTAATAAGCTAGACTCCTCTTGAGTACTTGATGCGATCTTGATACGCGAGCTCTTGAATCAACACGTGCTAGCTCCAAAACTTGATTTTAAATCTTTTATTGAAGCTAAACACCTACTAAGATCTTGATCAAATATCTGAGACTAAATAAACACAAGATCATTAGTACTATAACTACATGAGTTAATCATCACCAAAACTAGAGCGATGGGCTTTCGGGCCAATATATATGTGCGCTGGGATGCTAGTTCACATATTTAGACATCTGGGTAAGATGAGTAATAATAACAATAAAAGATGCCAACTTTATATTGTTGTATGCTTTGTCGAGTTTGCTTCCATCTAGTTTTACTTCAGATTTCTAATTTTATGATCATTTCTATATTATAGCTGCTTACATCCTACTTTACCACTTGTGTTCTATTCCACCAATCTCTTTCTCTTAACATATCATACCATGAGTATTCCCTACTTGATATCGCTTGCTATATAAATATATCTACTTGCTTCTATATGCTTGTGCTCATGATACGGTTTTCAATATATGTTTATGATTCAGATTTATCGATACACGTATGCTTATCTTCGTACTCCACTTGGCATTCACATCACCACTCGCTAGTGAGTTCTGACTCCCCTGGATCCTCATGTTTAGGTCCTGGAGCTTGGAGCTTGTGAATTCTCCCTGTTACTGACCTGAGAGGTGCAGCAGTAGCATGGATCTCTAGCAGACCCTCTGAAGCCCTATCCTTCCAGGTCCCCTGCGCGTCTCTCGAGTTTTCCTTCCATAGACTTGTGAGTGCCCCTTTTACTGTTCATAATTGTATACTCCTTTGTATTCTCGCATTTGCGCTAATTGGTGATGTACTATTCTTATAATATTTGTCACATCTGGTAACTTTGTAATTGTACTCGTATGTTTGAATGTAAAATGCACCACGTGCTTCTGTACTCTGATTCTTGCCTGTACTGATGCTTAGCGTATATACGTGAGGGTATTTTTGACCTGCGTATATATGTCGCAGAAACGTCTCCGTACCCACGGGATCGGGGTGTTAGAGGATGGTATCAGAGCCTAGGCTCTCACATCCCCAGTACATCCATATGACAAATTAATGGTAAAGAAATTTACAATTGGAAGCATGAGTCCTGGTTATATAGTCCAACTACAAGTATAGAGTTATCTATTCTTTCTTGATCATTCTTCCTTTGATTCCTAATCCCTTCCATCTTTCCACTGTTTTGGTTTTTCGTAACCTTTATACCAACTTAAGATATGGATAGGTAGCAGCTAGTTCTAAATGAAGCTATTATATGATCTCTTCGGCTAACTCTATGAAGTTCAAGTATTCTCAGAATGGATTCACGAACGGGTTATCTTTCAGAAGTTAGTAGTCGGGATTCTCTATGGGTATTCTATATTCTTGGCTATATCTTTTAGAATAATCGACGCCATGTATTTGGAATTCTTAATTATCGGTCTTCTTTATTATGCTTAGTATTATCAGGATTTCATTTATCTTTGGTATTATGGCTTATTCTCGGAGAGCTATTAAGTATGCAGTACAACGGGAATTCTATTGCGAAGCTGTGTTATCAGGTTAGTATTATTCGACATCATTCGAAGATTTATACAGCAGAAGATGTCTATATTCAGGTTATTATTCAGTCAACTTGGGAACCGTACCTATAGTGATTCATATCTTGATTGGTATAATTCCCATCCCTGTCCTCTTTGTGTTCATTTTATCCCTTATCGAAATTGAGAGGAAGCAATTTTTGTAAGGTAGATGGAATGTAAAACCCCGCTCCTAGAATACATACTTAGTTGCGTATTCAGATTTTTTGATCATATTTTTCAATTTACTTCATGTATTTGTTTTGTATTATGAATTATTTATATGATCGTTTTGCCTTGAATCCGGATTCGTAGACTCGGAGTCAGCCCCAGTCAGAACCGGGGACCCGATCCTAGGGTATTGCTCGATTTGATCTTTCTGGTATTCAGATTTGACCGATTTTAGTTTCAAATATTATTTTCCAATATTTTATATTTTTATGATTTTCTGAAATTTTTCTGAATTAAATTGGAAATTTTCAAAACCAGTGTTGACCAGTACCGCTGACCGATTCCCGAATTTTTTATTTACAAACGGATGGAATTACTAGAAATGGCTTTTCATATTATTTCTTAAAATCATATTTTCTATCTAAATACTTTTTTTGAGAATTTTTTGAATTTATCAAAATTCCACCGGATTTGGTGTCGGCCAGTATCGCTGGTTGATTACAGGATTTTTAGTTTACAATTAGAATTGAATTTCTAGATTCCAATTTTACATTGCTTCTTAAAATTATATTTTCTCCTTTAATATATTTTCTGAGATTTTTCAGAATTTATCAAAATCCGGCCGAACTGGTGTAGAACGGTATCGACGGTTGACTTCAGGATTTTTAATTTGAAATAAGAATTTATTTTTGAAAACTAATTTCAAATTATTTCTCAGGGCAATGTTTTCTACCTCTGAAAATTTTTGGAGATTTTTCTAGAACAGTTGATATTTTCTGACCTTATTATAATATTATTATTTTTTTGAATCCTCTCTTTTCTTTCTTTCTTTCTTTTTTTTTCTTTCCATTGACTTCACCATACGCCACCTCACCCCCTTCATAAAATCTCTCTCCTATCTATCACCTCCATCCATCATTCCCCTTTTTTCTTTTTCCTTTTCTTTTTCTTTTCTTTCTCCTTATCTTTTCTTTCTTTCTTGTCTTTTTCTCCCTTCTCTTCTTCTTCTTCTTCTCCAATTGTTGGCCGACGCCCAAACCTGCCCCAACTCTAGCGCCTCTGGCCACCAACTCCGGCGAGGGCCACCATCCCAACTCCAGCAACCATTTCCTCTCACCAACACCAACATCAACACCACTATCTCCATCTCCTTCCACCTTAAAACCACCACCATCTTCACCACCTTCTTCTTCTTCTTCTTCAAATTAACTACCACCTCCACCATCTTCTCCACCCAAACACCACCCTCACAACACCCTACTCCTCCTCCTCCTATCTCCTTCAATTCCTCCACACTACCCAAAATCACCATCTCCATCACCACCACTACTTCTCTCTACCTCTAGACCCAAAAAAAACTCAAACCCTCTCTTTCCCCCCCTTTTTTTTTGGTGGCCAGAGCCACCCTTGGGATGGGCATCGTCGGCAGCTGTGAGCGGCTAGGGGGCCCCCTTGGCCCCCTGTGCGTGGACAGAGGGGGCAACAACCCCCTCTTTCTTTTTCTCTCACTTCTCTCTCTCCCCTATTTTCCCTCTCTCTCCTCTCTTGGGGATGACCGGCGCGACTACTTTTGGCCAGCGGCCACCGGAGGTTCGCCGATGCCGACCCTGGCAGGACCACGGCCAGGCCTCCTGGCCTGGCCGTGGGCTACTGAGAGGGGACAACAACCCCCTTTTCTCTCACTTTCTCTCTTTCTCTTCCTCTCTCTCAAATCTCTCTCCTCTCTCTACAATTTCTCTCACTCTCTCTACTATTTCTCTTTCTCTCTCCTCTGTTTCTCTCTTTCTCTCTCTATATTTTCTCTCTCTAAATCTCCTTTTCTCTCTAGACTTTCTCTCTACCCCTCTCTTCTCTCTCTAACTCTTTCTCTCTCTTCTCTCTCCTCTTCTCTTTCTCTCTCTAAAATAATTATATATATTTATTATATTATTTTTGGCGCATGCGCGAGTTCCCAGGATTTCAGAGTTTCGGTGTTTCAGAAGATTTAGACGAATGTCCTCGCCTTCTTTTGGTTTTCCCACTTCGTCGGGTCGACGAGTATTTTATTATGAATTTAAATGTATTTTGTATTGGGCGGTGCCCCTGTATTTGTATGTGGCCATATGCCTATGATTGTAGTTGTACATGCCTGTGTTGAATGCTTGTACTAGGATAGTTTACTTCTTGCATATATACCATGCCTGTGATGTGCTATTTTTACTGCTTTATACCATGCGTGGCCGACCCTTCTTAGTCACTAGTATCCAGGCTCGACACTTGGCCTCCAAGCCCTTTCAGCTTTCGGGCTTTCTACTTGGCCTCCAGGCCCCTTCAGCCTCCATGGTAGTGTAGATATTATCACACTTGTATGTATGTTCATGTGGCACTAATATCCCATGCAGGTACTCTCGTACCGACTTTGGGTTCTGTCCACTTCTAGGATGGTCACCCAATGGTTCTAGGCCAGTACCCTTATGGGTTTCGTGGTAGCTATCGAGAGCGCGCTTAAACCTTGAGTGTACTTTAGCCTCCGACCTCTCGCCTACTGCCTCGAAAGAGAAGTGCACCCAGATCGTTAGGTCTTTCAGCTCCGTCTGGTAGGCATGCTTAGCGCTCAGCGCTTTACCACTAAATTCGTCTAGGCGAGATGCCGCCAGATTTTCTACTCACACATTAAGCCGAGTCGTCCCAGTAACCTCGCCAGGCGCTCTAGTGTTAAACACTGTTTGCTGTCCGTACCTCTAGCTTGCTCAGCTCCGCTTGATTGTGCTCCGCTATTCCTTTATCACTTGTCATGTATATGCTTGATATGGTAACACTTGACATGCTATTACTTGATACCTGTCAATTACATGAAATACCTGATGCTTGTTTGTATCACTTGACAGCTGATGTGATATCACCGGACACCCGACATGCTACTATTTGACAATTGCTTCATGTTATGACATGACTTGTTGCCTGCCTAATTCACCCCCTATCATGCTATCACTTGACATCCGACATGACATACTTGACTCTTATAATT
Organism: Agave tequilana; assembly: GCA_038442645.1. Lineage (NCBI taxonomy): Eukaryota > Viridiplantae > Streptophyta > Magnoliopsida > Asparagales > Asparagaceae > Agave > Agave tequilana. The sequence continues at coordinate 28,448 of JAVJIF010000139.1, forward strand.
ATAACGATAACGGGAATGATGACCTGACATCTTAATTACATCTTGATATATTCTAGTACAAACTGTACTCCTGATACACCTGTATTCTTGATATTCCTGACTTGTTCTTATTCATTCCTGGAATCTGATAATTATCTAATAAATCATAAAATGGGACAACTTAAATCAGGTCGGGGAAAACTTGCGGCTATCAATATATGTTCGTTTTATAATGGTACTAGATATGTTGTGTAACTAAAACTTCTGGTCTGACCTGTGGGCCTCCAGGCGACCGAGGGGAGTGCTGACTCCCTCCTTCCTAGTACCATCTTGAAAGGGGCATTCTATAAGACCCTTTTGTAGGCCTTACGGTCGGTTCCATACACCTGCAATGGAACGCCCTGGACCATTGTCCTGGGCATATACGAGACACACTGTAAACGTTGTTCGTTGATACCCCTGTTGGTTTCCAATAACAACCTTGCTTTACTCAGATGTGATATATGTGTGCTAGGACTCTAGTTCACATATATAAACATTTGGGTAAGACGAGTAATAATAACAATAAGAGATGCCAACTTTATATTGTTGTATGCTTTGCCGAGTTTGCTTCCATCAGGTTTCACTTCGAATTTCTAGTTTTATGATCGTTTCTATATTATAGCTGCTTACTTCCTACTTTACCACTTGTGTTCTATTCCACCAGTCTGCTTCTTATCATATCATACCTTGAGTGTTCCCTATTTGATATCGCTTGTTATATATATATCTACTTGCTTCTGTATGATTGTGCTCACGACACGATTTTCAATACATGTTTATGATTCCGATTTATCGATACACGTATGCTTATCTGCGCAACCCACTTGGCATTCGCATCACCACTCGCTAGGGAGTTCTAACTCCCCTGGATCCTCGTATTCAGATCCTGGAGCTTGGAGCTTGTGGATTCTCCCTGTTGCTGACCTGAGGTGCAACGGTAGCGCGGATCTCCAGCAAACTGTCTGAAACCCTATCCTTCTAGGCCCCGCTGCGCGTCTCTCGAGTTTTCCTTCCGTAGACTCTTGAGCACCCCTTGTACTGTTCATACTTGTATACTCCTTTGTATTCTCGCATTTGCGCCTATTGGTGATGTAATATTCTTGTAATATTTATCACATCCGGTGATAACTTTGTAATTGTACTCTTATGTTGGAATATAAAATGCACCACGTGCTTTTGTACACTGATTCTTGACTGTACTGATGCTTAGCATATATACGTGAGGGTATTTTGGACCTGCATATATACGTCGCAGTAACGTCTCCGTACCCGCAGGATCGGGGCGTTACAGTATATATGTTAGGGTATTTTTGACCTACGTATATACGTCACAGTAACATCTCCGTTCCCATAGGATCGGGGCGTTACAGCTAATCCCTCCTCCTTGAGCCAATTTACAATGATCCCCCATTAGATGTATATAACCCCCAACATTTCCAGGATTTTGAATCTTACTTTCACCAAGAGGAATATCTATTATCTCCAAAATTGTTTGTATATGTACTATTTTTAACTTTCCTCTCCAATTCACCTCAATCACCTCATGGTCCAGATCAATGCTATTCTCATTAAACCCATCATAAAATTTTTGCATTAAGCTAGAGATATAAAATTCAAAGATGTTACCATGCAGCAAATAATCCCAACTCCTAGCCCTAATTTGTTCCAAGAAATACATACCGAACTCTTTAAATATGACAAAAAAAATTACGTTCAGCAAATATCTTAGCCATGGAATTGAACACAATAAATGGCTCGAAGCAAAAGATGAAGATCAGAAAACTTACTGCCCCTGAAAAATTCATGGGGATAGATCTACAGGGGTTCAGCTATGTGGCTGAAAATTCAGCTACTCAGCCGACTTCTTTCCTAGAAGTGCGTGGATCTGATGGTGGAGCTTGCTGGTTTCTTCCCTCTGGCTGCAAAAGGCTTTTATAAAAATTTTGAGGCTTGGGGTATTGTGGAGAAAGAGAAAGGTCAAGTTAGAATATATAGGGAGTAAAATTTTCTACAATCCCAAATATACCCTCAATGACTTTTGACTCTTTCAAAATCCTAGGGTAATCTTGACACTGAAAATACTGGTTTTTATAAATTTTTTTTATAGAAACCCAATTGTATATGGAAACTAGATAATAAAGAAATTAACTAATATACAGATTCTAGAAATAGAAACTCCTAACAATTAAAAAGTTCTAAAGTCTCTCCCTCATGCCTAAAATGTGCCATGTCCTCGTGCACAAAAAGAGCAATCCCCACAAAATTTAAAAATTAAATGATACCCAAAAGATTAAAATAATAACTGAAATAATTACCCAGATCATAACAATATTTAAAATATGGAAAACCTGGAAGTTATTTCATTAATTTAGTTGTTAGAGTTCAGCTGCATAGCTGAAAATTCAGCTACCCAACCGAACTTTATGTCGTGTAGCTCTCCGTTTTTAATTGGTCTCTGTTGATATATTTTTGTGGTTCATCTTGCATCTGTACTGCTGACATATGGTAGAGATACCTATAATACAAAAAAAAAAACACAAGATTAAACAAAGAAAAGAAAAATAAAATAAAAGAAAAAAAATTAGAAAACTTGGGTTGCCTACCAAGAAGCACTTTAAGTTATAATCATTAACTAGACTTTCTCTGAATTCTCAAGTAGTCTCATCAGAAAGGAAGGAGACTTTGTGTGTGTTGTTGTCGCCTTTCACATATGGTTTTAGTCTTTGGCCATTCATCTTGAACATTCTTTTTGTCAGACTATGAACCGCTATCACTTTGTGTGGAAAAATTTGAGTTACCTGAAATGGTCCCGACCATCTTGAGCGTACTTTGCCTGGTAAGAATCACAACCGAAAGTTAAAGAGAAGCACATTCTGTCCTTTTACAAAATCTCTCCTTATAATGTGTTTGTCATGCCATCTCTTCGTTCTTTCTTTATATATCTTTGCGTTCTCATAAGCATTGTTGTGAAATTCTCCATCTCATTAAGTTACAACAATCTTTTCTCTCTTGCCATTTGTGTATCAAAATTTAGTAGCTTCATTGCCCAATATGCCTTATGTTCCAATTCAACTAGAAGATGACATACCTTACCATAGACCATACGGTATGGAGACATACCAATTGGTGTCTTGAATACTGTTCTATATGCCCATAATGCATCATCAAGCTTCAAGGTCCAATCTTTTATTGAAGTACTCACCGTCTTCTCCAAGATTTGCTTGAGCTCTCTGTTTGAAACTTTCACTTGGCCACTTTTTGTGGGAGATATAGTGTGGCCACTTGATACTTTACTCTATATTTGAGTAATAAGGTTTTTGAATTGGTGATTGCAAAAGTGTTTTTCACCATTACTAATGATTGCCTTTGGTGTATCAAATCTTGTAAAGGTATTCTTCTTTAGAAATTTGACCATCACTTTTGCATCATTGGATGGTAAAGCAACACCTTCTACCCATTTAGGAACATAATCAATAACAACAAGTATAAATTGATTTGAAAATGAAAGTAGAAATGGGCCCATGAATTCAATACCCCCACACATCAAATATTTCTACATCAAGGATATTGTTGAGAGGCTTCTCGTTTCTTCTAGAAATATTTTTGCTTCTTTGACAAGCATTACATGCATTGACATTAGCATAAGCATCTTTGAATAAAGAAGGCTAATAAAACCTAGATTGAAGTACCTTAGCTGCTGTTTTGATAACACCAAAATGTCCTCCTACTTCTCTTGTATGGCAATAATTGAGAGTGCTCTCCGTTGTTGGCCCAAAGGCCCATCACTCTAGTTTTGATGATGATTAACTCATGTAGTTATAGTACTAATGATCTTGTATTTAATTAGTCTCAGATTTATGAACAAGATCTTAGTTGGTGTTTAGCTTTAACAAAGGATTTAAAGTCAAGTTTTGGAGCTAGCACGGTTTGATTCAAGAGCATATGCATCAAGACCACATCAAGTACTCAAGAGGAGTCTAGCTCGTTGGATCAAATTTGGACCAAGTCAAGAAGATGAGAAGACTTCAAGTGACGACCTTCGTGATCAAGACTTGAGTCTAGGTTTATTTTTATAAGATTTTTTTTTAGATTAAAATGTAAAGGATAGAATAATTGGTGGATTGCTCAAGTATACTATACGCACACACTCTTGATTTAGATATGTTTTTATAAAAGAATTTTCATTTTGAAAAAGACTTGTCATTTTGGAAAAATACTGGTTTGGTTTTTGGACTTCATATATACATGTGTTTTTAACCAAAACCGCTTTAGTGCTTATTATCAAAAACATAGATATTTCATCATTTATGTGTAGTGGATCATATCCATACACTCTATGCTTTAAAAGAGTTTAAAATATCTTGTTTTTGTATTTAGAGAAGTTTTGGAAAAATCTATTTTGGAAAAATATAGTTTTTGTTTTAGCCAAAATTTTTTAAGTTACAAAAATAGTTCAAATTGTTTGTAACATGTCTTGATTTTTCTCAAACATGTTTGATTATCAAAGTATTATATTGAACCTATTTTTGAAGATTTTTAGAGATTTTATGGGATTTAATTTAAAATAAAAAAACCCTAGTTTTATATCTCTAAAATGGCCTGCTAGGCTCTGGCGGTCAACCGGACCAGGAGCCGGTCGACCGGAACGGTCGACCGACGTGCACAGAAGTGTACAGGATGGGCCGATTGACCGCACGGTCGACCGCCAGAGAGTAGCTGCTCTCTGGAAATGGCCCCAGTCGACCGGGCGGTCGACTGGCAGAGAGCTTAGCTCTCTGTATCCTTGCCACGGTCGGCTAGCCGGTCGACCGCTGGCTCAACGATTAGAAATCTGACCATTGGCCGGTCGACCGACAGGTCATCCTGGCTCCCAACGGCTAGTTTTTCTAGCCCTATTTAAAGGGGGCTTTTGGGACTGTTTCAACAAGATTTTTAGAGAGTTTTTAAGCCAGTTTTTCCTACTCTATTAAGAGGTTTTCTCCACTTACTTGAGAGCAAATATTTCCAATCAAAAGGGAAGCTTATCAAGAGTGTTTTAAAAGTGATTTTCTTGAGTTTTCCTCCACCATTTCAATCCTAGTTTTCATACACAAACACTTGAGCTATCCATTGCTATATCTACCTATAGGGATATTTGTTGTGAGAGGATTTTAGGTGATCAAAGTGTTGTAATCACCAAAGTTCCATCTTTGTACTTTAAGGAGGCGGACTTGTGGGTTCGCGGTGTTTCGAGTTCGCGTGTGAACTCTTTGTTTGAGGTGCGGCCTCGGCGAGCTAGTGGGCTTGCGGTGTGTTCTTGCGGGAACGAGTGAAGGGACTAGAGAGTCCAAGGAGTTCAAATGTGAACTCACCTTGTAGGTGTTGCGGCACCGAGTGATCCGGTGGGATCGGTTTATAGTGAAAATCCTTCAAGTGTTGAAGGCGGAGACGTAGAGCAAGTGTGCTCGAACCTCAAAACAAATCTCCCGTGTTTGCGATTTCTCTCTCTATATCTTACTTGTTTATATCTTGCATGCTTATATTGTCTTTATCTTTATATGCTTGATATACTTTGTGGGCTTAATTGTTATATTCTTGGGGATTGTTTGCTAACATTTGTATCCAACCAAGAGAGACCTCAACTCTTATTTAGAGAAATCTTGAGGAGTTAGTCCAGAGCCCTTCACGGGGAATCCGGCTACACTCTTGTGTTATACGTGGTGTTTAGTTCATGAAGTTTTAATTTGCATTAATAAGTTTTAATTCCGCATTAATTGACCTTTAGATTAGCCATCACCTATTCACCCCACTCTAGGTGATTACAAGTGGTATCAGAGCCACGTGCTCTTGATTTGGGTCTAATAACATAGAGTTAAAGATCCTCATTTTTGGCTAATCACAATATTTGTTTACACACACTATGGATTTCATGTCACCTCCCACCTTTGACATTCTTAACATCCAAACTTGGAAGGTTAAGATGTCTTTGTACCTCAAAGCCCTAGGTATTCATGTTTATTTTGCCACTACTAGAGATTCTTATTATTTAAATGGCAAAAATATTGAGGCTATTGCAAAAACCATCCATGCTTTGAAGAGTACCCTAAATGATGATTATTTATCTAGGGTTGCTAATCTTGACTCGGCTTTTGTAGTTTGGAACACAATACTCTCCCTTGGCGAAAAAGAACAATATTATGCGGGGAGTGACTCGGATGTTGGAAGTGATGCTTCTAATGTTTACTACATGGTCCAAGGGGATAACCCCTTTGAGGTAAACACCGAATCCGAGGTAGAAGAGGATGTTGATACGCCTTATAATGAACTAGCATCATTTTGTCAACAACTCTTAGAAAAATATGAATTGCTTAAAAAGGATAACAAGACTTTGTGTGAGTGTGCAAGTGTACACATTGTGGCCGCAAAGGCCATTTAGCAAAATTTTTTTACGATAAAATAAATGCTTTAAATTTGCTAATAAGAAGGTTTGGTTTCCTTACAATGCTAACCCTCAAGGACCCAATAGAAATGGGTACCAAAATTCCCACCTTGTGCTTTTGATATAGGTGCAGGCTCTTACAAAACGTGTGAGAGTTGGTGCCATGGTGTAGATGCGCATGGACTTGATGGACATACTTTTGATGCACCGCTATCAAGGAAGTTTGGTGGGACAACAACTATGTTTTAGGGATTTGGAGTATAGTTCATGTGTTGGTAACTATCTCTAAAACTCCTAGTTTATTTACATGCTTTTACATATATGATATTTTGTTTGGCATGTTCATGTTTATTTGTTTTGTGCTTCATGTGGTAAAAACATAGTTAGATGTAGTTTTTATCAAAATTTAGACATATACATGTACAAGTAGTGAGCAACAAATTGATTCATATATGTTTGCACTTCATTATTCATTTGTACTCACTATATGCACATGTATTGCCTAGTTTTGATGATTCTCTCATTTACACTTGTTTTGCCTATTTTCATGTTTTACTTCATGTATATGTATTTTGTATTCAAATTTAATGAATATACATGTATGTCTCTTGAGTCTCTTACCTTCATGCAAATACTATTAATAGACTCATTTTATGTTTGGGATATATATGCATATTGTTAGGATTAGATAAATCATACATATACCTAGAAGTTTATTTTTTTGAAATTAAATTTCATGTTTTTCATGTTTTGATAAAAATAAGATTCATGCTTGTTTTGAGCTTCATTGATTATCTTCATGGAAAATGCTAATTACATGATTTTTGTACACTCACACTTTATTTGTTTATTTATGACTTTGTTTCATGATTATTTTTGAGCCTTATAGATTTTGAGTTTCACTTCTTGTGTATTTAGTATGTTTCATGATATACATATAATTTGGTTTCATGTTTTGAAGGATCTTTAACTAGTTTTTTCAAAAATTACTTTAACTACTTATTTATTCTTCATTTGGTAGTGATTTTCAATGCTAAAATATTTTCAAAATTATTTTCAAAAACCTCTACCTACCCAATTATGGGTGGATGGATGGGCGAGTATGCCTTGCAAGCCTTATTGAAAATCTTTTACCATGTGCATAAAAAGGGAGGTAGTTCATGAGTTATATAATTGATTTACATCATATTTTCAATTGATATCTCAATTGATATTTTTTTGTATATAGTCATATTTTCTATATATGTATGCTTCATTTCAAATAATATCAATTTCTATTAGTATTTTCATTTTCATACTTATATATGATTTGTTTGTGCTTGATTTTCAAGATATTTACATGTTTAAAGCACAAAGGTTGTTTATGATAAGCTTGATTCAAATCTTTATTTTCAATTGGTATCTCAATTGATATTTTAATAAGCTTATGCATTATTTTTAAAATTTGTATCAATATGATTTTTTTTTGGTTTAAAAATTCAAAATTTGTAATGTTTATTTACATTTGGTATCTTAGAATTTGATTTATTAAGATATCTCAAAATTTGTTTTATTGAGAAAATTTAAAATTTTGTTTTAATAAGAAATATTAAAAATGTTTTGATATTTAATGCCTATATGTAAGGGGAGCTTAAAATCTCTTCTATATATAGATTCATGTTGAGTGTATCTTATATTGAGGAGATTGACAACTCTTCTTTATGCGGTACACGTGTGCAGGGGGAGCTTCACATCTCCTCTTATGCATTGCATATTATGCGTTATGTGAGTTAGGGCTTGTCATCCCTTCTTCATGTAATGCATATATGTAGGGAAGTTAACTTAGCGTCTTCCTCTTCATGAATGTATATCGCATATATCTCTTTTATTGATTTGTTTAATGTCACCCCTTTGTTGATTTTTTACTTTTGACAAAAAGGAGGAGAACATTGTTTTGTTTTTACTTTAACCCCTTTGTTGATGATTGACAAAAAGGGGGAGAAGTATTTGGTATATATGCATGTTTTCCTTACTTTATTCATAAAGGGAGAGAAGGATTTATATTTATGCATATTGTTTTGTTTTGCAAATAGGAGAAAAAGAATTTGATGAGTTTTATGCTTGATTGGCATGCTTATCTCCTTATATTTTCATACATATTTATGAGTAAAGGGGGAGATGGATTTATGTTTATACATATTGTTTTGTTTTGCAAATAGGAGAAAAAGAATTTGATGAGTTTTATGCTTGATTGACATGCTTATCTCCTTATATTTGCATACATGTTTATGAGCTTTCATTGCATATTTATTCGTTTATTGTGATGCATAAGTTAAGGGGGAGCTTCTTTGGAGCTTTACTTTAATCCATGCATATATAACTCCATGAGTTTTGTCATTATCAAAAAGGGGGAGTTGTTGGCCCAAAGGCCCATCACTCTAGTTTTGATGATGATCAACTCATGTAGTTATAGTACTAATGATCTTGTGTTTAATTAATCTCAGATTTATGATCAAGATCTTAGTTGGTGTTTAGCTTCAACAAAGGATTTAAAGTCAAGTTTTGGAGCTGGCACGGTTTGATTCAAGAGCTTGTGCATCAAGACCACATCAAGTACTCAAGAGGAGTCTAGCTCGTTGGATCAAGTTTGGATCAAGTCAAGAAGATGAGAAGACTTCAAGTGAAGACCTTCAAGATCAAGACTTGTGTCTAGGTTTGTTTTATTATAAGATTTTATTTTTAGATTAAAATGTAAAGGATAGAATAGTTGGTGGATTGCTCAAGTATACCATATACACACACACACTCTTGATTTAGATGTGTTTTTATAAAAGAATTTTTTTTGGAAAAATACAAAAGAGTTTTCTTTTAAAAAATACCGATTTGGTTTTTGGAGTTTATTATATACATGTTTTTAACCAAAACCGTTTTAGTGCTTATTGTCAAAAACATAGATATTTCATTATTTATGTGTACTGGATCATATCCATACACTCTATGCTTTAAAAGAGTTTAAAATATCTTATTTTTGTATTTGGAGAAGTTTTGAAAAAATCTATTTTGGAAAAATACAGTTTTTGTTTTTAGCCAAAATTTCTAAGTTACAAAAATAGTTCAAATTGTTTGTATCATGTTTTGATTTTGTTCAAACATATTTGTTTATCAAAGTATAATATTGAACCTATTTTTGTAGATTTTTCATAAATTTATGGGATTTTATTTTAGGCTAAAAAGATAACTTTTAAATCCCTAAAAAGGTCCTGTCTGGCTTCTGTCGGTCGACCGAGCTAGGAGTCGGTCGACCGAGTCGGTCGACCGACGTGCACAGAATGTGCACGCCAGTTTGGCTGGAAGGCCGGTCGACCGACCCGGTCGACCGCCAGAGAGCTTCTGCTCTCTGGAAAGTCCCAGTCGACCAGGCCGGTCGACCGGCAGAGAGCTCTGCTCTCTGTTCTAGGCCACGATCGACCAGGCCGGTTGACCGAGGCTCCAACGGTCAGAAATCTGACCGTTGGCGGTCGACCGGACCGGTCGACTGACAGCCGCCAGGGCTGAAAAATTGCCCCAACGGCTAGTTTTTCTAGCCCTATAAAATGGGGCTTTTGGGGGCTGTTTAAGATAAGATTTTTAGAAGAGTTTTGGGCTAATCTTGCATACCCATTTCAGTGGTTATATCCACGTGTTTTAAAGCTACATTTCCAAATCAAAAGAGTGTTTTTCAAGAGTGTTTTGAAAAGTGATTTTCTTGTGTTTTTCACCACAATTTCAATCCTAGTTTTCTCACACAACACTTGACCTATCCATTGATATATTCATCCTATAGGAGTGTTATTGTGAGAGTGTTGTTGGTGATCAAAGTGTTTAGATCACAAAGTGTTCTTTCTTTGCTTTGAGGAGGCGAACGTGTGTGTTCCCATTGTTTCGAGTTTTAGTGAGAACTCTGTGTTTGAGGTGCGGCCTCGGTGAGCTAGTGGGCTTGCGGTGTGTTCTTGCTGGAACAAGTGAAGGGACAAGAGAGTCCAAGGAGTTCAAGTGTGAACTTGCCTTGTAGGTGTTATGCCACCGAGTGATCTGGTGGGATCGGTTTATAGTGGAAACCCTTCAAGTGTTGAAAGCGGGGACGTAGAGCAAGTTTGCTCGAATCTTGAAACAATTCTCCCGTGTTTGCGATTGCTTTCTCTATCTGTTACTTGTCTTTATATCTTGCATGCAAATATTGTCTTTATCCTTATATGCTTGATATATTGTGTGCTTAATTGTTATATGCTTGGGGATTGTTTGCTAACACTTGTATTCAACCAAGAGAGCCAACGCAGCACCTTAACTCTTATTTAGAGGAATCTTGAGGAGTTAGTCCAGAGCCCTTCACGGAGAATCCGGCTACACTCTTGTGTTATACGTGGTGTTTAGTTCAAGAAGTTTTAGTTTGCATTAAATAAGTTTTAATTCCGCATTAATTGACCATTAGATTAGCCATCACCTATTCACCCCCCTCTAGGTGATTACATATACATGTTATGATATATTTGTTGCAGGGGGAGAACACAAATGTTTCTATATCTGTTAAAACCCATTTTCTGCAGAGGGAGAACATATAACTTATTTTCTGCAGAGGGAGCATTTATGCACATAAAGTGTCATCATCAAAAAGGGGGAGAATGTTGGAACTTGCTTTTGATAATACATTTGTGAAGCCATATCATTTGGAGCTCTATCACAAGTCTATTCAAGAGTTCTTCATGATCAAGACTTCCTTAGGAGAGTTGATAATGATGTGTATTATAATTGTTGATAGCATGTCAAAAGCCTTGACACACACATACACATCATAGCCTATTAGTCGACTTATACTCTTTTATAGTCGACTTATACCTGGTATAGTCGACTTGTAAATTTTCCTAGTTGACTAGCTTTTTGTCCTGAAAGATCCCAACTCTCTGTTTGTCACTGTTAGTCGACTTAACAGCATATATAGTCGACTAATAAACTTATGTAGTCGACTAATACTTCCCTCTAGTCTAATAGTTTCAGTTTTCCAGAAACTTGTCTTTTGATTTCAACTTGACCTAGTCGACTTGGTCTTTTCTATAGTCGACTAACCTTGAGAAATTTGCCTACCCTAGTCGACTGACCCCATATCTCAAGTCGACTAATGGCAGTTTCTGACTGTTGGACAGTTTCTATTTTCTGGTATTTCCTTCAACGTTATCTAACGTTTAAACATTCAAAATAGTCCTAATAAGTACCCTAACTAACCATAGAGTTCAGCTATAAATAGGGTTGTTATCTTGGGTTTAAAATACCAATTAAAATATATAGTTTTCTGACCAAAAAACTCTAAAAAAAATTCTGGTTCCCCGAAAACTGTTCCCACTTTCTGTTTCTTCACCAAATTCCTATTTCAAAGTGAAGATTTCTGAAAGTCAACCTATAATAGCCCTTGTCCACGATCACATACTGAATCAAGGCTTATAGGAAAGTTTGTAATCACTCAAAGGAAGCATTGTACAAGAGCGTCTTCTTGGTGTAGAAGAGAAATTGTACAAGGTGTTGTGGTCTTCTTTGTTGTGAGAAGAGTTGTATACATTTGGCAAAGGGGATTTGTCAAGTGGGATACAAGGTGTTGATTTTGGGTGTACAAAGTCAAAGGATAAAGGAAAATCTCAAGCGGGTGGCTTGAGAACTGGATGTAGGTCACAAGGACCGAACCAAGATAAATCTTAAAAGATCACCTAGAGGGGGGTGAATAGGTGATAATGCTAATCTAGTCAACTCAATGCGGAATTTGAAAACTAAATGCAATACACTCAAGTGCAATCAACAAATGATGCACACACAACCAAGCCAAGCAATTATGAATGCACAATATGAATATTTGCAAGGCACAAAGTAAAGAGAGAGATAGAGAGAGAGTCAATGGATCAAGCGCAAACAAAAAGATATATTTCGAGGTTCGAGCACCCAGCTCTACATCCCCGCCTTCGACACACGAAGGATTTCCAATCCACTAGCTAGTCCACCTAGGACTCTCACAAGGAGTACCCAACTCCTCTCTTTACAACCACAACCTCCTTCTTGAGGCAAGCTCCAATCCAACAAACAATCACCTCACAACCCGAGGGATTAGCACAAAGCAAACACAAGGATCACCTCACAACTTGAGGGATACAACCCAAGGCACAAAGCCAAACAAAGATTGGGTTTTTAACTTGGTGGTCTAAACAACAACCACAAACAATCTCTTTCTCACACACAAAGATCCTATAGAAAAGATAGTAGATTTTTGGTCAAGTGTGGAGAAAACTAAGGGATTTGAAACCAGCAACTCAAAGAAAATCTTTGGGAAATAATAGAAATGAAGATAGTGAAGTTCAAACAAAAGCTTTTCCCAAAATCTCTTTTCTTTGATTTTTCAAACCCTAATAAAAACACCAAAAAGATTGTTCAATTTGAATCCAAAAACTTCTTTTGATTGCTGTGAAAACACCAGAGAGTAAGGAAAAATTCGTACAAAAATCTTAGAGAAAAACTCTTTCCAATGGGGTATTTATAGACCCCAGAAAAATATAGTCGTTGGCAGCAGAAAATGCCAGAAATATACTGCAGGTCGACCGACCGGTCGACCGTCCAACGATCAAATTTTGCCCGTTGCCAGCTACCGGTCGACCGCCCTGGTCGACCCAAACAAACAGAGAGCTCTGCTCTCAGACCCGGTCGACCCGGACGGTCGACCGTCCAGTGTCTGCCAAACGTGCACAAATTTGTGCACGTCGGTCGACCGACCCGGTCGACCGACTTCAGCCAAGTCGACTTGGTCAGGAGACTAGTCGACTGGTTGAAGCCTGGAACAGAAAACTGAGTTAAAAACATGTTTAAAATTCTTTTATCTTTTCTAAAAATCACCAAAAATAGTTTTATCATTTTGCATTGATATATAAACATGTGGTAAAAAGTTTAGCTTAAATATCAATCAATATGAACTATTTTTGTGTCTTAGCATTTTTACCAAAAACCGAAAACTTTATTTTCTAAAACTTGAATTTTGAATAGAAAATACGTTTTGTCCAAAACTCTTCCAAATACAAAAACATGATATTTAAACACTTTGAAGCATGATGCATATGGATAGAAATCCAATATACATGAAACAAATATATATCCATGTTTTTGTCAATAATTCCAAAATATGTTTTGTCAAAAATACCAAAACATAAAACACATGAAATAGACTATCAAACTAAGTTTGTCTAGGAAATTAAGCATGCATGTATATAGAACAAATCATATATACATGAAACCATGTAAACTTGTTTTGATCTATCTATTCATGAAACCAAGATCAGTTAAACCTAAAACGGAAAAATCGAAATCCAATATTCAAAACATGAAACGTGTGTGTTGTGAACTTGAGCATTATCATACTATTCTAATCTTTACAATTTGGATCTAAACACAAAACTAAACTAAGGTACCGAAGTCTTCTTGTAGAGCGCAATCTCCAAGCCGACTCGATCCAAAACTCCTTGATCCACCGAGCAATTGCTATATATGATCTTTGACGCTCGGGCTCTTGAATCAACATGTGAAAGCTTCCAAATCATCTTGTTGAAGCTAATCACCTACTAATAACTTGATTAATGATCTGAAACTAAAATCACAAGATTATTAGTACACATAACTACATGAGTTAATCATCATCAAAACTAGAGTGGAAGGCCTTTGGGCCAACAATCTCCCCCTTTTTGATGATGACAAAACTCATGGAGTTATATATGCATGGATTAAAGTTATGCTTCAAAGAAGCTCCCCCTTAACTCATGCATAAACAAATAAACAATAAATAATATTCAATGAATATCAAACATGAAACATGAAACATGCATATCTATGCATAAACAATAAAAGGTTCTAGATACCAATGAAATGTTTAAAACAAAATATGCTCTAGATACCAATTACAAAACATCAATTTACAAAACATGCTCTAGATACCATGCAAAACAAGCTCTAGATACCAATTATAAAACATCCAATTACAAAACATGCTCTAGATACCATGCATAAAACAAAACATGCTCTAGATATCAATTAAAATTAAACTAAATTAAACTTAATATATGCAAAATATAAACATGCATATATAAACTCAAATTCTTCTCCCCCTTTTTGTCAATCATCAACAAAGGGGTACAAACCAAAACAAAACAAAATCTTCTTCTCTTTTTAATATAAAGAATCAATCTTCAATAAGGGGTAAAAGCAAAACCAAATCAATAATCGAAACAACGAATCAATAAAAATAATATTTTCCCTTTTTGTCTAAAATAAAAACAAAGTCAATTAGAGGTGACAATCAATTAAGGTACCAATTGAAAATATGTCAAAGAATAGCATCTTGATACTAATTGAAATGAAACAAACAAAAATATTGATACCAATTTTAAGCAAAAACACATGAAAAATCTTGATATCAATTTGAAATTAAACATAATGAATTTTAAATGTCTAAACACAAATATTTTGATACCAATTGTAAATATTTTTCATTTTGAACATATGATACTAAATTTGAATTTTCAATCATAAAGTATGGGAGTGGGAATCAAATACCAATTAAAAAATCACCAATTGAAAGACAAAATCAAATTTTCTCCGACTTTATGAAATACCAACTAGAATTATGTTCACTTTTATTTTAACAAGCCTAAGCATTGTAAAAAAAATTGAAACAAACATATATATGTATGGAAAATAGATACCAATTGAAATTGATATACTTGGAATTGAAAGCATACATACATACAAAATATAAGAGTATATAAGAAATGTCAAGATTGATACCCATTGAAAGAATTCAATGATACCAATTGAAATAACAATAATATCAAATGTATACATCATATAACTATACCTCCCAATCATGGTTCAAGTTATAAATGATTTTCATGTTAAAGCATACATGAACATGATCTCCCATCCATCCTCCCATTAGATGGTAGGGGTTTTCAAAAATAGATTTGAAAATGTAGTATGTTTGAAAATCTCTACCAAAGTGAAGAATACGAACTAGTTATAGGAAAAACTTTTAAAAACTAGTACGAAATCCTTCAAGTAAGGAATAAAACAAAATTGTTTTTCATGAAATAAATGTAAATCACATGATCACTAAACACTCAAAATCCATAAAGTCCATATCATAGTCTCATGAAAATAAATCATGAGTAAACTAATAAAGTGAGTGTACAAGTAAAATGTGACACATATCAACATGAAAATATTCAATTAAGCTCTTATGAAATTCCTTGAAAACATGAAATTCATCTAAGATGTGAAATCACCAATTGAAATCATCTTAAAAATATGAAATTCATTATAAATGTGAAATCACCTAGCAAACATGAAATTCATCCAAACGATTTAAACTTCAAGGCATATGTATGTCATGTACAAACTAAAGTATACATACATATCCTAAACACAATGAGTCCACAAGAGTATATGCATGAAGGCACGTGGCTCAAGGATGTACATGTATAATCAATAGTTTGGACAAGATAACACATATACATGAAGTTAAACAAATAAACACGAAATCAAGAAAAACTAAATTTTCACCAAAACTAATTTCATTTCAAGGTATATGTATGAATTGTCAACACAATAAGTATACATACATATTCCTAAAAACAATTGAGTCCATATATATAGATTTGCATGAAAGGCAAATGACTCAAAGGGTATACATGTATATCTTAAGGTTTGGCAAAATAAACATATACATGAAATGAAAACTCATACACATAAAACAAATCCAAAAATAGGAATACAAGTTTAAAATGCATGAATCATCAAAACTACGCTATACTAGCACATTTAATGGGTACAAATTAGCATCCAAGCACAAACATATATAAAGATTTATTTGTGTCCCACTACATGTGCAAGTATAGATTCTAGTTTTAATAAAAACTAACATCTAAACAAGTAATCAAATCATTAAGCATAAAACGGGAATCATAACCATGATCAAAACATGAATTATTAAGACAAAAAGTCATAGTTAACCATATGATTAGCATGACAAAGACATGTGCATTAGATCTATGATAAACATGATAGCTAAAACATAAAGAGAACACAAAATATGGGTCCATACTAAACATGGGTGTCTCAACAACTAATCATGTAAAGCATAAGTCTAATAAACATGGCAAATATCAAACTAATCATGAAACAATAAAACATGTTTCAACAAAACAAAAATCATAAACATCCACATGATCATTATGTATATGCATGTGCATTA
Organism: Agave tequilana; assembly: GCA_038442645.1. Taxonomy (NCBI): domain Eukaryota; kingdom Viridiplantae; phylum Streptophyta; class Magnoliopsida; order Asparagales; family Asparagaceae; genus Agave; species Agave tequilana. The sequence continues at coordinate 45,172 of JAVJIF010000139.1, forward strand.
GATCTAGTGCATACATGTTAGTTTAAACAAGGTGAGAACATTAAATATAGATTATTATAAAACATGGGTGCTCAAGTAACTAAACATGTATAACACTAATCTAATCAACATGACATTAGCATAATGATCAACAAACAAGACGTGCTATGAATAGATGAACATGAAAAGCATGCAAATAAAAATGGGAGTTAGAGAATGATACCGAAACCGATGAAGGTGCATCTCTAGTTCTCCAAACCACAGTGGTCCTCCCACCAAATCCCCTTAAGAGTGAAGCATCCAAAAGGTTCTCTTTTAAGCTTAGAACGCATCCACCTCAAGGTACCAATACTCTCACGTGATGCGAGAGCTCCCACCTACATCAAAAAGCATAGAGGTGGTCTTTGGTACCCATTTTCTTTTGGGTCCATAGGGGTTAGTTTCTTTTCTTACCCAACAAAATTAGTTGCTAAATTTTCATGATAAACACGATCATAACAAAATCAAGCAATGTGGCCTTTTCGACCACAATGTGTACATGTGTACACATGAGCATACATGTTATAGTTGTGACCGTGGGAAGCATGTGTATGCCGTGTAGGGTGTGCATGCAAAGATGAACCTTGCTTCTTGCGAACCAAGGTTTCCAAACGTGAATGATTCAATGTGCATTGGCTCAAAGTGGAGCCCAAACATTCAACACTTTTCTTCAAAACCTTTATATCATTTTTAATAGAGGAAGATAAAGTGGAGCATGCAATAGGTGTGCAAGAAGAAGAAGAAGCTATACTAGCATGGCACACATGAGAACCAATTTCAATTTTCAAAGATTCATTTTTCTTTGAAACTAAATCAAATTCTTTTGTAATAGAATCAATTTTATTTTTCAAAACAAGGTTATCTTTTAAAACAAAATCCAATTTAGAAGATAAAACCTCATTGTTTTTCACAACATCATTGCAATCGTTTTTGTTTTTCAAAATCTCAATCTCATCAAGGGCAAGGTCTAGTTGAGATTTTAGTGAGTCATGTTCACTAGTGATCTCTTCCTTTTCTTGCAAAACCAATTCAAAATTAGAACACAAATCCTTCAATTCATTTTTCAAAACAAGGTTGTCCTCTTTCAAAAGATTGTGTTTTTCTAATAAATTTTCAAGCTTTTGAGCAAGTTCCAAATTTAAAGTTTGAACTTCAAAACAACCATGGCAATAGGAACTAGAGCTATCATCTAATTGAGTGTCCGATTGTACCTCAAGGGAGTTTTTCCCTTGGACCATGAAGCAATGCTCTTCGGACTTTTCTCTCTTAGATCTCCTCATCTTGTTGATAATCCTTGGAAGCTCGGGAGACGTCAATAAGCTCCAAACTGCAAAAGCTGAGTCATATCGGTCAAACACCGGTAAAAGATGTTCACTAAGAGATGCTCTAAGTGTTCTAAGTGCTAATGCATTTGCCTTCTTATGCTTGCTACTATTGGGGAATGATTCCATAGTGGAGGCTTGATAAACTAGATGTCCTAGTCTTTTCAAATGGCTACTCATATTGGCCTTCCAAACATCAAGTCTAATATGGTCAAACATAGGAGGGCTATCCATGAGTGCAAACTAAATGAGTGCAAATGAACAATGAAAATGAAGATTAGCAAACCAAGATCTCACTCCTAGGTGGTTAAACCTAAATATCAGGAGCGCTGGCTCTCATACCAATTGAAAGATCACCTAGAGGGGGGGTGAATAGGTGATAATGCTAATCTAGTCAACTCAATGCGGAATTTGAATACTAAATGCAATACACTCAAGTGCAATCAACAAATGATGCACACACAACCAAACCAAGCAATTATGAATGCACAATATGAATATTTGCAAGGCACAAAGTAAAGAGAGAGATAGAGAGAGAGTCAATTGATCAAGCGCAAACAACAAGATATGTTTCGAGGTTCGAGCACCCAGCTCTACATCCCCGCCTTTGACACACGAAGGATTTACAATCCACTAGCTAGTCCACCTAGGACTCTCACAAGGAGTACCCAACTCCTCTCTTTACAACCACAACCTCCTTGAGGCAAGCTCCAATCCAACAAACAATCACCTCACAACCCGAGGGATTAGCACAAAGCAAACACAAGGATCACCTCACAACTTGAGGGGTACAACCCAAGGCACAAAGCCAAACAAAGATTGGGTTTTAACTTGGTGGTCTAAACAACAACCACAAACAATCTCTTTCTCACACACAAAGATCCTATAGAAAAGATAGTAGATTTTTGGTCAAGTGTGGAGAAAACCAAGGGATTTGAAACCAGCAACTCAAAGAAAATTTTTGGGAAATAATAGAAATGAAGATAGTGAAGTTCAAACAAAAGCTTTTCCCAAAATCCCTTTTCTTTGATTTTTCAAACCCTAATAAAAACACCAAAAGATTGTTCAATTTGAATTCAAAAACTTCTTTTGATTGCTGTGAAAACACCAGAGAGTAAGGAAAAATTCGTACAAAAAATCTTAGAGAAAAACTCTTTCCAATGGGGTATTTATAGACCCCAGAAAAATATAGCCGTTGGCAGCAGAAAATGCCAGAAATATACTGCCGGTCGACCGTCCAACGGTCAAATTTTGCCCGTCGACAGCTACCGGTCGACTGCCCCGGTCGACCCAAACAAACAAAGAGCTCTGCTCTCAGACCCGGTCGACCCGGACGGTCGACCGTCCAGTGTCTGCCAAACGTGCACAAATTTGTGCACGTCGGTCGACCGACCCGGTCGACTGACTTCAGCTAAGTCGACTTGGTCAGAAGACTAGTCGACTGGTTGAAGCCTGGAACAGAAAACTGAGTTAAAAATATGTTTAAAAATTCTTTTATCTTTTCTAAAAATCACCAAAAATAGTTTTATCATTTTGCATTGATATATAAACATGTGGTAAAAAGTTTAGCTCAAATATCAATCAATATGAACTATTTTTGTGTCTTATCATTTTTACCAAAAACTGAAAACTGTATTTTCTAAAACTTGGATTTTGAATAGAAAATACGTTTTGTCCAAAACTCTTCTAAATACAAAAACATGATATTTAAACACTTTGAAGCATGATGCATATGGATAGAAATCCAATATACATGAAACAAATATATATCCATGTTTTTGTCAATAATTCCAAAATATGTTTTGTCAAAAATACCAAAACATAAAACACATGAAATAGACTACCAAACTAAGTTTGTCTAGGAAATTAAGCATGCATGTATATAGAACAAATCATATATACATTAAACTATGTAAACTGGTTTTGATCTATCTATTCATGAAACCAAGATCGGTTAAACCTAAAACGGAAAAATCGAAATCCAATATTCAAAACATGAAACGTGTGTGTTGTGAACTTGAGCATTATCATACTATTCTAATCTTTACAATTTGGATCTAAACACAAAACTAAACTGAGGTACCAAAGTCTTCTTGTAGAGCGCAATCTCCAAGCCGACTCGATCCAAAACTCCTTGATCCACCGAGCAATTGCTATATATGATCTTTGACGCTCGGGCTCTTGAATCAACATGTGAAAGCTTCCAAATCATCTTGTTGAAGCTAATCACCTACTAATAACTTGATTAATGATCTGAAACTAAAATCACAAGATTATTAGTACACATAACTACATGAGTTAATCATCATCAAAACTAGAGTGGAAGGCCTTTTGGCCAACAAATCTCTCGTGTTTGCATTTGCTTAACTTTTCTGAGATTTAATTTCCTTTTATTGCAAGTTCTTTATTTATTTAACTCTAATCCTCCTTTGTTTAGTATATGTGTTGACATTGTATTTTAGATCCACAAATGGTATCATCTCGGGAGCAACATGCTCATCCTCTTGGAATGATTGCTCCCATTCTCTGAGTCATCCTATTCTACGGACAAGAATTTGGGTGGCTCAGAGTTGGAGTGCTCTTCATTCTCAATATTCATGAAAGACGAGCTTTCCCCCTCCTTCTGTTTGCCCTTAGACTTCTTGAATGGAGTTTTAGCCTTCGGCTTATTTTTGTCCTTAAGAAGTTGTGATTGCATCTACTTAAGGGTGTCGATAGATTCATGCTGATCTCGAATCATATCAAATTATTCTCATTGGACTCGGGCCTGCTCTTCGAATCGCTTGGTCATCTCCTCGAGAGTTCCCGCCATATAAGCAAAGGCAGTTTTTTTCGAACTGAAATTTAGAGACTTGGATTCAATGATGGCAGAGTGATCACCATTCACCTCAATCCCCTAGCCAACAGATTGTAGTCGACTAAGGTGATCATTGCTGCGTAGGTCTGAGTTTGTCGGTGGACCCCTTTAGGTTCGATAAGAATATTCTTCAAACTTGGAGATAAATCAGTATCTGACTCCTCCGAGCTGACAGCCAGTCGCTACCCCTTGGACTTGCTTGGTGTGGAACCTAACCCCACCATGTTGCAATCACTTCTGGATACTTGACATTGGAGAATGATTTCTTTTTCCGTGATCATCGTCTTTTTAGCTGATTCTGAAGTCGTTGACAATCAACCTGAAGCTGCAATGGCAGTCAGAGAGCATTGTTGAGATTAGCTCTCGCAGTGGCATCGAGGGGCAATTTGATGGATGCTTCTCTTACTTGTCAGGTAGTCACTCAGGTCCGTTGAGGAGACGTCTGAGGAACTAGCCTCGACCCCTGGGGTTGAGGGCTTTTTAGCTGAACGCGGGTCTTGTGTTTCATTATTGAAACACGAACCTCGCATTGAGTTGAAACACAGCCATCACGTTTTGTAGAAACATGCTCTTAGACAGATAGAAAGCGGGCCTCACATTTTGGAGTCGGACCTCGCGTTCAACGCGGACCTTGCGTTGTTAAAGAATACGAGACTCACGTTCTGGGACAAAAACACGGTTCTTGCATTGCTTAAGAGAAACGCGGGTATGAACCTCGCGCTCTAAATCTGTAGAACAGATTGCTTCTGTGGAATTTTCAAGCTATTATCGACGAGGGCGGCGCCTTCGTCGATGTTCAGCATTCCAGTTATGCTATAGCGCTTGTTAGGAACCTCCTGCAACCTGAAATTGTTGAGTTCAGAGAAAAGGATGGCAGAATTAATCCTCCCCATCTCTTTGATTGTGCAATGAGGCTTTTATCCTGCGGCTCTCTTGAGAGACGTTGACGCGGGCAGCGTAGGCTACATGAGAGATTTTTAGAACCTCTTCAGAAGTGGTACCTTTTGCGTTGTGAGCAGTGGTTTGGGCCATTTCAGGAGTAATCTCCGAAGAGATTTGAGTGTAAGTCTCATAAGAGACTTTACGTTATTGCCGCATTGCCTAGGGGCTGGTAGAGCCTAAGGAAAGGAATTTCTTAAACTTTCCTTGGTCGAATCCAACGACGAGGGATTTTACCATCTTCCCGAGGAGACGAATGATAGGAAGTAAAAAATGCATAATTGTCATTACATTTACTATCACATTTTCATATTTATTCCTATAATCATGCACTATTACTAATATTTTGTTATTTAATGTGTGCAGGCATTGAGTGTTTATTTAAATAAAGAATGAAAGCCTAAATGAAGCCCAAAAGCCCATGTCCAAGCCCATGTCCAAGCCCAAGTGCAAAAGTGCAATTACCAAATGTCAAAATTGCAATTACAAAGTGCAAATGTTACAAATACTAAAAAGAGGGAAGGGATAGACTTCTATTCAACCCTAAATTCTTGCTGGGTGAGGATAACTAGAGTGCAAGGATGAAATTCGTTTTGGAAGAGATTTGGAGTTAGGGTAACTTGCTTCCCAAGTTATCCCGAACTTTCAAATTAAAGAGTCGAGATGCCAGATCTGAACGGATAGTCCCAGATGGACGGACTAGAGGAGGCCACGCGCGAAAGCGCGTGGCCAGGGATAAGACTTTGGCCGCGGAAACGCGGCCAAAGCCACGTTTCCGCGGTAGAGTGGATGAGGCTGGATACCTGTTTTCGTGGCTGAGTTTCACCAGGACTCTACTTCCTCCAGGGCCTATAAATACCCCTGCAGACGCAGCAGAGAGGGCCATCCAGAGACGAGGGGATTAGGGTTTTCTTTAGCTTTCTCCTTAAAATTTCTGTAATTGTAATTTCGTTTTGAGCATATTGTGGAAAAGAAGGAGCATTGTATTTGGAAGATATTTTCGAATAAAGGTTACCTCTTTGCCATCTAAATTATTGTCTTTTAATTTCGTTTTTTTTTCGTTGCGATCTTTCTCTTTGCTTTGTTTTTCTTTATTTCGCAATTCTTCTTATTAAACAAAAAAAAAGTAAAAACATTGAAAATATTAAAAAAAAAGATGATGAACTAATTCCTAAGTGTGGTTTGCTGAATTCTTAAACAACCCTAGAGCAGTTAGGAATTGAATGGATTGATAACAATTTTTAGAAACCCTAGGTTTTAGACAGATTGCTTGAAGATTAAATTGATGACTAGTTTTCTAATCTAGGTTACACCTTTAAATAATTCTTCACACTTCATACTTAAGTACTTTGACAGCGTAACTTTAAGGTAAAGCTTTTCTTATGCTGTATTTAGAAGTTAGGATGAACACTTGTTGGATTTTTAGGAGTGCGAACTAGTAAGATTCTAAGATCTATTTCTCTTGCTTGCATCTTCTCTAATAAACCTAAGATCGATTTCATGTGTTTCAAGATGATATTCAATGTCCTTAACTTGCACTATGGGTTGTGGTAGAAGATCAGTAAAACCGCATCTCTCTCTTATCATATATTTCAAATCTAACTCTCTTTTGTCTTATTTCAAGGAGACAGAGAAATCGTCTGAAAAGCTTGCATCGCATCCTTTCCTGTGGATCGACCCGCTTTGGCCCTTGCTGCAGCGGATAGCATTGAGACTGAGAATTCTAACTCTTAATCTTTTTCTTTTAAATTTCTCATTTTCAATCAAAATTTTGGCGCCGTTGCCGGGGAAGGAACGACACGATTTTCTCAAAACTAACTTGTTTATTCTTTCTGTTTGTAGGTTCAGAAAGTAGGAAAACAAACAGCAGCAAGGACATATAGCAACTCTGTACCTCTGCCCTCGAAGGCAGAGCAACAGGGCCTACTACAGAGCCGCGGTTCCGCGGCAAAAGCCGCGTTTCCGCGGCCTGAGTAGTTAACTACTCACCCTGTTTTCTGCAGGTTGCTGCTACTTGCAAATCTGATTTACTGCTTCTTTAAAATTTTATCTGTGATAAACCTGCACACTGCTAATAAAATAACAGTAACCCATTGGTTGAAAAATAAAAAAAATTAGACTCTTACATTTTAGGCACGTGTCTATTTAATTTTTTTTTTTTGTTGAAGAGTGCTGGCGATAAGGTACGTTTGCATTGCATATAGATTAGGAAATACTCTTGGCTGATTTACTGCTTTTTGAGTGATTACTTTTCTATTGCTTTACACGTACACAAAAAAAATTAAGGGCAAAACCCATTAACAAGATAAGGTGGGGATTTCATCACCCTTCCTTGGCCCACAAATCATCTCCGTCACACTCACAACCCTAATTTTAAGCAAAAATTGACTAGACGTTGGCCCTAGGTTAACTCGGACTCACTAGGAGATTGGCCGAAGGAGGAAAGTCGTTCGAAATTAACTCTTGCCAAATTGGCGTCTAGGCAGGGGATTGAGGGCCGAAAGCTCGAAGATCAGTGGTTATTTAATTAAGGAACGTCTTTGACGGAAAACCTCCCACCGGTCTTGCCAACTACCTGGCCGATTAACTTGTGGTTAAGGTCGGCAATAGACCTCCTAAGGACAGTCTAAAGTTAGGAGTCGTCTAGGTCAAGGCTTACCCTAGAATAGGAATTGTGATTGTTTTTCTTTTTTATAGATTGATTGGGTGAACTTTATTTGCTAATTGTGCATGTCCGCTTGGTCGAGAGACCCACTTACATCCAGGCTAATTAGAACTAGTTCACCACCCAAGCAAAAGCCCGACTCACACATGGCACAACCACTGTCACCCCAAGATAGGTTCTATCCTATTAGGACCTCTCTTCCTTCTTGCATCAAGTTAACCGATGAAGGTGTTGACCAATTTGAGCTCAAGCCACAATACATCAACACTCTTCCCAAATTTCATGGACTTGAATCCGAGGATGCATACTTCTTCATAAGGGAATTTGAAGAAGTATGTCTCATGATGAAGATACCCAAGTTAGGAGAAGATGCCATCAAACTACGGTTTGTCCCCTTTGCTTTGAAAGACCTAGCAAAGAAATGGCTCTACAGTCTAGAGGCCGGTTCAATATCTTCGTGGGATAATTTCATTAAGGCCTTCTTAAAGAAATTTTATCCCGTCCACAAGACTGCACTGATTAGGAAGAGCATCTTACAGTTTAAGCAAACAGCCAATGAACCTTTTTGGAAATATTTCGAACGTTTTAAGGACCTCCTTGCCCAATGCCCTCACCATGGGATAGAGAAATGGCGACTTTGCCAAGTTCTATAGAGATGAAAAAGTCAAGCTTAACACCTTCACCCATCGAGCCACCTCCTTCATTGGAGTTAAAGGCCTTTCCTAAACATCTTAAGTACGCCTACCTAGGTGAACAAGAGATGTTACCGGTCATAGTTGCATCCAATTTGACTAATAGGCAAGAGGAAGACCTACTGGCAACCCTTAGGAGACATAAGGAAGCCATTGGTTGGACTATGGCAGATATCAAGGGACTGAGCCCTACGATAGTCCAGCATCAAATCCATCTAGAGGAAGGAGTTAAACTGAAGAGGGATCCACAGCGTAGGCTAAACCCACTCATGCAAGAGACTGTACAAGCTGAAATAGTGAAACTGTTAGATAATGGGATCATTTATCCCATTTCCAATAGCGAATGGGTTAGCCCAATGCATGTGGTCCCTAAGAAGTCCAGCTTTATTGTGGTAGAAAATGACAAGCATGAGTTAGTGCAAACACGATTGCCTACCAAGGTTCGAGTATGCATAGACCATCGCAAGTTGAACGCCACCACTAGGAAAGATCATTTTCCTCTCCCATTTATCGACCAAATGCTGGAACGATTAGCCGGTCATGAGTATTACTGTTTCTTGGACGGTTATTCAGGGTATAACCAAATCCCAATAGCCCCGGAGGACCAAGAAAAGATAACGTTCACGTGCCCATTTGGGACATTTGCCTATCGTCGAATGCCTTTCGGCCTATGTAATGCCCCCGCCATATTCCAACGTTGTATGTTAAGCCTTTTTTCTGATATGGTCGAGCGCTTCTTAGAGATTTTCATGGACGACTTCTCCGTCTATGGAAATTCATTTGACCAATGTCTCCATCACTTGGAGCTAGTGCTGAATAGATGCACCGAAAAGAACTTGACCCTCAATTGGGAAAAGTGCCACTTCATGGTGCAGCATGGGATTGTCCTAGGTCATGAGATATCTAGGGAAGGGATTAAAGTAGACAAGGCTAAGGTGGAGATCATAGCCAAACTTCCAATTCCACGATGCGTGAAGGACATTCGGTCTTTCTTAGGACACGCTGGGTTTTACCGTAGGTTCATTAAGGATTTTAGCAAAATTGCTAGACCCCTTACAAATGTTCTAGCTAAAGACGTGCCCTTCATCTTTGATGATAGGTGTAATAATGCGTGGGAAAAGTTGAAAGTGGAACTTATCTCTGCACCTATCATCTCACCTCCGGACTGGTCCAAACCTTTTGAGATCATGTGCGATGCCTCAGATTTTGCGATAGGTGCTGTCCTAGGACAACGTAAAGATAACAAGCAGCACGTGATCTATTATTCGAGTAGGACACTCAATGACGCCCAAATGAACTATACTACTACCGAGAAGGAATTCTTGGCAGTAGTGTTCGCTTTGGAGAAATTCCGCCCATACCTACTTGGGACCAAGACCACGATTTTCACCGACCATTCTGCACTTCGATACCTAATGCTAAAAAAAGATGTGAAGGCCCGACTCATTCGTTGGATCCTTCTCCTTCAAGAATTTAATCTCGAAATTCGAGATAAAAAAGGTGTTGAAAATGTTGTTGCAGACCATCTCTCTCGTGTGCCAAACGCACCTTCTGACGAACTGCCCATCAATGACAATTTTCCCGATGAACAACTTCTAGCCATCTCTAAGGAACCATGGTTTGTCAACATAGTAAATTACTTAGTCACAAATTAAACACCACCTAATTGGTTAAAACAGGATAGATACCGATTCTTGTCTCAAGTCAGGTATTACATATGGGAAGATCCATACCTTTTCAAATATTGTAGCGACCAAATTATTAGGAGATATGTCCCCGATGAGGAGACTAGAAGCGTTCTAGCCTTTTGTCATGAATTTGCTTGCGGTGGACACTTTGGTCCCCGCAAAACTGCCGAAAAGATCCTACAAAGTGGCTTTTATTGGCCAACTGTGTTCAAAGACGCATTCGAGTTTTGCAAAACTTGCACAAGATGTCAAATGATAGGAAGAATTTCCAAACGAAATATGATGCCCCTAAATCCAATTCTAGAAGTAGAACTTTTCGATGTCTAGGGCATTGATTTTATGGGACCCTTCCCTAATTCGTTTGGGCACCAATACATCTTGTTGGCCGTAGATTACATATCAAAATGGGTTGAAGCCGTCCCTTGCAAGACAAATGACAACAAAGTTGTTGTCAAATTCTTGAAAGAAAACATCATCTCGCGCTTTGGAACCCCTCGTGCCATAATTAGTAACAATGGTACACATTTTTGCAATCGAACTTTTGAAGCTCTTATGCGAAAATACGCCATAACTCACAAGTTATCTACGCCCTACCATCCTCAAACTAGTGGACATGTAGAAGTTTCCAATAGGCAAGTCAAGCTTATCTTGGAGAAAACTGTAAATCAGAAGAGGAAGGACTGGTCCACCAAATTGGTGGATGCCCTATGGGCATATAGGACTGCCTTTAAGACGATTCTAGGAATGTCTCCCTACAGACTAGTCTTTGGAAAGGCTTTCCACCTTCCTGTTGAGTTAGAGCACCGGGCCTTATGGGCAATTAAGCAGCTGAATTTCGATCTAGAAAAGGCCGGTAAGCTTTGGAAATTGCAAATTTCTGAACTGGAAGAATTGAGGAACGAGCATATGACAATGCGAAAATTGCGAAGGATAGGGTTAAGGTTTTTCACGATAAGTTCATCACGAGAAAAACTTTTGTCCAAGGACAAAAAGTGTTACTCTATAACTCTAGACTTCATCTCTTTCCCGGCAAGTTAAAATCAAGATGGACAGGGCCCTTCATTGTTAAGACTGTGTTTCCACACGGAGCCATAGAGATCTACGACCCAAAAAATGGCAGCACATTCAAGGTAAATGGTCAACGTCTTAAAATCATTTTGGAATCAGTTCCGAAAGTAAAAGCAGTCATGGGTCTTTTTGACCCAATGTATCGGTAACTCTATCTCTCTGCCAATTCATGCATCCATGCATTTCATTCATACATTGGGGACAATGCATGAGACAAGTGTGGGGGAAGGGTATGTAAAGTAAAGTAAAAAAAAATTAAAAAATAAAAAAATTATATATATATATATAAATAAATTTTTTTCTTTATTTGTTCTAATCTCAAAAAAAAATTATAAAAAGGACAATATTTTGATTTATCTTTTGAAAGAAATCTAAGTTAGTCTTAAGAATTAGGAAAATCATGATTAGGATTTCCAAAAACTTGGTCAAAATAAATAAATTGTTGATTTTTAGGTATAGGAGGAGAAATTGAATAAGTAATTAGTCTTGATTTTTACCTTAATGAAATGTGCATACCTAATGCATATCTAGGATTCTATGACAAAGACCCTTGTGCCTCATAAAAAATAAAATAAAAAAATAAAAATAAAAAAATAAAAAATAAAAAAATCACTAATTAAGCTGGATACATGTGCCTCAAGAAGCATAAGTATTCACGCCTAAAGGTGATTTTATGAAATAAAGTCCTTAGTTTTGTGGCCTAGTTCACTCGAATTTGAGTCCGTGGGATGTTTTCTCACCCGGTGCCCTAAGACCAACTAGTTTGGGAGCCACCGACTTTAAGTTCGCTACATGGGTGGATTAGAAAGCCTAAGGAAACTAAGAAAAATTACTTTTATATGTACTAACACATCTAATAGTCAATAGTTAGGTATGAGGGCCTCAAGAAGCCTTCATGCTTACACGAAAGAAAATTAGATGAGTTATACATATTTTAAAAAAAAGAGAAAATAATAATAAAGAGGCATGAGAGTCCAAGTTAAGGAATTCCTAGTAAAGATTCACAAGGATGCATATGACTTTTGGTAACGAAAAAGACTATACAAAAATTCAGTTTTGATCCTTACCTAAAATGGATAACAATTTACTATATAAAGACTAAGTTTAAGAATGAATAAAAATGATAATCCTAAAAAACTTATAGACTACTTAGTCTCTTCAAACATATATCAAATATTTTCCTTTTTATGGATTTTGTGGGTGTAATCCGCTGAAAACCCTCACGAGATAACACTCGTCCTCTAGGGTGACCTAGGGGTTTAACGGCTTGTTGCACGTGCTAAGTGCAACCGTGATTCCTACGAAAGTGAGTTAGCTAGATTAGTTTTTCTTTTTCTTTTTGATTTTTACTCGAGGACGAGCAAAAAGATAAGTGTGGGGGTGTGATAGGTAGTAAAAAATGCATAATTGTCATTACATTTACTATCACATTTTCATATTTATTCCTATAATCATGCACTATTACTAATATTTTGTTATTTAATGTGTGCAGGCCTTGAGTGTTTATTTAAATAAATAATAAAAGCCTAAAAGAAGCCCAAAAGCCCATGTCCAAGCCCATGTCCAAGCCCAAGTGCAAAAATGCAATTACCAAATGTCAAAATTGCAATTACAAAGTGCAAATGTTGCAAATACTAAAAAGAGGGAAGGGATAGACTTCTATTCAACCCTAAATGCTTGCTGGGTGAGGATAAATAGAGTGCAAGGATGAAATTCGTTTTGGAAGAGATTTGGAGTTAGGGTAACTTGCTTCCCAAGTTATCCCAAACTTTCAAATTAAAGAGTCGAGATGCCAGATCTGAACGGATAGTCCCAGATGGACAGACCAGAGGAGGCCACGCGGGAAAGCGCGTGGCCAGGGATAAGACTTTGGCAGCGGAAACGCGGCCAAAGCCGCGTTTCTGCGGCAGAGTGGATGAGGCTGGCTACCTGTTTTTGTTGATGCCTACCAAGTTGATAGAGATTTTGATGATGGACAAGTACTTAGTGTTATTCTACCTCTGTTGCAAATTTTGGTATTTTTGTGTAATTTTAGAATATTGTGAAAAGTCTTGAACACACACACCAAAATACCTTTATAAGTCGACTTTCCTTCCTAGAGTAGTCGACTACCCCTTCTATAGTCGACTTGCAAAAACCCCTAGTTGACTTGATCTTTCTAAAACAAATGACCCAAGTCTCTGTTTTTCTCTGTCATGAAAGTTAGTCGACTTGGCCTCCATATATTGTCGACTAACAGATACCCTAGTCGACTATAGTATTTCCAAGTCGACTGATAACCTATACAAAAATTTCCTTACTCTCTGTTTCTGTCTGGCATGAAAGTTAGTCGACTTCCCAAACATGTATAGTCGACTAACAACTTATCTAGTTAACTAACAGTGCCTATATAGTCGACTACATTCAGTTTTCCAGAAACTTAGTATCTGTATCAGTCATTAGATAGTCAACTCACCCCTTATAGTAGTCGACTAACCTTTGGAATTTTTGTTCTTCTAGTCGACTAATCTCCTATTCTAGTCGACTAATAGCAGTTGATAACTGCTGTGCAGTTGGTGAATTCTGGTGTGTTAACCAACGTTTCAAAATTCAAATTTGGCCTGATAACTATCCTAACTTACTATGGATTTCACCTATAAATAGGGTATTGTCCTAGGGCCAAGGCACCAATTCAAATCCAAAGTTTTCAGCCTAAAACTCTCTCCAAAAATTCTGTTTTCTGAAAACCTGTTCCACTTTCAGTTTCTTCACCAAATTTCAAACTCCATTGTGAAGATTTCTGAAATTCCTCCTATAAGAAACCTTGTCCACAAGCACATTCAAATTCAAGGCTTATAGGATCATTGTAATCATTCAAAGAAGATATTGTACAAGGGCGTCTTCTTGGTGTAGAAGAAAGTTGTACAAGGTGTTTGTTCTCTTGGTGTAAAGAGGAGTTGTGCACATTTGGCAAAGGGCTTTTTGTCAAGTGATGTACAAGGTATTGGTTGTGGGTGTACACAAATCAGGAAAGGAAAATCTCAAGCGGTTTGCTTGGGGACTGGATGTAGGTCACGAGGACCGAATCAGGATAAATCTCTCTTGTTTGCGTTTGTCTATTTTCTGAGATTTATTTTCCTTTTTGCAATTTTATTTATTTGCTTAACGTTAATCCTTCGTGTTTGCTATTTGTGTTGACTTGGGTATTTTTAGATCTAGAATTGCCAACAGAGATACTTCCGCATTTATCATCATCTCGGGGACCAACAATCTCAATAGAGATTCTGAACGTCCTCAAGACACATTTTCCGCCACCTCCTCCTCCCGGATCCGACCTTTGAAGATTATGGCTTTGGCGTTTCTACGTGTTTTTGTTTTTTTTGCACTTTGCATTTTTATGTCTTTTTCTGTTTTAAGACTTTTTGAATGTTTTCTGCTTTTTGATAATGACAAAGGGGGAGAACATCTGTGTTTGTGTTATGTTCTGTTTCATATCTGAAACTCTGTTGTGTGTTGCTGTGTGTTCTATCTGAACCTCTGCTGTGTTTTTTTTTTCTTCTGAAAATCTGCAAATTGACATATATGTTGTGACAAGAAAATTGACATATGTGTGTTATGGAAATATATGATGGATATTAACATATGGCAATGCAGAGGACACTTACCACTTTCTGCAGGGGCAAACAAGAATATTTGATTTATATATATATATATATATATATATATATATATATATATATATATATATATCATTTGTTATAACCTATCTATTGCAGGGGGAGTTTTGCTGCATGGGGAGTTATTATTATAAACACAGGTTGTCATCATCAAAAAGGGGGAGAATGTTGATGCCTACCAAGTTGATAGAGATTTTGATGATGGACAAGCACTTAGTGTTATTCTACCTCTGTTGCAAATTTTGGTATTTTTGTGTAATTTTAGAATATTGTGAAAAGTTTTGAACACACACACAAAATACCTTTATAAGTCGACTTTCCTTCCTAGAGTAGTCGACTACCCCTTCTATAGTCGACTTGCAAAAACCCCTAGTTGACTTGATCTTTCTAAAACAAATGACCCAAGTCTCTGTTTTTCTCTGTCATGAAAGTTAGTCGACTTGGCCTCCATATATTGTCGACTAACAGATACCCTAGTCGACTATAGTATTTCCAAGTCGACTAATAACCTATACAAAAATTTCCTTACTCTCTGTTTCTGTCTGGCATGAAAGTTAGTCGACTTCCCAAACATGTATAGTCGACTAACAACTTATCTAGTCGACTAACAGTGCCTATATAGTCGACTACTTTCAGTTTTCCAGAAACTTAGTATCTGTATCAGTCATTAGATAGTCAACTCACCCCTTATAGTGTCGACTAACCTTTGGAATTTTTGTTCTTCTAGTCGACTAATCTCCTATTCTAGTCGACTAATAGCAGTTGATAACTGCTGTGCAGTTGGTGAATTCTGGTGTGTTAACCAACGTTTCAAAATTCAAATTTGGCCTGATAACTATCCTAACTTACTATGGATTTCACCTATAAATAGGGTATTGTCCTAGGGCCAAGGCACCAATTCAAATCCAAAGTTTTCAGCCTAAAACTCTCTCCAAAAATTCTGTTTTCTGAAAACCTGTTCCACTTTCAGTTTCTTCACCAAATTTCAAACTCCATTGTGAAGATTTCTGAAATTCCTCCTATAAGAAACCTTGTCCACAAGCACATTCAAATTCAAGGCTTATAGGATCATTGTAATCATTCAAAGAAGATATTGTACAAGGGCGTCTTCTTGGTGTAGAAGAAAGTTGTACAAGGTGTTTGTTCTCTTGGTGTAAAGAGGAGTTGTGCACATTTGGCAAAGGGCTTTTTGTCAAGTGATGTACAAGGTATTGGTTGTGGGTGTACACAAATCAGGAAAGGAAAATCTCAAGCGGTTTGCTTGGGGACTGGATGTAGGTCACGAGGACCGAATCAGGATAAATCTCTCTTGTTTGCGTTTGTCTATTTTCTGAGATTTATTTTCCTTTTTGCAAGTTTATTTATTTGCTTAACGTTAATCCTTCGTGTTTGCTATTTGTGTTGACTTGGGTATTTTTAGATCTAGAATTGCCAACAGAGATACTTCCGCATTTATCATCATCTCGGGGACCAACAATCTCAAATAGAGATTCTGAACGTCCTCAAGACACATTTTCCGCCACCTCCTCCTCCCGGATCCGACCTTTGAAGATTATGGCTTTGGCGTTTCTACGTGTTTTGTTTTTTTTGCACTTTGCATTTTTATGTCTTTTTCTGTTTTAAGACTTTTTGAATGTTTTCTGCTTTTTGATAATGACAAAGGGGGAGAACATCTGTGTTTGTGTTATGTTCTGTTTCATATCTGAAACTCTGTTGTGTGTTGCTGTGTTTCTATCTGAACCTCAGCTGTGTTTTTTTTTTCTTCTGAAAATCTGCAAATTGACATATATGTTGTGACAAGAAAATTGACATATGCGTGTTATGGAAATATATGATGGATATTAACATATGGCAATGCAGAGGACACTTACCACTTTCTGCAGGGGCAAACAAGAATATTTGATTATATATATATATATATATATATATATATATATATATATATATATATATATATATATATATATATATATCATTTGTTATAACCTATCTATTGCAGGGGGAGTTTTGCTGCATGGGGAGTTATTATTATAAACACAGGTTGTCATCATAAAAAAGGGGGAGAATGTTGATGCCTACCAAGTTGATAGAGATTTTGATGATGGACAAGCACTTAGTGTTATTCTACCTCTGTTGCAAATTTTGGTATTTTTGTGTAATTTTAGAATATTGTGAAAAGTCTTGAACACACACACAAAATACCTTTATAAGTCGACTTTCCTTCCTAGAGTAGTCGACTACCCCATCTATAGTCGACTTGCAAAAACCCCTAGTTGACTTGATCTTTCTAAAACAAATGACCCGAGTCTCTGTTTTTCTCTGTCATGAAAGTTAGTCGACTTGGCCTCCATATATTGTCGACTAACAGATACCCTAGTCGACTATAGTATTTCCAAGTCGACTAATAACCTATACAAAAATTTCCTTACTCTCTGTTTCTGTCTGGCATGAAAGTTAGTCGACTTCCCAAACATGTATAGTCGACTAACAACTTATCTAGTCGACTAACAGTGCCTATATAGTCGACTACTTTCAGTTTTCCAGAAACTTAGTATCTGTATCAGTCATTAGATAGTCAACTCACCCCTTATAGTGTCGACTAACCTTTGGAATTTTTGTTCTTCTAGTCGACTAATCTCCTATTCTAGTCGACTAATAGCAGTTGATAACTGCTGTGCAGTTGGTGAATTCTGGTGTGTTAACCAACGTTTCAAAATTCAAATTTGGCTTGATAACTATCCTAACTTACTATGGATTTCACCTATAAATAGGGTATTGTCCTAGGGCCAAGGCACCAATTCAAATCCAAAGTTTTCAGCCTAAAACTCTCTCCAAAAATTCTGTTTTCTGAAAACCTGTTCCACTTTCAGTTTCTTCACCAAATTTCAAACTCCATTGTGAAGATTTCTGAAATTCCTCCTATAAGAAACCTTGTGCACAAGCACATTCAAATTCAAGGCTTATAGGATCATTGTAATCATTCAAAGAAGATATTGTACAAGGGCGTCTTCTTGGTGTAGAAGAAAGTTGTACAAGGTGTTTGTTCTCTTGGTGTAAAGAGGAGTTGTGCACATTTGGCAAAGGGCTTTTTGTCAAGTGATGTACAAGGTATTGGTTGTGGGTGTACACAAATCAGGAAAGGAAAATCTCAAGCGGTTTGCTTGGGGACTGGATGTAGGTCACGAGGACCGAATCAGGATAAATCTCTCTTGTTTGCGTTTGTCTATTTTCTGAGATTTATTTTCCTTTTTGCAAGTTTATTTATTTGCTTAACGTTAATCCTTCGTGTTTGCTATTTGTGTTGACTTGGGTATTTTTAGATCTAGAATTGCCAACAGAGATACTTCCGCATTTATCATCATCTCGGGGACCAACAATCTCAAATAGAGATTCTGAACGTCCTCAAGACACATTTTCCGCCACCTCCTCCTCCCGGATCCGACCTTTGAAGATTATGGCTTTGGCGTTTCTACGTGTTTTTTGTTTTTTTTGCACTTTGCATTTTTATGTCTTTTTCTGTTTTAAGACTTTTTGAATGTTTTCTGCTTTTTGATAATGACAAAGGGGGAGAACATCTGTGTTTGTGTTATGTTCTGTTTCATATCTGAAACTCTGTTGTGTGTTGCTGTGTGTTCTATCTGAACCTCTGCTGTGTTTTTTTTTCTTCTGAAAATCTGCAAATTGACATATATGTTGTGACAAGAAAATTGACATATGTGTGTTATGGAAATATATGATGGATATTAACATATGGCAATGCAGAGGACACTTACCACTTTCTGCAGGGGCAAACAAGAATATTTGATTTTATATATATATATATATATATATATATATAATATATATATATATATATATATATATATATATATATATATATATATATATATATATATATATATATATATATATATATCATTTGTTATAACCTATCTATTGCAGGGGGAGTTTTGCTGCATGGGGAGTTATTATTATAAACACAGGTTGTCATCATTAAAAAGGGGGAGAATGTTGATGCCTACCAAGTTGATAGAGATTTTGATGATGGACAAGCACTTAGTGTTATTCTACCTCTGTTGCAAATTTTGGTATTTTTGTGTAATTTTAGAATATTGTGAAAAGCCTTGAACACACACACAAAATACCTTTATAAGTCGACTTTCCTTCCTAGAGTAGTCGACTACCCCTTCTATAGTCGACTTGCAAAAACCCTTAGTCGACTAGTTCTTTCTAAAACAAATGACCCAAGTCTCTGTTTGTTCTCTGTCATGAAAGTTAGGCGACTTGGCCTCCATATATAGTCGACTAACAGATACCCTAGTCGACTATAGTATTTCCAAGTCGACTAATAACCTATACAAAAATTTCCTTACTCTCAGTTTCTGTCTGACATGAAAGTTAGTCGACTTCCCAAACAAGTATAGTCGACTAACAACTTATCTAGTCGACTAACAGTGCCTATATAGTCGACTACATTCAGTTTTCCAGAAACTTAGTATCTGTATCAGTCATTAGATAGTCGACTTACCCCTTATAGTAGTCGACTAACCTTTAGAATTTTTGTTCTTCTAGACTAATCTCCTATTCTAGTCGACTAATAGCAGTTGATAACTGCTGTGCAGTTGGTGAATTCTGGTGTCTTAACCAACGTTTCAAAATTCAAATTTGGCCTGATAACTACCCTAACTTACTATGGATTTCACCTATAAATAGGGGTATTGTCCTAGGGCCAAGGCACCAATTCAAATCCAAAGTTTTCAGCCTAAAACTCTCTCCAAAAATTCTGTTTTCTGAAAACCTGTTCCACTTTCAGTTTCTTCACCAAATTTCAAACTCCATTGTGAAGATTTCTGAAATTCCTCCTATAAGAAACCTTGTCCACAAGCACATTCAAATTCAAGGCTTATAGGATCATTGTAATCATTCAAAGAAGATCATTGTACAAGGGCGTCTTCTTGGTGTAGAAGAAAGTTGTACAAGGTGTTTGTTCTCTTAGTGTAAAGAGGAGTTGTGCACATTTGGCAAAGGGCTTTTTGTCAAGTGATGTACAAGGTATTGGTTGTGGGTGTACACAAATCAGGAAAGGAAAATCTCAAGCGGTTTGCTTGGGGACTGGATATAGGTCACGAGAACCGAACCAGGATAAATCTCTCTTTTTTGCGTTTGTCTATTTTCTGTGATTTATTTTCCTTTTTGCAAGTTTATTTATTTGCTTAACGTTAATCCTTCGTGTTTGCTATTTGTGTTGACTTGGGTATTTTTAGATCTATAATTGCCAACAGAGATAGTTCCGCATTTATCATCATCTCGGGGACCAACAGTTTTCGTGGCTGAGTTTCACCAGGACTCTACTTCCTACATAGCCTATAAATATCCCTGCAGACGCAACAGAGAGGGCCATCCAGAGACGAGGAGATTAGGGTTTTCTTTAGCTTTCTCTTTAAAATTTCTGCAATTGTAATTTCGTTTTGAGCATATTGTGGAAAAGAAGGAGCATTGTATTTGGAAGATATTTTCGAATAAAGGTTACCTCTTTGCCATCAAAATTATTGTCTTTTAATTTCGTTTTTTTCGTTGCGATCTTTCTCTTTGCTTTGTTTTTCTTTATTTCGCAATTCTTCTTATTAAAAAAATAAAAAAATAAAAACATTAAAAATATAAAAAAAAAAGATGATGAACTAATTCCTAAGTGTGGTTTGCTGAATTCTTAAACAACCCTAGAGCAGTTAGGAATTGAATGGATTGATAACAATTTTTAGAAACCCTAGGTTTTAGACAGATTGCTTGAAGATTAAATTGATGACTAGTTTTCTAATCTAGGTTACACCTTTAAATAATTCTTCACACTTCATGCTTAAGTACTTTGACAGCGTAACTTTAAGGTAAAGCTTTTCTTATGCTGTACTTAGAAGTTAGGATGAACACTTGTTGGATTTTTAGGAGTGCGAACTAATAAGATTCTGAGATCTATTTCTCTTACTTGCATCTTCTCTAATAAACCTAGGATCGATTTCATGTGTTTCAAGATGATATTCAATGTCCTTAACTTGCACTATGGGTTGTGGTAGAAGATCAGTAAAACCGCATCTCTCTCTTATCATATATTTCAAATCTAATCTCTCTTTTGTCTTATTTCAAGGAGACAGAGAAATCGCCCGAAAAGCTTGCATCGCATCCTTCCCTGTGGATCGACCCGCTTTGGCCCTTACTGCAGCGGATAGCATTGAGACTGAGAATTCTAACTCTTAATCTTTTTCTTTTCAATTTCTCATTTTCAATCAACGAACATCGGCTTGCCCCATAACATTTCCATCAGCAGGGAACGAAGTCTCCAATGGAGTTGCCATCTTTTGTTTCACCTCAGAGAAGGTTCTAGGTCGTTGTAAGTTTTATTTGAGTGGCTGAAAGGTTACAGCGGAACGATTTTGATTACAAAAAAGAGAAGCAGACTCGGTTCTCCTCTTTATTTAAAATTGGGTTCTTTGATTGGCGATGGAGAGTGATTCTTATTTTTCATTGACCGGCCAACTGTCTAGCATCTTTTCAAGATGATCTCAAAGACTAATCAAAGAGGAACTCTATTTTTAATACACGAAGTGTTTAAAGTCCACTGATTACTCCTTTTCTCTTTTCCCCAAAAGTCCTATCTCTCGATCCCCCAAAAATTAGTCCCCCTCTTCATAGCTAATCAGGCTATTTATAGGGAGTCATAGGCGTATTATCGTCCCCTAAAATCTCTCCATAATGGGGATTAACTCTCATATTACGTTCGGAGTTAATTGACCCAATAATGGGGGTCTGTTACAACAGAAAGACGGATTTCACGCTGGACGCGGATCTCACATTGCTTTTTGTAGACACGGGCGTTTTAGAATGCGAAGTTACTCAGACTCGTGTTTGAAGTGAGACGCGAGGTTTCTCAGACCCGTGCCTGAAGTGGAGCGCCAAGTTACTCAGGCATGCGCTTGACATGGAACGCGGAGTTACTCAGACTCGCATTGGATGGAATGCGGAGTTACTCATACACGTGTTGAACGCGAGTTTACTCATGTCCGCGTCTGAAGTCTTCACTCTTCTCTGGATGCGAGGTCTGCGCTTCAGTTTGAAACGCGACCTTCACGTTGAAGTGAGATTCGCGTCTGATGACTTGTCCTTGGGGATTTTTTTGGATAGCCTACAACTGGCAACAGTCTGTTAACTTCGCGCCCAAGGCTATTGTGAGTGTCGTACGAGACTTCAAAGCTTTGTGCAAAGCTAAATACAGCCCTCGCGCAAAGCTAGATAGGTTTGTGTGAGCCTATCTATAGCCATTTGACCTGGCTGTCTGCACTTAATATGAGATGAAGTGGGCCGGTGTAACTGCCCACTTAAAGTGGTATTAACCCCACTAAAGTAGTGGGGCTAACCCACTAATAATTTGTCAATTGCTGAACTTCAAGCCCTCCTACAAGGCTGAGTAAAGCTTCTGGCGAAGATATTACAATGCTTCAGGCGAAGCTGAAATATGCTTCAAGCAGAGCTAGAATTAACTTCAGGTGAAGCTACAAGTTAGCTCTCTGGGGGGCTCTATAGAGCTTCATGCGAATCTATCATAAAGCTTCAGGCGAACCTAGATTTTGCTTCAGGCGAAGTTTATCACAAAGCTTCAGGCGAAGTTAGAACCTTAGCCTTTTAACAAGGCCGTAAAGCTTCAAGTGAAGCTATCCCCTTGGGTTCATGTGAGGCTGAGTGTTGAACTGACTTAGTCTCATAGGCCTGCTTAGGCCTCTTCAAAAGCAATACTTGACTCGCTGCCTGCTTCACTGGATTATTAGTCAAGTTTGAATCATTGCTTTATCCCATGAGGATGGGAAGAAACTGGTCGTCAATTGGTCATGCACTCGTCTTTTGTAACTATCGATAAGTTTAGACATCAGTCGGACCGGTCAAAATGCTATCTGGGAGTTTTTCTTTTCAGAATGTCAACAATCATGTCTTTCATATTCTTTCTAAGTCACTCGTTCTTCTTGATAAGGTGAGTATGAAAGTTGGTTTTATAAACTTTGTTGATATTATAAGTGCACCAGATTTGAATTTGCTGTTCAAACTCAAGCAGCATTGCAATACTATTTTGCAAGTCGATTGGTGTTTGAATTTGGGGAGGTGGGATTTTGAAGGGTGAGTATGATCTTGGAAATTCTGTGTAAAATGAGAGTCTTATCTTGTTTTGAAATTGTCACTCAGACTCCTAGAAGGCTTCTAGACTCTTTTTTAGCTCGGATTTTCTTCTATTGGTTGTTTAGAAAAAAATAGTATGGAAGCACAATGTGGGAAAAAATTGCGGACAAAGTAGTTAAAAATTTGACTCGGAGGAGGTAAATCCCCATTGACTATGTGAAAAGTTAAAATTAATTTGAAATTTTTAGTCATAAGAGTGGGGATAATGGGTTATACTGAGTCAGATAAATCTAATCTGGCCTATTTAGTTGTGTTATATTGTACAAAGTCGTGTTGGAGTTATCTGAGTTAAATGAGATCGGGGTGAAAAATGGATTCATATTAAAGTTGGAAATTTTTGGTTATAATTAATTTCATAACAAACACAAACAAAAAGGAGAAATAGAACAAACAAACAAACAAAAAAAAACAGAGAAAAAGAAAAATCAAAGAAGCCTATGTTAGGGTTAACCTAGAGTAGACGAGTCCTAACTGGTTGACTGTTCAGGAGAGGGATGTGCAGTAATCAGACCACGAGATAATCATCCAGGTAGGGACAAAATTTTGTAAAAGATATCCGTGCATAAGCAACAAGCCTTAATTACGCCAAATCACTGAATCTTCGAGGCTTAATATTTTATTCCCCAATCCTTAGACGTCGATTTGACAAGAGTCTTATACTAACAATTTTCTCTAGAGATCAATCTCTTAATGAATCCGAGATGTTCTTGGGGCCAACATCTAGCAAGTTTTATTAGGTTTGGGTTGTGTGAGTGAGAAGTGATTTTTTAGCTGAAGGAGGTAATGATTTCCCACCTTTTTTATATTGGGTTATGCCCTTAAGTTCAATTCGTGAAAGTGTGCAATATAGACAAGAATTAACACCCAAAGCGAGTAAATCACCCTATATGCAATGAAATTTGTACACCTTTGTTCATCACTCAACAACAGAACAAAAATAGTAAATTGAAATGAAATTGACACGTGCCTATATTCAAATGTCTTTGGCATGTGCCTATATTCAAATGTATAAACTACTCTTACAATTTCAATTACTAATTTTTTTTTGAGAAGTTTATGCAAGCAAAATAGGAATACTAACAGCAGAAATAAGAATTTTGTCCAATTACTGATCCCAGTAAAACAGGAGACTCCTGGTCCCTGTACTACTGTGCAAATGCAGCTATTGTTGCATTTGCATGGCACTAGTAGTGAAGTACATCTCCTAGTGTCAGAAACAGGGAGCTACAAGTATATATTGACTTATGCAGTGATTGTTTCCTGTAAAAATTGACCGCACACACAGAAAACATGGAATAAATGTTATCAAAAATCGTGAAATTAACCGTTCCCAATCCCTGACAATGGCGCCAAAATTTTGATCGAGTGAACCATGCATGAAAATATGTGTGTTTAGAAATTTAGAGTTTAAGTTTGTGATTTAGCTTATTCGATACTACTGTGATAGCATAGATGCTATACAGGTCGAATCCACAGTGACAAAAGGCGATGAAAGATTTACTGATCATGTCATGAGTATCTTAATGAGTTCTTCTAGGTTTCAAAAGAGTCAAAAGGAAAAGAAAAGAGAACATGAAGAAGAAAGAGTAGAAGACGATGAAAACAAAGATAAAAACATGATAAAGTGATTTGGAAAATGGTTTGAAAATAAATAAAAGCAAAGAAAACTAATAGCTAGGCTAACTACTAAATCCTCCCACTAAGCATGTTAACTTCTTAGAGTGATAGTTGCCTTAAATTGGAGTGGCCATCACAAGATTTATCTTCAAGTGCTTTTCAAAGCATGGTCCATAAAATTATTCTCCACATTAAAACTTGGTTAATAATGTTGGTCCCGAGATGATGCCAAATGCGGAACTTTCTATGTTGGCACTTATGGATCTAAAATACCAAATCAACACAAATACTAAACAAAGAAGGATTAAGTTAAATAAATAAATACACTTGCAAAAAGGAAATCAAATCTCAGAAAAGTTTAGACAAACGCAAACACGAGAGATTTATCCTGGTTCGGTCCTCGTGTCCTACATCCAGTCCCAAGCCACCCGCTTGAGATTTTCCTTTATCCTTGATTTTGAACACCCAAAATCACAACCATGCACACCACTTGACAAATCCCCTTTACCAAATGTGTACACCTTCTCTTCCACCAAGAGAACAAACTCCACCTTGTATAACTGCTTCTACACCAAGAAGACACCCGTGTACAATGATTGCTTTGAGTATTACAACACTTTCCTATAAGCCTTGATATTGTGTATGAACGTGGACAAGGTCTAATATAGGAGAAACTTTAGAGAACTTCACAAAAGAATTTGAATTTGGTGAAGAACTGAAGTAGAAAAACAGTTTTCAGGTTTGGCAGAATTTTGATTTTGAAAACTGAAGATTAGGATGTTGATTTGGCCTTTAGAATAACAAACCTTTATATAGCTGCACACTAGGGTAAGTTAGGGTAGTTATAGGTGCAATTCAAATGATTGAAACGTTGGAAAACGTTGCACAAAAGATCAAATAACAGAAACTGTTCAACAGTCAGAAACTGCCTATAGTCGACTTGCCTTTTGAGTTAGTCGACTATACTAGGTAATTTTCAAAAGGTTAGTCGACTACAGTTTGGTATTAGTCGACTTGGTCAAGATAAGTTCGAGTGACAGTTTTCTGGTTAACTGAATCAAGTCGACTGCAACTTCCTTCAAGTCGACTGGACCAGTGATTAGTCGACTAGGGGCATAGGATTAGTCGACTAGGTTTGTCTGTCAAGTCGACTAATGGACAAACAGAGAGTTGGGTTTCTTTTGGACACATGACTAGTCGACTAGGGGGTTTGGGTTAGTCGACTACCAAGTGTATTAGTCGACTAATAGGGACTATAAGTCGACTAATGGTCAATGATATGTGTGTGTGTGTGTATCAAGGCTTTTGACATGCTATTTCACAATTACAAACCACATCATATCAACTCTCTTTGGGACATCTTGATCATGAAGAACTCTTGATTCGTCGTGTGTTAGAGCTCCAAATGAAATGCTTCACAAAAGTCTTCATCAAAACAAGTTCCAACATTCTCCCCTTTTTGATGATGACGCTTTGTGTGCACAAGTGCTCCCCCTGCAGAAAATATGTTATATTTTTTCCTCCCCCTACAGAAATTGGGTTATAACAAATATAGAAATACTTTGTTCTCCCCTGCAACAAATATATCATTAAATATATATATATATATATATATATATATATATATATAATATATATATATATATATATATATATATGTTCTTATCAACTTTTTATATGGTACCTGCAAGATAAACTTAAGATGGTACCAAATATAAAAGAACATATTAACCTTTAGGAGTCCAAATCCATTTTGAATTTGGTTTCCACCTATTAGTATACACATAATTGCAAGAATTACATATATCATGAATGTATGATGCAATATAGGTATTTTTATCATGAATACTTAAATTCTTAGGAATCCATATAAACTTATTTTTCTTAGACTTTCTTTTACAAAAGAATCATATGGATTACAACAATATGAAGATTTTTCAATAAATCCAAGACCATAATTATTATATGACAACTTCTGAAAAGATAATAAATCATTCAATTTTTCTTTTCCTTGATTGAACTTAGTCACATTTTGCAAAATATCTTCATATTTCTTTGAAAACTGAAATATCTTTATCTAAAATAGAAATCCTTTTATTCAAAGATTCAGTTTCCTTTTTAAGAAAAATGTTCTCTTTTATAAACTTCTCATTATCATTTTTCAAAGATGATATGACTTTTTCAAACTCATCTTGTTGAGAATTTATAGAAGATACTTGTAAAGCATAACATGAATTTTCATTTAACAGTTTTTCATTTTCTTTTGATAAAACTTTATTTTTTAGTTTTTCATACTTTAGATCATTAAACAATTCATGAAATGCATCAGAAAGTTCAGTAAATGATACCTCATCATCTTCTATGGCCATGTAACATAGGTTGACACGTTCAGTGGATTCTTCTTCGTCAGAAGATGAGGAATCACTGTTCTCCCATGAGGCTTCATAGTTTTTCTTCTTTCTGAATTTTTTGCTCATGTATTTGCCTTTATTCTTGAGCAATGGGCAATCCATCTTCATATGACCTAGTTTATTGCAATTAAAGCATTTGAATTTACCTTACTTTAGAAATCTCCTGAATTTCTTTGAAAGCATTGCCATCTCCTCTTCATCGTCATTCGAATCGTTCGTGTCAGAGGATGCATGGAAGGCAAGTTCTTTCTCTTTGAGTGGTGTTGTCGTTCGTCCTTCTTTCTTTCTTCTAACTGCACTTCATATGCCATTAGATTACCGATTAGGTTTTCTAATGTCATAGTTGAGAGATCATTCGCCTCTTCAATTGCGGTTGTCTTCTTCTCCCATTCTGGTGTGAGTGCACGAAGAATCTTACGAACTCTTTCAACTTGGGTGTAGTTGATCGATGGGGAAACTAGCACTCAAAAATGCATATTATCTGAAATCAATGAAAAGCTCGAATGTGCTTAGTGTACCCTCGATACTACCGTTATAGCATTGGCTTAACGGGTCGTATCCACAGGGAAGGGAGGCGATAGAAGCATTAACAGTCTCTATTCACGTCAGTTGTTAACACTTCTTCTTTGTTGAAAGAATGAAAAAGAAAAGAAAAGGAAATCCAGAATGCGGTAGGTGAGGAGAGCGATGGAAACGGCGATGTGAAAACAAAATAGAAAAGTGATTTGGAGAACAAAATATAAAAGGAGATGAAACAAGGATGAACTAAGAAGGCGGTGAAAACATTGATGGGAAAATAAGAAGAGGAGCTTGAAAACGATTTCTAAAACAAACTAAAAGAAAACTCATGGCTACTAACTATTAAGTACTCCACTAACCATGCTAACCTCTTCGAGATAGTTGCCTCACATTTTGATCCTCGGCCATCACAATCCTTGGATAGAAGAAACGATACAAAGCATGGCTCATGGATGGTTCATCACAATCAAAACATTGCAACAAGAACAAGCTAATACAAGTATCACTCATTACACTACTAGCATGAAATAAAAGAGCATGAAATAAAAGAGAGTTAGCTTGGTTAGCAAGTTAGCAAGTTAGCAAGTTAGATGTTAGAGCCCATCATCTTTGGCCATCAATGGCTCTTGCAAGAACAAGGCCTTGTAGAGGCAACCCGATTCATGTGGATTATCAAGTAAGTGGTTAGATGGTTAGTGGTTAGTAGTTAGATTGCCATGAGAAGAAAAACTAGCAAGAAATCATGTTAGAAGGTGAAGGAGATTACAATGGAGGAGAAAGGAGGCACTTTACATAGAGTGTCACTCTCTATTACATCAATCCCTCTCAATCTCTCTCTATGAATCACTCAGCCCTACTACAATGATCCAAAAAGAAAAGAAAATACAAGAAATGAAGAACACTCACCTACACTACTCCTAAAATCTGCACCTACTCTTAAAAACAAAAACTGCTTGCGTTTGGGCTCTCTGCAGGGCTATTTATAGGCAAAAGAAGGCTCTGGAAGATGAGACAGGGCCACGCGTCGAAAATCGACGCGTGGTTCCACAAAAATGCCGTGGAATCTCAAGGATTGCCGAGATTCCGCGGCAATTCTAGGGAGCTACGTCTCTGGATTTCGTCAGGTTGTTCCTCTGGCTGCGAGAATGTTCAGGGTATATCCCGTTTCTGGTACTGTCGCCCGAATATTCGTCTGACAGCGCAGGAGTCTAGGTTCAATGCATGTTCTAGAAAATCCTTTCCTGGCCTCCAAGTAATTGCGGGATTAATTACCATAAATTGGGATGAATTAGGCTCTTATTCCATCTTTGCCCTTGGACTTTGGATCTACCTGCAATTAAGACCAAAACACGATTAAGATGACTATTTATTCATTAAAACTGTGAGAGAATGCGACATAATAATGCAGAATTGTAAACTAATCACACCCCCATACTTATTCTTTTGCTCGTCCCGAGCAAAATAAGAAAATAAAAACTATACTATAAGGGTTATTACACCACTTTCGCAGGTGACGCGATTGCACTGAGCGTGTGCAACAAGCCGTTAAATCTCTAGGTTACCCTAGAGGAGGAGTGTTGTCTCCTGAGGGTTTTCAGCGGATTGCACCCACAAAATCCATAAAGAAAGAAGACAAATGTTAGTATTTTGAAAACACATTTTGAAGGAGAGACAAGTTTATGAAATATTTTGCAAAAATATAAGTGATCTAAGGTCATAAGTCCACCACAAATCATTCTTCCTTAAACTTAGTCTCTATACAAGATCTTATCTTCAATTAAGGCAAGAATTCAAAATTGGATTGAATATTTTATCTTTTATAATACCTAGATAATATGCACTTTGTGATAGTGAAGATTTCTGGGATTTCAACTCTAACCATCAAGCCATTTATTTATTCTTTTTTTCCTTTTTTTTTCTTCCCTTAGTTTAGGCTTTCTAGTTTACCCATGTAGCGAGCCTATAACCGATGACTCCCAAACCAGATGGTTCTAGGGCACCAGATGAGAAAACATCCCTCGGGTTTAAGGACTCAAGTAAACAAGGCCACAAAACTAAGGGGGATTATTTGCTTCTTTTGACCACCGTTAGGCGTGAATAATCATGCTTCTTGAGGCATAATTATCCAGCTTAATAAGTGATGTTTTATTTATATATATATATTTTTTCTTTTTATTTATTTTTTTGCTTTTTAGGTCTTTGTTTCCATCCCAAAATTGTGTAAGTGTGAAATGCATACTATCTAAGGCAACAATTCAAGATAAGAATATCTCTCCAATTTATCTTACTTAGCCTATAATTTTAAACAAGATCCATTATTTTGACTAGGTTTAAGATGTCATAATTAGGCTTTCTTAATTTCTAAGATCATCTTAATTTTCTTAAAATAAATCAAAACTTTGTCTCTAATTTCAAAAAGTTTTTAAAGAAAGAGAAAATTTCTATACAAAAGGGAAGATTTCTAAAAGTATCCTAACACAAGTGTAAAAGAAAGAAAATCTAAAAACTCTATGTTAGTAAACCCTCCCCCACACTTATCTCATGCATTGTCCTCAATGCATCGTGACGTATGTATGCATGAAACAAATAGAGAGGGAAGGAAAAATCACCTCAAGGTGGTGGTTCCGGTGGTGGTCGGATTGGTCCACGAAATGCAGCCCAATCAGTCTTGCGTGGAGTCCGAAGGAACCCACCAGAAACCTCCATGATACAACCCACTAGAAAGATGTATGCATTTATGATTTTTATTAATAAATTTACCCCATCTAATTTCCAAATTTTGCAAAATAATTTCAGAGTCAAATTTTTCAAAGCCCTTGTCCCAGAATGGAATGATTGAGTTGGACTCAGGAAGCACAGGAACTAATATCGACTCAGGAAAAAGACTTAAATCAAGTAGAGGTTCGAGAGTCGAGATTGGTTCAGGAAGTGGGTCCAAATCAAGAAGATGAAACTCAGGTCCACATTTATTTCCCCATGATGGAATGTGACTTTCTATTAGTAGTGATTCAAGTTCAGGAATGACATGTATGGGAATCAAAACTGACTCTAAAATGTTGCTCAAATTGGGTAACAAAATAGGAGTCAATAGTGATTCGGGAATTTGAACAAGATCACAATTGGAGGATCAAAGTCACATTCCTCATTTAGTTCAATTCCACAAAAATGAGAACTTGCCAATTATCTATGGGACTTTCAAAAGTATGAAATTGGTCAAGTTTAATATGATCATCATAAATGATTTGTGATTCAATTTCACAATGAACTGGCATTGGATCAATATTGACTCGGGAAAAGGAGTGAAATCAGGTGAAAACACCTGAGTCATAATTGAATCAGGAAGTAGAACTGAATCACTAATTTGAGTTGAAATACACCTAGAGGGGGGGGTGAATAGGTGTAAATGCTAATCTAATGATCTTTTTAAACTTAAGTGAATATGAGTGATGCAACGATCTCTCAAAACACGACTAAGAGCCGAATACCCTTTCGAGGTTCTGAACTCCTTCCTCCCAATTCCCCTTGAATGGGTTAGAGGTGCGCAATGCAACCGTGTTGTATGAGATATGATCGAACAAGTAAAGAATGAAATGCTATGATGAAACATACACACACAACCAATCCAAGCAATCAAGGATATAGCAATATCAAGCATACACAATCAAGCCAAGCATATAATAATGAATTACAATATAAAGATGCAAGGCAACACAAGCAAGTATATAATAAGTATGAAATGAATGATGCTTGTATGAAATGAATGCTTGCACAAATGTAAAGAGATAAGTTGAGAGAAATTGGATCAAACGCTAACACAAAGATTTGTTACGAGGTTCGAGCTCCTAGCTCTACTTCCCCGCCTACACCACCGTGTAGGATTTCCCAATCCACTATAGGAGTACCAAACTCCTCTCTCAACCTTACAAGCCACCGAGGCTATACAACCACAATCCACCTCTACCGAAGAGGGATACGGCCCGTAGCCAAATACAACAAATGCCTCTCCTTAAGAGGCTCACAAACCAATCACCCGATCACCTCTACCGAAGAGGGATTCACAAATAAAAGGGTGTTTACAACAAGTGGTTCCAAAACCACAAACTCTCTTTTCTTTCTCTTTTCTTCTTTTCCACAAAAACAAAGATCCTAATAGTTTAGGATAGAAGATAGCTCAAGTGTGGAAACTAGGTGTTTTGGAAAACAAGCAACAAAGAAAAACACTTGGGAAATTTCTTGTAAAAGATAGAGAATGAATGCCAATACAAAAATCCCAAATTCCAATTTCTTTGATTTTTCCAAAACCCAAATCAATAAAGATGAGAAGTTAAAAGCACTAAAACTCTTTTTAAAACTCTTTTAAACTCTGCTGAAAACCAGAAATTTTTCTCTTAAAAACCTTAGCCAAAATCCCAAATGAATAGGGTATATATAGGCCAAACCAGAAAACTAGCCGTTAGGCTGATGTGGCAATTCTGACAGCCACCGGTCGACCGGCCCGGTCGACCGGCAACGGTCGAAAATATGACCGTTGGGGCTTCGGTCGACTGCCAGTCGACCGACCAACAAGGAGGAAACACAGTTTCCTTCTATCGGTCGACCGACCCAGTCGACCGAAAAGATACAGAGAGCAGACTCTCTATATCGGTCGACTGGGTCCGTGACCCGGTCGACCGACGGACATGCACAGCCTGTGCATATCCGGACACAGCAGCCGGTCGACTGTCCCGGTCGACCGGTCTGCCTGAAATATAGTTTTTCTGGGCAGATTTTTGAGATAGAAAATTTGTAAAAAATCTTTTAACACTTCTAAAAAATCCTCAAAAATATGTTTTATCATTTTACTTGAAAACTAAACTTGTGATAAAAATTTCAAGACATATATCAATCATATCAATTCATTTTGTGTCTTGCCAATTTTATCATAAATAAAACTTGTATTTTTATCAAACTAGATTTTTCCAAAACATGAATAGGAATGTCAAAATAAGTTTGTTTACCAAGTTAAAGCATGTATGTATAAATAGAAAACATCTACTATACATATAACATATGTAAACTTGTTTTGATCTATTATTCATGAAAACCAATACCAAATCATAAAACGTGTGTGTTTTGTGCACTTGAGCATATCAACTAAACTAAGCTTTACACATGGATCTAAAACTCATAATCTAAACTAGATACCTAAGTCTTGCTTGTAGATCTTCTATCTTCAAGTAGACTAGCTCCCAAACCGTGATCTTCCAAGTGCAAAGGTATAATCTTGAAGCTTTGACACCGGAATCACCATGATAAGCTTCCAAACACCTTGTTGAAGCTATCTCCCAAACTAATATCTTGCTAATGATCTGAAACTTAGAAACACAAGAATATTAGTAAACATAACTACATGAGTTGATCATCATCAAAACTAGAGTGGAAGGCCTTTGGGCAACAATCTCCCCCTTTTTGATGATGACAAAACTCATGGAGTTATATATGCATGGATTAAAGTTAAGCTTCAAAGAAGCTCCCCCTTAACTCATGCATAAACAAATAAACAATAATATGCAATACATGACAATGCATATAAACATGGTACTCTAGATACTAATGGAATATTCAACATAAACTATGTTCTAGATACCAATTTAACCAAACACATGCAATGCTTAATGTTCTAGATATCAATAAACAATCATTTTAAATAGGATACCAATTTAAACAATATAAACAATATACCAATTAAGCAAGGAATTCATGCATATATTAAAAACATAAACACATATTAAAAACATAAACACAAATTCTTCTCCCCCTTTTTGTCAATCATCAACAAAGGGGTAAATAGCAAAATCAAAAATTTTTTTTTTAAAATTCTTAAAGCAAATACATGCATACAAAGTCATGCATATAAGTTACAAACAACCAAAGTCTTCTCCCCCTTTTTGTCAAAAACAAAAAGATCAAGAAGGGTAATCCAAACATTCATAACAACAATGATACCAATTCAAGATATGACAATAAAGTGCATATTGATACCAATTGAAGTAAAACATATAGCAATGTAAATCAAAAGTATATATTTTTCTTAAACAAAATTTTGAGATACCAATTAAAAACACTCAACATAAACATCTTGATTATCATTAAGAGAAATATGTTCTTTTAAACACATGATACCAATTTGAAAACTTTTGAGATCAATAATGTTAAAATATAGTTTCAATTTTAACATAAAGCAAGGGAGTGAGAGTCAAATCCCAATTGAAAAGACAACATCAAATTTTCTCCCCCTTTATGAAATACCAACTAAAATAATGCATAGTCTTGATACCAATTTAAAGTAATCAATTTAAACACAATTGAAACTCAAGCACTAGCATAAACAAAAATATATGTATGAAATTAGATACCAATTGACATTGATATTCTTGAAAGAGTAAGCATACATATACAAAACTTATATGAGTATACAAGGATCAAAATTGACATCAATTGAAAGAGTTCAATGATACCAATTGAAATAACAAGCATGGTATATCTCATATTACAAAGAAGAATTCGAACTAGTTAAAAATGGAAAGTTTTGTAAACTAGTACGAAATCCTTCAAGCAAGGAATAAAACAAGATTATTTTTCATAGAAATGAAAATCACATAATAATCATTCACTCTAATCAATAAAGCACAACTCATGAGAAACAAAACATGAGTAAGGTAGTAATTACGAGTGTATAACTAACATGTGAAAATCATTATGAAAAATATTTCATTAAGCTCTTTTAATTCCTTTAAACAATAATACTTATCTAAAACAAAAGATCTTAGAACTACTTAATCTTCAAGGCATATGTATGTCTAGTATAAACTAAGGTATACATACATATCCAAAATACAAACGAGTCCACAAAATATATGCATGAAGGCACGTGGCTCAAAAAGGAATGTATATGTATAGGATTAGTTTGAACTAGATGGACATATACATGAAGTAAAACTTAAATATGAAAACACGAAAAAAAAAACCAATTTTCATTAACTAATTTCATTTCAAGGTATATGTATAAATTGTCAACACAATAAGTATACATACATATCCTAAACACAATTGAGTCCATATATAAGGATTTGCATGAAGGGCAAAAGACTCAAGGATTATACATGTATATCTTAATGTTTTGGCAAAATAAACATATACACGAAATTAAAACTCATATAAATTAAAAAATATGAATACAAGTCTAAAATATATGAATCATCAAAACTAGACTATACTCATACAACTAATGGGAACAAATAAGCATTCAACCCAATCATATATAGATTTATTTGTGTCCCACTATATGTATAGGTATATAACTAGTCTTAATGAAGACTAATACTTAAACAAGTAATCAAATCATTAAGCACAAGACAAACACGAATATCATTTTGTTAAAACAAAACACATAAATTCATCAAAATTCTTTTATTTTGTGAACCAACTTCTAGGTATATGTATGATCCATCAAATCTAACAATATGCATACATATCCCAACCATAAACGAGTCTATTAAAAATATTTGCATTGAAGGCAAAAGACTCATGGGTATACATGTATATTTATTAGGTTTGAATTTAAAATACATATACATGAAGTAGAATCATAAAAATAGGTATGACAAGTATAAATAAAGGAATCATCAAAACTAGCCTATACTTGTGCACATAGTGGGTACAAATGAGCATGAAGGGCAAAACATATATAAGTCAATTTGTTCTCACTAAGTGTACATGTATACATGCAAGTTTTGATAAAATCTACATTTAAACATGTATATACCACATGAAGCACAAAACACATATAAAACAACATGATACAACTAAAACATGAAACAAACGTTCATATGATCAATATGTATATGCATATGCATTAGATCTAGGATATACATATTAGATCAAAAGTGAGATCACACAAATATAAATCTATATTGAGCATGGGTGTCTCTAAACAACTAAGCATGTATATCACTAATCTAATGAACATGATATAACATAGTGAACATTAAACAATGACATGCTATAAAACAAATGATATGAACATGTAAACAATAATAAGGAGTTAGGAATTGTTACCAAAGCCTTAGAAGGCAACTTTCCTTGTCTCCAAAACATGGTGGTTCTTTCCACCAAATCTTCTCCCTTGAAAGTGATGCATCCAAAAAGTATTCTTTAAGCATGGAACACATCCACTCCAAGGTGCCAACACTCTCACGTCATGTGAGAGCCCTCACCTACATCAAAATTGGAGGGGTGGTCTTTGGTACCCATTGTCTTTTGGTCCATGGGAGTTAGTCCCTTCTCTAACCCAAACATATTTCTTTGCTAAATTTGGAGTATTTAATCTATCATAGCAAATTTAGCAAGATGGCCTTTTCGACCACAATGTGTACAAGTGTACACATGAGCATACATAGTGTTAGGATGGTGTCCGTGAGGAGCATGTGTATGCCGTGGAGGGTGTGCATGCATGAAGGATGGAACTTGTTTCTTTCGAAGCAAAGTTTCCAACCGTGTATGATTCATAGCACATTGGCTCATAGTGGAGCCCAAACATCTACCTTCTTCTTAAGCATGGATATATCATTATTAATCCTAGAAGAAGAGGTACATGCATTAGGTAGTCTAGATGATGAGGCTACACTAGCATGGCAAACATGTGCATCCATCTTATGTTGCAAAACAATATTTTTATCTAAGCAAATATTTTAAATCATTTGAAATGGAAATGATTTTATTTTTCAAAGCAACATTCTCTTTTAAAATAAAATCTACTTTTGAAGTCAAATTTTCATTTTTCTTCAAAAGAACATGGCAATCATTTTTATTTTTCAAAAGTTCATTTTCTTTAAGTGCAAGGTCAAGTTGAGATTTTAATGAATCCTTCTCATTAGCAATCTCCTCTTTCTCTTGCAAAGCAATATCAAGTCTAGCAATCAAATTTTTGTTTTCATTATAATGCCTAGACTTTTCTTTTTCAAAATGTTATACTTCTCAATTAATTTTTCACAAACTAATGAAAGTTCTTCATTCAAAGCTTGGGGATCAATATAATCATTAGAAGAACTAGCACTATCATCACAATCTAATAGAGTTTCCGATTGTACCTCAAGGGAGTCATTCCCTTGGACCATGAAGCATTGGGAATCGGATTCTCCACTAGATTCCTCTTCCTTTTGGATTTGTTCTTGAAGCCCGGAGGTAGCGGTTGTGGTTGTCAATAAATTCCACACTACAAAAGCGGAATCAATATTAGAAACATGTAAAAGATAATCTTTAGGCAATGTGTTTCTAATAGCCTCTAGGGCTTGTGCATTGGCCCTTATATGAATGAGGTTACCAAGATAGCATTTCTTGGTAGCCGCAAGATAAACATGTAAACCTAGGGTTTGTAGGTAAATGGACATCCTAGTCTTCCAAACAAGAATGTTGGAAGCATCATACAT
Organism: Agave tequilana; assembly: GCA_038442645.1. Classification (NCBI taxonomy): domain Eukaryota; kingdom Viridiplantae; phylum Streptophyta; class Magnoliopsida; order Asparagales; family Asparagaceae; genus Agave; species Agave tequilana. Next base: position 82,308 of record JAVJIF010000139.1, read on the forward strand.
AGGTGGGGTCATGAAGTCCATGGTAAACTATATGTGTGCAAATGAACAAATGCAAATGTAGATTAGCAAGCAAATGGATCACTCCTAGGATGTTAAGCCTAATATCAGGAGCACTAGCTCTGATACCAATTGAAATACACCTAGAGGGGGGTGAATAGGTGTAAATGCTAATCTAATGATCTTTTTAAACTTAAGTGAATATGAGTGATGCAACGATCTCTCAAAACACGACTAAGAGCCGAATACCCCTTTCGAGTTCTGAACTCCTTCCTCCCAATTCCCCTTGAATGGGTTAGAGGTGCGCAATGCAACCGTGTTGTATGAGATATGATCGAACAAGTAAAGAATGAAATGCTATGATGAAACATACACACACAACCAATCCAAGCAATCAAGGATATAGCAATATCAAGCATACACAATCAAGCCAAGCATATAATAATGAATTACAATATAAAGATGCAAGGCAACACAAGCAAGTATATAATAAGTATGAAATGAATGATGCTTGTATGAAATGAATGCTTGCACAAATGTAAAGAGATAAGAGTTGAGAGAAATTGGATCAAACGCTAACACAAAGATTGTTACGAGGTTCGAGCCCCTAGCTCTACTTCCCCGCCTACACCACCGTGTAGGATTTCCCAATCCACTATAGGAGTACCAAACTCCTCTCTCAACCTTACAAGCCACCGAGGCTATACAACCACAATCCACCTCTACCGAAGAGGGATACGGCCCGTAGCCAAATACAACAAATGCCTCTCCTTAAGAGGCTCACAAACCAATCACCCGATCACCTCTACCGAAGAGGGATTCACAAATAAAAGGGTGTTTACAACAAGTGGTTCCAAAACCACAAACTCTCTTTTCTTTCTCTTTTCTTTCTTTTCCACAAAAAACAAAGATCCTAATAGTTTAGGATAGAAGATAGCTCAAGTGTGGAAACTAGGTGTTTTGGAAAACAAGCAACAAAGAAAAACACTTGGGAAATTTCTTGTAAAAGATAGAGAATGAATGCCAATACAAAAATCCAAATTCCAATTTCTTTGATTTTTCCAAAACCCAAATCAATAAAGATGAGAAGTTAAAAGCACTAAAACTCTTTTAAAACTCTTTTAAACTCTGCTGAAAACCAGAAATTTTTCTCTTAAAAACCTTAGCCAAATCCCAAATGAATAGGGTATATATAGGCCAAACCAGAAAACTAGCCGTTAGGCTGATGTGGCAATTCTGACAGCCACCGGTCGACCGCCCGGTCGACCGGCAACGGTCGAAAATATGACCGTTGGGGCTTCGGTCGACTGCCAGTCGACCGACCAACAAGGAGGAAACACAGTTTCCTTCTATCGGTCGACCGACCCAGTCGACCGAAAAGATACAGAGAGCAGACTCTCTATATCGGTCGACTGGGTCCGTGACCCGGTCGACCGACGGACATGCACAGCCTGTGCATATCCGGACACAGCAGCCGGTCGACTGTCCCGGTCGACCGGTCTGCCTGAAATATAGTTTTTTCTGGGCAGATTTTTGAGATAGAAAATTTGTAAAAAATCTTTTAACACTTCTAAAAAATCCTCAAAAATATGTTTTATCATTTTACTTGAAAACTAAACTTGTGATAAAAATTTCAAGACATATATCAATCATATCAATTCATTTTTGTGTCTTGCCAATTTTATCATAAATAAAACTTGTATTTTTATCAAACTAGATTTTTCCAAAACATGAATAGGAATGTCAAAATAAGTTTGTTTACCAGTTAAAGCATGTATGTATAAATAGAAAACATCTACTATACATATAACATATGTAAACTTGTTTTGATCTATTATTCATGAAAACCAAATACCAAATCATAAAACGTGTGTGTTTTGTGCACTTGAGCATATCAACTAAACTAAGCTTTACACATGGATCTAAAACTCATAATCTAAACTAGATACCTAAGTCTTGCTTGTAGATCTTCTATCTTCAAGTAGACTAGCTCCCAAACCGTGATCTTCCAAGTGCAAAGGTATAATCTTGAAGCTTTGACACCGGAATCACCATGATAAGCTTCCAAACACCTTGTTGAAGCTATCTCCCAAACTAATATCTTGCTAATGATCTGAAACTTAGAAACACAAGATATTAGTAAACATAACTACATGA
>JAVJIF010000140.1:0-90568 GCA_038442645.1 Agave tequilana
AAGGCCAACAATGGACTACTATTACCAACAGGAAGTCCAGGGTTGAAGCAAAAGCCTCACCTTGCAATATGTTGTGTACTTCCTCCCAGGAAGTAGAAACAATGTCCCTTCGCTAACTTACTCGGAGGAGGACACAATCATCCTTGCTGCAGAACCGAGTGCGCCGCTCGTAGAAGGACCCGCTCGGGTCAGTTGTACTTGATGAAATGCGACGAAATGGTGGCAAATCCACCTAAACCTACCCCAGAGCCAAATAAGCAATCCACGAAGCAACCTGTGGAGAAGGAAAAGGAGCTTCGATATTCCAAGGCCCTCCCAAAGGACAAAGCGGACGAATTTTCAGCACCTTACCACCTTGATGTCTTAGCTCAACTAGCTAACATCCCAGCCAGGATTACCTTTTACGAGCTCCTGAGACTATTAAAGTCAACAAGAGAAGCTCTGAGAGAAGTTTTAGCTGATGCTGAGGTCTTCATGGCCCAAATTCTGGCTGAATCACAAGAGAAAGATGAAGAAGACTGTCTCCACACCTCTCAACATGCCCCTTGAATAATCTTCACTCCAGACGACATGCAGGTTAAAGGGAAACATGATAGGCCTCTGTACTTCACATGGTATATTAGATCATCTGAAATAAGCAGCATTCAAGTGGATCCAGGACCTGCGGTAAGCATCATGCCCTGCCGGGTCATACAATACTGGGAATCCTCACTCACTGAATGTGTGCCACTCAAACTACCATTTATATTACAACGCAATGGTATGAACCCAATGGGAAAGATTAAACTCAAATGTCAGCTCGGGGATCTAAGATCTGAGGTGGCGTGCTATATTATCGATGCCGACACTTCATATAATTTACTGCTGGATGACCATGGATTCATTGCAACTCCATCATCCCCTCTACTCTCCATAAAGTCATGAAGTATATTGACGAAGATGAAAAAGTGTGAAAGTTGATTGCCGAAAGGTATCTGTTCAAGGTGGTAAAAAACTATTTCACAGACTCCCTCCGATACCAGAATTCTCTGGAGACAGACGAGAATCCCCAACCAGAGAAACTAGATTCTAAACGAAGCCGATGTCGAGCCAGTGGCGGAAGAAGATTGTCTTTGGGATCTGAATCCACTTGTAATGAGCATTAATAAACTCAATGTCAATAATATCGCCAATGATGTAAGCGAGTGGTATAACATGAAGAGTTAGGTTTGGCTTACTTTCCTGTGTTTGCTTCTGATTTCGTGCCATCGATACTAGTACCGATGTAGGTGATGCCCCCTGGTCGGTAATAGTTGCCCTAACATTATTGCATACACCGGTTAGAATCTCTTATGGTATATCAAAGCATCAGTTATGCACAAGGGTCTTTCTTCAAGGTCCCAGCAAGACGCAAAGGTTAAAAATCGATCCTTTTCGGAAGAGTCGAGTCCAAACCAACGACTTACGAAGTCTCAGAAAGCGAGATTGAACTTCCTCAGTTCTCCTATTACGAGTCAAATGTACTCAGAATGATGGAGAACATGGGGTGACCTAACAAATGGTCCTTGCTTGAACTTTGGCAAAAGAAGGAGAATACTGCTTTGATCCTTCTTCCAAAAGAGAGCCTCTGATTATTATCATTGAACTCGTAGGGGGTAGGTTATGAGTTAACTCCAATCCCGTCAGCCTCTGAGTCTAAATAATCATTATACCATAATCTCTCATCAGGCACATCATCGTGGGAGTCAGATTTCAGTGTCGATAATATCTTCAAGAACTTTCAATAAATATGGTTTCAACAAGCTACCCAGAAGATGAAGATAAAGAAATGATCCAGGCAGATATAGATCATTGGATCAAAACCTAAATAATCTCTGGGATATTCACTTTGAACAATGCAAACCACTCATAGAGGATAAGGTAACCCAGATTAATCTAAGCGATGAGGCTAATCCCAAGCCCATCTTTATAAGCGAAAGCTTATGATCCCCCGAGAAGGAAGATCTAATATCACTTTGCGAGAGTATATAGATTTTTTTGCGTGGAACTATGAGGATATGCTTGGGCTTTATCCTCAAGTGGCTATGCATCGCCTCAATATCAATTCAGATATGAAGACCATCAAGCAACAGCAACAATGGTTCCACCCAAAGATAATGGAAGCGATTCAGTTGAAAATCAAGAAGCTTATGTACTCTGGCTTCATTAGGAAAGAACGACACCCTGATTGGGTAGCTAATATCGTCCCCGCCACCAAGAAGATTGGGAAGATCCGGATTTTCATTAATTCCTATGTCCTAACTAAATGATGAATGTCCTAAAGATGAGTTCCCGCTTTCAATCACGGATGTCATGATCGACAACAGGTGTATGTTTGAACGGATGTCCGTCATGGATGGATTCTCAGGATACAATCAAATTAAGATGTACTTTGATGATGAGAAGCATACATCTTTCAGAACACCACTAGGGCCCTTTGGATTGAAGAATGCAGGGGCGACATACTAAGAGCCATGAATGCAATTTTTCATGAACATATACACAAAACATTGGAATGCTACGTAGATGATATTGCAGTGTAAAGCTGTGCCAAAGGCGATCAAATAATAGATCTGAAGACAACATTCGATATTATGTGGGCGCATCAGTTGAGGATGAATCCCACCAAATCTTTACCAGGGGTAGCCAGCGGTAAATTCCTCAGATTTGTCATGACATCCAAACGATTCCACCTCGACCCAGAGAAAGTCTGCTCTGTCTCAAAAATGCAAATGATTGCTAAAATGAAAGAATAATCAAAGAGTTAGAGATTTACCGTGTAGCTTGTGGCTAACGGGTCGTGTCCATGAGGAGGAATGCGATGAAAGCTTTTCGGTGTTCCGTTTAATAACAAAGAATTGTGTTGTTTTTTAATTGAAAAGAGAATGGAATGAATGAGATGATTGAAAGAGAAATTGCAACTTTGGAGAAGGCTTTGGAAAGGTGAATTTTGTATAAAGTTTAAAAAGTGACTTGTTATTTTTTTAATGAAGAAGAAAATCTGGGCTCACTATCTCACTACTCAACTGTTTATTCTTCTATTGAAATCCTTAGTACCTCAACTTGATCATAGACAAAACTTAAGGCTGACTTTAGAAAGTTTGAAGTAAAGCATATAAGATGGTTGAAAAAGTTAACTCTTTTCTTTAAGAAACTGTTTTGAATCGAATGTTAAATCATCAAGCGCGAAAAAGCAAATATGGAATAAAAATAGTTTAAGAAACGTTCTTAAAAGAAGTAGGAGTTTAAAGATCCAAACCCATCCTCATGTGCCTTCAAGAATACTTTCAAGAAGAAAGGCTTTGAGTTAGGCATGCAAATGATTCATTTGGTCTTTTTCATGAAAATCAGAAAAGAAGAAGAATTGGAGAGAGGTACAATAGTGAGCCCAGAAAACCAATTTAGCTACTCATGGGAAACAAGAAACAAAGCAAGTAATTAAAGTAAAACATACCGTAAAATGAGTAGAAGAAAATGTAGCTCGACACTTGTATTGATGTCACTTCAATCTTCAAGTTACAAGCACTCAATTCCTTTCTTTCACAAGTATTTGTACTGAACTACAAATTACAAAACAAAATACAACTTTTATACTATCTAACAAAGAGCCTAAATCCTTAAAGAATAAATAAAAATTCAAATATTAGTCTTCGCTCCATTTTCAGTATAATACCCTAACTTTTATAGGCAAAATCTCGGAGGACAAAGAGTGAGGAGATAAGGGGAGCAAACGCTCCCCTTATCTCCACCAACAAGCCACAGATCCGCGGCCTGGATGTGGCCAATTGGTCACATCCAGGTAGAGGATTGGTTGACGTTGATTAGGTCTCCCTTTTGTCTTGCTGGTTTCACTGTTGCAACTCTCAGATTTGACAAAACGATCTTTGATTTATTGGCTTCAACTGCTTGATTCAGGAAGATTCATTTCAACCCGTTTTCAACCTCTCTGATTTGCCAAGACCTACCCTGATTCCTAATTTCAAATTTATTCTGAATTAAATCAGAATTTGATGGGTTTTTGGGCTTGTTTCTCCTTCCTTTCTTTTAGCAATTGGGCCTACATTTAACAAAGAAGAAGAAGACTTATTAATAGGATTTATTGGCTAAAACGTATGGTAAGGTGACAATGTATACGCATTATATGTGACTGATCACACCCCCACACTTATCTTTTCCTCGCCCTCGAGCAAAACATCAGACTAATTCTAATCAATTATTAGACTACTTTTGCAGGTCACACGATTGCACTGAGCATGTGGAACAAGCCGTTAAACCTCTAGGTTACCCCTAGAGGACGAGTTTTGTCTCGTGAGGGTTTTCAATGGATTGCACCCATAAAATCCATAAAGAAAGAGAAAAAGATAGTATTTTCAAAAAATATTTTTAAAAGAGAAAATATTTAAAGTATTTGTGAGAGTTTAAGTAATCTATAAGTGATAGGAATATCAAATTTTTCATTCCTAAACTTAGTCTCCATTCAAGAACATGTCATCAATCAAAGTAAGGAGTCAAATTATCTTTCTCATCTAGTCTATTACTTTACCTTGAGTTATATGCACCATCGTGACTGTGAAGTTTGACTAAGGGTTCTTTAATATTAACTCCTATACCTTATTTGCATTTATTTTGGTGGAATTTATTCCTCAATTTCATTAGGCTTTCTAATCTGCCCATGTAATGAGCCTTTAGTCGGTGACACCCAAACTGGATAGTTTTAGGGCACTAGGTGAGAAAACACCCCTAAGGACTTAAACACTTGAGCAGACAAGGCCACGAAACTAAGGTTTTTATTTATAACATGTACCCCTTTTAGGCGTGAATACTTATTCTTCACAAGGCACAAATACCCAGCTTAATCAGAGCATATATATATATATATATATATATATATATATATATATATATATATATATATATTATCAAACTTATCTAATTATCTTTTTCATAAATACCAAGGCTTGTTTAGGCCAAAGCACCTAGCTAATCAAAAATTAGATTTTTTTATTATTTATTTTTTTATACTTTTTTTATAAGGCATAAGAGTTTTTTGTTTTTAAACCCTAAGTGTGTAAGTATATTTAGTGTGTATATTTCATCAAGGTAAAGATCAAGACTAAATTACTTTCACAAATTTTCTTCCTAACCCTAAAAATCAAACAAGTCATCTTATTTTGACCAAGTGTAAGAAATCCTAATTATGATTTTCCTATTCCCTAAGATTGACTTAATTTCTTACAAAAAAAAATATCAAAATATTCTTCAAACCTTTCAAAAAGTTTTTTTTACATATATACATTTTTTTATATTAGTCATGTTAGAGCCCTCCCACATACTTATCTCATGTATTGTCCCCAATGTATGAAAGAAATGTATACATGCATGAAATGAAATGTAAAAGAAGTGTATATATTATACAGAAATATGTACAACATCAAGTTTCTCCCACAGCTAGGTCTTTTTCAGTCTTATCCCTCGAGCTCTCTTCCCATCATTCCAATGGGTCCTCTTTATAGGGCATAGTGGGGAGGCCAATTTTTCTGTCATTTTAGTTCTCTTACTCCCCAGTCTCTACTTCTTTAAGTTTTCCTTCCTCATATTTCTACATTCATTATTCAAAAATTGATTACCACCACACTTCTCAGTTGGAACTTCCTCACTATGAATGCCTAGGAATTCTAACTCAGTTCTATATATCTCCTCAAAGCTTAGGTAAACACTTTCCCCTAGAGATGTGTAATTAACCAAAAGATCCTTAGTTGGTTCATCCAAACACATGAGTTCTTCTTCAATGAGGTTTTCAAAGAGTATGTCAATCGGAGGTTCTTGAGTTATATTCTCATGCGATACATTATTGGTTAGCTCATCGAAAGTGAAGATATTCAAATCAAATTTCCCCTTTTAAATGGTACTTTAACATTAGGATCTCTGACATATGCCTTTTCATCAAGATAATCGCATTCATTCTTAAATAATTTATTAAGAAACAGCGACTCATCTTCTATATCTTCACTCTCTTCAGCACAATTATTTTCAACAAAGTTTACCTCAAATATTTGATTTCTTATCTTACGAGGTTGTTTTTCTACGTTGAAGACATTGACTTCTCTAGTCATGTCCCCAAAAGTTAACCTCATGGACCCATTCCTACAATTAATGATGGCATTGCCAGTAGCAAGGAATGGTCGCCCTGGGATAACAGGAGTTTGAGCCCAATGATTGGAGTTAGACATAGGTTGTGTCTCTAGAACTATGAAATCAACAGGGTAAATAAACTCCCCAACCCGGATAAGGACATCATTAATCTCCCCATTGGAAATTTTGCTGAACGGTCAACCAGTTGGATAGTGACTCGAGTTGGACTAAGATCGCCCAACCCGAGTTGTTGATAAACTAAGAATGGAAGCAAGTTGATACTTGCCCCAAATCAAGAAGTGCACGACTAATCTCGGCTTGTCCTATTATGCAGGCAATGGTTGGACTACCTGGATCCTTGTACTTAACAGGGATCAAACTCGATAGTAGCTCACTAATGTTAGTGGCTACATTAGTCTTTCTCTTCTTGGTGCACATGTCCTTAAGAAACTTAGCATAAGATGAGACTTGTTGGATGGCATCAAGAAGTGGTACATTTATCTTTACTTGATTAAAGATCTCAGTTATCTTATCCATGTATGGATTTTTCTTGTTTTTCAGCCTATTAGGAAATGGTGCTATAGGCTGGTGCACATGACTGGTTGACTTATCTTTTTCAGATTCATCAAATTTAGGAGGAGTGAGATTAGATGAGGTGCATGCTGAAGTGTGATTGTGCTGACTAGGATTAGGTGGTGTTGACACTTGGTTATTAACTTTCTTTCCCGACCTCAATATATGAACAACATTACATTGATTCAGTGATTGATCCTCAACCAAATGAGCTTGTTGTGAATTTCTAGAATTCATAATTGGTTGACTGGGCAAGGTACCCTTTTGCCTCTAATATTGTGGGTTGGCTAACTGGCTCATTTGACCCTCTAACCTCTATATTATTTGCATGAGGAAATCTTGGTTCTTCATGTACCTTTTCATGTTTCTTTCAAAATCAGTCATTCTCCTTTCGAGCTGAGGATTTTGGAAGGAAGATGGTGGAGCTTGGTTGGAAAAATTTTGTTGATAATTTGAAAAATTGTTGGGAGAATTGTGAGGGTGATTGGAAAAGTTGGGCTGATGATTGGAAGAATTATTGGACATGGAAATGGCTTGCATGGTTTGACCGTGGGTGGTCATTATTTTGTTGGCTCCATGAGAAATTTGGGTGATTTCTCCAGCCAAGATTGTACGTTAGAGCGTAAGGATCATTGTCGGCCTTGAAAAGGCCGCGTTCATCAGTTTAGAAAAGTGTTGGTGAGCTTGAAATTCAGGACACTCCTCAAACACATGATTCATGGCCTGACAGTAAGTACAACCTGGAGTTGGAAATTGGTTTGGGCTGACTTGGTTACTTAGTTTTTAAAGCTTCCAGTCTTTTCTCTAGGTTAGCTAACTTAGCCTCGTTAGCTATGGATGATTCAATTGAATGGAGACCTCCTTTTAAAGAGATAGAGTTTGGATTCCTAGAGCTTTCACTAGTAGGTTCCCATTGGATGGTCTTTTCAGCTAGATTCTCATATAAATCCCATCCTTCATGCTCATCCTTCTGCAAGAATCCCATTGGCACATACTTTCTAAGAGGGTTGATTGAGATTTTACCTGCACAAAAAATACAAAATTTTAAAATTTTTAAAACAATAGTGCAGAATGCTCAATTCTACCGCTATAGCAAGTGGCTATGCGGGTCGTGATCCACAGAGAGGGACTAGCGATGGAAGCTTGTGAAGTAAGTTCTCTTTTAGGTTACAATGATATTTACAATGAAAAAGAGTGAAAGAGATTGGGAATATTGTAGTGTTGGTAATCTAAACTAAAGAAATAAAAGAAAGAAAATTAAAAACTAAAACATACTTACCTCTTCGGCGTCTGCTTACCTTTGAACCGTATCAGCGATGTACCTTTCTTTGAAGGCGAGCGAAGCATGGAATATAAGACCTTCCCCATTCCTAATTTACACTATGAAATAAAAGGGCGAGCTATACTACAATGGAAATGGATGTTCATCTTCATAAACCATCAACGTCACTTACAAGGAGAAGGAAACTTCGAGGCTATTGGTTTTACTTGGATCAACAAACAGAAAAGAGGAAACAAAAACAAAACAAGAATAAAGAAGAAACAGAACATCGATTTGATTCTTATAACAATGAAAGAAAAGACTTACACCGATGGTACCTCAGTACAAGCTTGATCTCCTTACTCCATGAAACTCGTCTCTCCTCTCAGTTACATAAAAAAAAAAAAATTACATAAAAGAAAACTAAAACAAACCTAAGTTACAATCTACAAATTAGAGAGAATCTAAAGAAAAACCCTAAGCTCGTTTCTGTTCTCCCCTCTCTGTTGCTCTGCAGGGATATTTATAGGAGAAAATCAGAGGATAAGAAGCGTTTGAAGATAAGAGGAGCAAAATATCTATGAATTTGAATTCTTATTTTATCTCCAAACTTGTTTTGACTTATCCATAGAAGTTCAAATATGTCCTGCAACTTGCTATCATGTTGATCCCCGAATATGTCTTATCTGCTAACTGAATTGAAAGTCTGATCAACATAAGAGTTGTAGTCCTTCAAGTATTCTTTCTGGAGAATTTTAAATCATCGGATTTGAATATCTGTAGCAAAACTTATGATCTGAATACTAAAATGTGTACAGTCTGAATCCAAATTTTTTAAAACAATTTTATCTTTAAACTCTTCTCCTTTTATCTTTATCCTTGTCCTGCAAGTAATTAGGATTAAGTAGAAGTCTATCCATTTCCTCTTCTTTTAGTATTTGCAACTTTTGCACTTGGTAATTACAACTTTTGCACTTGGGATTGCACATGAGCTTTTTGAGGCTTCTGGGCTTCATTTAGGCTTTATTCTTTATTTAATTAGTTACTCAAGGCCTGCACACATTAAATAATAAAACATTAGTAATAGTGCATATTTGTAGGAATAAATATGAAAATATAATAGTAAAAGTAGTGATAAATATGCATTTTTTACTACCTATCACACCCCCACACTTATCTTTTTTGCTCGTCCTCGAGTAAAAATAAAAAAGAATAAGAAAAGAAAAACTAATCTATCCTAACTCACTTTCGTAGGAATCACGGTTGCATGTGCAACAAGCCGTCAAACCTCTAGGTTACCCTAGAGGACGAGTGTTGTCTCGTGAAGGTTTTCAGCGGATTACACCCACAAAATCCATAAAAAGGAAAATATTTGAAATATGTTTGAAGAGACTAAGTAGTCTATAAGTTTTAGGATTATCATTTTTATTCATTCTTAAACTTAGTCTTTATATAGTAAATTGTCATTCATTTTAGGTAAGAATCAAAATTGAATTTTTGTATAGTCTCTTTCGTTACCCTAAGTCAAATGCATCCTTGTGAATCTTTACTAGGAATTCTTTAACTTAGACTATCATGCCTCTTTATTATTATTTTTCTCTCTTATTTTAATATGTATAACTCATCTAATTTTCTTTCGTGTAAGTATGAAGGCTTCTTGAGGCCCTCATACCTAACTAATTGACTATTAGATGTGTTAGTACATATATAAGTAATATTTCTTAGTTTTCTTAGGCTTTCTAATCCACCCATGTAGCGAACTTAAAGTCGGTGGCTCCCAAACTATTTGGTTTTAGGGCACCGGGTGAGAAAACATAGGCGTGAATACTCCACGGACTTAAGGATTCGAGTGAACTAGGCCACAAAACTAAGATTTTTATTTATACAATCACCTTTAGGCGTGAATACTTATGCTTCTTGAGGCACATGTATGCAGCTTAATTAGTGAATTTCTTTCTCTTTTTTTAATTTTTTTTTAGTATTATTTTTTAAGGGCACAAGAGCTTTGTCTTAGAATCCTAGATGTGTGTAAGTGTATTAGGTATGTACATTTCATTCAGGGTAAAATCAAGACTAATTACTTATTCAATTTTTCCTCCTATACCTAAAAATTTAACAATTTATTTATTTTGACCAAGTTTTTAGAAATCCTAATCATGATTTTACTAATTCTTAAGACTGACTTAGATTTCTTTCAAAAGATAAGTCAAAATATTGTTCTCTTTTTAAAAATTTTTTTGTTAGTATCTAACTATGTTAGTATGTTAGTAAATTCTCCCCCACACTTATCTCATGCATTGTCCTCAATGTATGAATGAATGCACTTATGCATGAAAAAGAAAAAAGGAAGGAAAATATTACCTTAGGGGTGGTTCCGGTGGTGGTCTGATTGGGCCAAGCGTTACTATCCAATCAAGATAATGTGGTAGTTCACGGGACCTACCTTTATTGACCTCTTTTCTATTTACATGTTTACATCCCCCAGTATGAGTAGGATCATGGAAGATCCTATCATGAATCTTACTTCCTTTACATGACCAGTCTTGGAAAATCATCACAGAGTCATCATGGGCTATACCTATGTCCTACAAAAGAATGTGACTTGGTAGAATGGTTGACTTGGACTTAAGAATGATAGGTTTAGGATCCAATACAAACTCGGGAAAATTGACGTGGGGTTCGAGAGTTAGTTTTGGTTCAAACGTTGAGTCAAGTCCAAGAATTGAAACTCAAGTCCACAATCATTTTCCCACAATGGAATGTGACTTACTATTGGTGATTCAAGTTCAAGAATGACAGTGTGGGAATCAAAACTGACTCGAAAATATTACTTAAATCGGGCAACAGAACAAGAGTCAATATTGATTCTGGAATTTGAACTCGATCACAAAATTTGAGAATCAAGGTCACATATCTCATTGAGTTCAATTATATAAAAATGAGACCTTACCAATTTGTCAATGGGACTTTCAAAAGTATGAAATTGGTCAAGTTCAATATGATGATCATAAAAAATGGGTGGTTTAATTTCATGATATATGGGTATGGGAATAAATGTTGGCTCAGAAAATTGGTCCAAATTGGGTAAGAATACCGGAGTCAACATAGATTCGAAGATGGAAACTGAATCACAAAGTTGGGGATCGGGTTCACATTCACAATCTAATTCAATCTCATTGAAATTAAAACTAGCCAATTTGTCCAAGGATTGGGATTGATCAAGTTCATATTGATGTGATGAAATTGAATTTTGATCAAGGTCTTCTAGACAGAATGATTCTTGGTTCCTATCAACTTGGTTGGTTAGTTCAAGAATGTTTGAAAGTCTAGAAATTTGATCATTCATTATATCTTGCAAACGATCCACTTTTTCTTCTAACCCATCGAATGGATCATTGGAGGACTGAAACATTAGTGATGTGGTAAAAGAAGTATATGAAGATAATGGTTGAATAGGTGATTGACAATATGGCTTAGGGGCGTTGTATCCCCATTGACTCTGTAAAGAGTAGTGATGATTATTTCAGTCTTATTCATAGTATTGGGACTGGGGCATGTAATGATTCGAATAAGACCAATCTGACACACTAGGTTGGTTAAAGTTATGATATGCCAGGTTGGTAATATCCGAAAAAGAGGTTGATGTGTAATATGGATTATTATTAAAATTGAAAAATTGTTGTTTTAAGCCATATCACAAATAAAACACAAACAAAGAAAAAGAAAACAAACAAATAAGCAAACAAAAAAGAAAAAAAATTCTAACCTAAGTTACGATAGACCTATGACCTAGACGACTCCTAACTGGTTAGACTGTCCACGGGAGGTATAATGCAGACTTTGACCACAACCTAATCAGCCAGGTCAGGGCAGGATTGGTGGGAGGTTTTCCATCAAAGACGTTCCTTAATTAAATAACCACCGATCTTCGGGTTTTTGGCCCTCAATCCCCTTCCTAGACACTGATTTGGTAGGAGTCAAATTCCAGCACCGTTCCCCTTAAGATAATCTCCTAATTGAGTCCGAGATGTCCCTAGGGCCAACGTCTACTCATTTTTAGTTAGGCTTGGGTTAGTGAGTAAGGAGATTGTTTGTGGGCCACGGAAGGGTGATGAAATCCCCACCTTATCTTATTTATAGGATAAGCCCTTAAAGTCAATTTAGTGCACGTGTAAAGCAATAGACAAATATTCACTCAAAAGCAATAAATCAGCCAAGGGTGCTTCCTAGTCTATATGCAATACGAACGTACCTTGTCTCCAGCACTCTTCAATAGAAATTAAAAAATTAAATAGACACGTGCCTATATGCAAGAGTCTAATTTTTTAATTTTCAACAAATAGGTTATTGTTAATTAATTAGCAGTGTGCAGGGTGATTACAGAAAATAATTAACAGAACAACAAGTCTAACTTTAAATTTCCAGCAACCTGCAGAAAACACAATGAGTAGTTCACTACTCAGGCCGCGGAAACGCGGCTATGGCCATGTTTGCGCGGCTCTTTAGTAGGCTCCGCTGCTCTGCCTTCTAGGGCAGAGGCACAGAGTTGCTATATGTCATTTGCTGCAGTTATATTTCCTGTTCTCTGATCTTGCAAACAAAAAACAAAAAAAATAATTAGTTTTTTTTCAGAGATTAACTTACCGTCCCTCCCCGGTAATGGCGCCAAAATTTGATTGAGATTTTACCTGCACAAAAAATACAGAATTTTAAAATTTATAAAACAACAGTTCAGGGTGCTCAATTCTACTGCTATAGCAAGTGGCTATGCGGGTCGTGATCCACAGGGAGGGACTAGCGATGGAAGCTTGTGAAGTAAGTTCTCTTTTAGGTTACAATGATATTTACAATGGAAAAGAGTGAAAGAGATTGGGAATATTGTAGTGTTGGTAATCTAAACTAAAGAAATAAAAGAAAGAAAACTAAAAACATACTAACCTCTTCGGCGTCTACTTACCTTTGAACCGTATCAACAATGTACCTTTCTTTGAAGGCGAGCGAATCATGGAATATAAGACCTTCCCCATTCTTGATTTACACTATGAAATAAAAGGGCGAGCTATACTACCATGGAAATGGATGTTCATCTTCATAAACCATCAATGGCACTTGCAAGGAAAAGAAACTTCGAAGCTATTGGTTTTACATGGATCAACAAACACAAAAGAGGGAAACAAAAACAAAACAAGAATAAAGAAGAAACAGAACTTCAATTTGATTCTTATAACAATGGAAGAAAAGACTTATACCGATGTCCCCTCAGTACAAACTTGATCTCCTTCCTCTATGAAACTCGTCTCTCCTCTCAGTTACATAAAAAAAAATAAAAATTACATAAAAGAAAACTAAAACAAACCTAAGTTACAATCTACAAATTAGAGAGAATCTAAAGAAAACCCTAAGCTCATTTCTGTTCTCCCCTCTCTGTTGCTTTGCAGGGGTATTTATACGAGAAAACCAGAGGATAAGAAGCGTTTGAAGATAAGAGGAGTAAAATATCTCTGAATTTGAATTCTTCTTTTATCTCCAAACTTGTTTTGACTTATCCATAGAGGTTCAAATCTGTCCTGCAACTTGCTATCATGTTGATCGCTGAATATGGCTTATCTCCTGACTGAATTGGAAAGTCTGATCAACATAAGAGTTGTAGTCCTTCAAGTTCTTTCTGGAGTATTTTGAATCATCGGATTTGAATATCTGTAGCAAAAGTTATGATCTGAATACTAAAACGTGTACAGTCTGAATTCGAATTTTTTGAAACAATTTTATCTTTAAACTATTCTCCTTTTATCTTTATCCTTATCCTGTAAGTAAATAGGATTGAGTAGAAGTCTATCCCTTTCCTCTTCATTTAGTAATTGTAACTTTTGCACTTGGTAATTGTAACTTTTGCACTAGGGCTTGCACATGGGCTTTTGGGGCTTCTGGGCTTCATTTAGGCTTTATTCTATATTTAATTAATTACTCAAGGCCTGCACATATTAAATAATAAAACATTAGTAATAGTGCATATTTGTAGAAATAAATATGAAAATGTGATAGTAAATGTAGTGATAAATATACATTTTTTACTACCTATCAAGGGTCTGAGTCGAGTAGTCTAAACCGTCATAAAGAATTTGGCATTATCGCCATTTCTCTATTCCATGATGAGGACATTGGACAATGAGATCTTTAAAGCGTTCAAAGTACCTCTAAAACGGTTCACTAGGTTCTTGCTTGAATTGCATGATGTTTTTCCTAACAAGAGCGGTCTTGTGGATTGGATAGAATTTCTTCAAGAAAATCTTGATGAAACCATCCCAAGATGTGATAGAGCCGGCCGCTAAGCTGTAGAGCCATTTCTTGGCTAGGTTCTTACAAATCTCAACCTAATAGCATCATCTGTAAGGTGTGGGATTTTAATCATTAATCATACTTCTTCAAATTCTCTTATGAAGAAATAAGTATCTCCAGACTCTAAGCCATGAAATTTAGGAAGTGTATTGATGAACTATGGCTTAAGCTCAAAATTGTGTTCACCAACCGATGGAAGTTGGATGCAGGATGGAAGTGATGTTCTAATGGGATAGAAACTTTCCTGCAAAGATATCGGTTGATCCATAACCGAATCTGATCTTGTTTCGAACTTGGGTGGTGATGTGTTTCTAGTTAACCTAGATGAATTAGGGTCTCTTGACCACACTTGCATACACAAACACAATCACAAATAAGTTCACCTATAGTCAAGAAGAGAAAATAACCAAGCCTAGTCTAAGATAATCTTGACCTAGACAACTCCTAACTAGTTGATTGTCCATTGGAGGTATAATGCAGACTTTGACCACAGGCTAATCAGTCAGGTCAGGGCAAGATTGCTGGGAGGTTATCCGTCAAAGATGTTCCTTAATTAAGTAACCACCAACCTTCGGGCTTTCGGCCCTTAATCCCTTTCCTAGACACTGATTTAGCAGGAGTCAAATTCTAACACCTTCCCCCTTAGGATAATCTCCTAATGAGTTCAAGATGTCCCTAAGGCTAACGTTTATCAGATTTTACTTAGGCTTAGGTTGTGCGTGCTTGGAGATGGTTTGTGGGCTAAGGAAGGGTAATAACTTCCCCACCTTATCTTGACTTGGATTTTTGCCCTTAGAATTGATTTGTGCAAAGTGTGCAAGATATAGAAAAGTAGCATTCAAAAGAAAATATCACCCAAGATGTTTCCTAAACTATATGTTATGCATACATACCTTGTCTCCAGCTATTTTCAACAGTAATTGTAAAATAAACATAATTAGACAAATGCCTAGAATGCAAGTCTAAACGTTTTTTTAAGCAATTAACAATCACTCAAATTACTGTTGGATTAAAATAGGGATGGTGGATAGAAGATATAGCAAGAATATAACGTACAAAAACTTAATTTTTTGCGAGCAATATGTCCTGCAAAAAAGAGTTTTAGTAGTCCAATGAAATTTTCAACTTTTGCAACACAATTTCTTGAAATTCTGTTTCCTACTTTCGAGAGTAGGGGCATAGAATTTGTAAGTCTTCTCTTGTAAAGCTTGAATGCTAGATCTGAATCTTCAAGTCTCTGAAGCAACACACCAAACTTGTTAAAAAACAAATACACCGTACCATCCCGACAATGGCGCCAAAAATTGTTTGCTAAAATGAAAGAACAATCAAAGAGTTAAGAGATTTACCGTGTAGCTTATGGCTAACGGGTAGTGTCCACGAGGAGGAATTTGATGAAAGCTTTTCGGCGTCCGTTTAATAACAAAGAATTGTGTTTATTTTTTAATTGAAAAGAGAATGGAATGAAGAGATGGTTAAAAGAGAAATTGTAACTTTGGAGAAGGCTTTGGAAAAGGTGAATTTTGTATAAAGTTTAAAAAGTGATTTGTTATTTTTTTAATGAAGAAGAAAATCTGGGCTCACTATCTCACTACTCAACCATTTATTCTTCTATTGAAATCCTTAGTGCCTCAACTTGATCATAGGCAAAACTTAAGGTTGACTTTAGAAAGTTTGAAGTAAAGCATATAAGATGGCTTGAAAAGTTAACTCTTTTCTTTAAGAAACCGTTTTGAATCGAATGTTAAATCATCAAGCGTGAAGAAGCAAGTATGGAATAAAAATAGTTCAAGAAATGTTCTTAAAAGAAGTAAGAATTTAAAGATCAAAACCCATCCTCATGTGCCTTCAAGAACACTTTCAAGAAGAAAGACTTTAAGTTAGGCATGCAAATGATTCATTAGGTCTTTTTCATGAAAATCAGAAAAGAAGATGAATTGGAGAGAGGTACAATAGTGAGCCCAGAAAACCGATTTAGCTACTCATGGGAAACAAGAAACGAAGCAAGTAATTAAAGTAAAGCATACCGTAAAATGAGTAGAAGAAAATGTAGCTCGACCCTTGTATTGATGTCACTTCAATCTTCCAGTTACAAGCACTCAATTCCTCTTTCTCACAAGTTTTTGTACTGAACTACAAATTGTAAAATAAAATACAATTTTTACACTATCTAACAAAGAGCCTAAATCCTTAAAGAATAAATAAAAATTCTAATCCTAATCTTAGCTCCATTTTCAGTACAAAACCGTAGCTTTTATAGGCAAAACCTCAGAGGGCAGGGAGCGAGGAGATAAGGGGAGCAAACACGTCCCTTATCTCCACCAACAAGCCGCAGATCCGTGTCTTGGGCAGCAGATCTACGGCCTAGATGTGGCCAATTGGCCACATCTAGGTAGAGGATTGGTTGGCGTGGATTAGTTCTCCCTTTTATCTTGCTGGTTTCACTGTTGCAACTCTCAGATTTGATGAAACGATCTTTGATTTGTTGGCTTCAACTGCTTGATTCAGGAAGATTCATTTTAACTGGTTTTGAACCTCTCTGATTTGCCAAGATCTGCCCTGATTCCCTGATTTTGAATTTATTCTGAACTAAATCAGAATTTCATGGGCATTTGGGCTTGTTTCTCCTTCCTTTCTTTTAGCAATTGGACCTACATTTAACAAAGAAGAAGAAGACTTATTAATAGGATTTATTAGCTAAAAAGTATGCTAAGGTGACAATGTATATGCAATATATGTGACTGATCAGCAACCTCTAAGGAATGAGAGCTTAGAGGATTGCAAGGGCGATTAGCATATATCCGGAGATTTATCTCAAATCTCTCAGAATGATGCCAACCCTTCATAAATTGATGAAGAAGGGTGTTTCATTCATCTAGGATGATGTTTGCCAACAAGAGTTCGAGGAAATCAAGCGGTACCTCTCGCATCCACTTGTCCTTACAGCTCCGGTTTAGGAAAACTTTTCCTAATATACGTTTGAGCTATGGATCATTCTCTAGGAGGTTTACTACCTTAGAATAATGATTAGAAACACGAGCAAGCAATCTACTACCTAAGTAGAACTATGATTGGAGCTGAATATCGATACAAGCTGATCGAAAAAGAATGCTTGTCATTGGTATTTGATTGTAAAATAAAAGAGCAAGGAATTACCGTGTAGCTTAGGGCTAAGAGTCATGTCCACGAGGAGGAATGCAAATATCTTTTCAGTGTTTTGTTTAGAAAACTAAGAATGGTGCTAGTTTTTAGTTGAAAAGAGAATGGAGAGAAGGGAAGTGATTTAAAGAAAAACTTAAAATTTAGAGAAGGCTTTGGAAAAGTGATTTTTTTATAAAGCTTGAAAAGTGATTTGTTGTTGTTTTTTTTAATATGAAGAAGATCTGGGCTCACTAATTTTTTACTCAACTATGTACTTATCTCAAGAATATTTGCGTGCATCACTATTATCATAAGCAAAAAACCTTTAGTTTCTTTGAATGTCCAATTAAAACAAATAAGACGGTTTTGTTTAAATCTTAAGCCCTTTCTTTACAAATCATTAAAGGATAATGTTAAACCATCATTCGCGAAGAAGCAAGTATGGAATAAAAATCATTCAAAAAGATTTATGCATTGAAGGTCCAAGTTTAAAGTAAAGACATCCTCATGTGCTTTCAAGAACGAAGTTTAACTGAGATGTTTTTTTGATTTAAAAAGTGTTGCTTTTATGAAAATCAATCTAGAGAGAGGTGATAGAAGAGAGTAGTTAGTGAGCCCAAAAAATGAAATTAACTACTCATCAAAGATGAAAAACAATACTTGTATGTAAAACAAGACATATCGCGAATTAGAGTGGTAGAAGAGAAAGCTTGATCCTTTTAATGATGTCACTTCAATCTTCGAATTACAATTACTCAATTCCTCTCTCTCACTGGTATTTGATCTGACTACAAAATAAAGTTACAACTTCTATACAATCTAACAAAGAGCCTAAAACCTTAAAGTATAAATAAAAAAATTATAATCCTAGTCTTCGCTACTTTTTCAGTACAATACCCTACTTTTTATAGGCAAAAACCTAGAGGAAAAAATGTGAGGAGATACTCTTTATCTCTACCAATAAGCCGCGGATCCACGGCTTGGGCCTTGGATCCGCAACCAGGATGTGGCCAAATTGCTACATCCTGGTGGAGATCTTCATAGCGCGGGATTTGGCTCCCTTTTATCTGACTGGATTTGATGTTTAACTCTGATTCTGATCTGATCTTTGGTGATTCTCAAGCTAACCAAATTAACCAGTTTTCAACGTCTCTGATCTTCCATTATCTGCCCTGATCTTCTGATTTCAAATTAATTTTGAATTAAATCAGAATTTGGTGGGCTTTTGAGCTTGTTTTCCTTCCCTTTTCTTTAGCAATGGGCATGTACTTAATAGAGAAAAAAAATAAGACTTATTAATAGGACTTATAGATAATAAACATGGTAATGTGACAATATATAAGCAATATATGTGACCGATCAGTATTCACCGTCCAGAAGATGCGACACTGCTTGGTGGGCTAAACCGTACACGTCATATCAAAAGTCAATTTTTTAAGATTGCTTATGATGAAGCCATCATCACTGAGTGGTTGACTGACAAAAAGGGCCATGTTGCTCTCCCAATATGAGATGCAATTCCTACCACAAAAAGCTGTGAAGGGACAGACGGTGGCATATTTCTTAACAGAGCATCCAGATCTAAGGACGATCAAATATTATGAAGATCTCCCAAATGAGATCACTGAAATTTGCTTGACCCAGACATCTTTTGAAGGACAGGTGTGAGAACTCTTCTTCTATGGTGCATCAAGAACGGGTCCTCGAGGAAATATTATAGCAGGAGTGGGGGTAGTGCTTGTCTCCCCATAGAACTACATAATCCCTTATGCATTCTCATTAACTGAGCTTTATTATAATAATGTAACGGAATACAATCTCTTTTGATCGGGATGCGAATCCCCGATGAGATTGGTGTTAAAAATTTTAAAGCATATGGTGATTCAAAGCTCATTGTTAACTAGGTTCGCGAGGAGTACGAAGTCAGACATGAAGACTTGGTACCCAATCACAACGTAACTATCCACTTGGCAGAGAGGTTCAAAAACTTCTACATCGACAATGTACCTCGCCAGCAAAATGCACATGCAGATGCACTGGCATCCTTCGCTGCCTCCTTAGCTTTTTCAGCTGGAGCGGAGGAGAAAGTACTCATCTACAGTCATGACTTGTACTGTCTGAAACTCACCCCTGAAAATGATCAGATTCCAGTAGGACTTTTAAGTTAAAGAAACTCTAGAGACTTTGATAGATCCAGAGCTCAGGGATTGATGATTTCCGTATATCAAGTACGCACTATATGACATTTTTCCTGATGACCCTAAAGAGGCGGCTGCCATTAAAAGAAATGCCCCTAAATTATACTACAATGCGATCATAAGAACACTGTATTGTCGATCGCATGATGAAATCCTCCTCCGTTGCTTGTCATATGAAAAGGCTCAGGAAGCACTCAAAGAGGCTTATGATGGTACGTGCGTAGCTCACCAACCTGGTACAAAATTTGGAGATCGACTCTAAAGACTGGGATATTATTGGCCAAAAATGATCCCTGACGCCATCACTTAGGCTAAGCGATGCCACACCTGTCAGATCCATGGTGATATCATTCATGAGGCACCAGGACATCTTCATCCTACAACTTCTTCCTGGCCATTCAAAATGTAGGGGATGAATGTCGTTGGTCCTATCAGCCCACCTTCATCCAAAGGACACTGGTTTATCTTAACCATAACTGATTACTTCTCCAAATGGGCTAAAGCTATCTTGATCGTAACATATTTTGCATTCTTTTCATTATACTCCTACATTTATCGTGTAATAAATATGCTAATTTTTTTTTATCTTAAATGCCTATTTTGCAAAAGATAATCATGGAGAGAAGAAGGATTAAACCAAATAAATACCAGTTAAAATTAGATTTAACTGGATCTATTTAGTTAGCTGAGGATGATTCCAGATCTAGTCAGTTAAAATTAGATTTTAGTGAATCATTTTGATTAACTTAAAGATCTATGACGATTTCATCACATTCAGAATAAATCAAGGATTAGGGCAAATGTTCAGCTGAATATAACAGCAAATCATAAAGATAACACCAAATGGAAACCAAATTCAAATTCAAAATCTAAAGAGATAAATGGATAGAGAGAAGATCAACGGATGAGATGAAGTTATTTTGACTCAGATTGAAAATATTTTAGTATTTGAATCATAACTTTCTCTACCAAATCTCAAATCCGATGATTCAAGATGATCCAGAAAGAAGACTTAGAATACAACTCTTACATTGATCACTTTTTCTAATTCTATCATTTGATAAGTTATATTTAGTGATGAACACGCCAACATGCTGCAGATCAGAATTGAATATTCACATCAAATCAAGTTTGGAGGGAAAGGATTCAAAATAAAAAATAGCTAGCTCCCCCTATCTTTCAACTCGCATCCTTATCCATTTCTATGCTATAAATACCCTACACATTAGAGGCAGAGGGACGATCAAGCAGAGAATATAATATATTTCTGTACAGGTTTAACTTAGATTTTTCTTTCTTTTTTAAATGTAATTTTTTTTAATGTAATTGAGATCGAAGAACAATTTCATGGGAGAACAAAAATGATGCTTGTACTGAGAGTGACACTGGTGTAAGTATTCTTCTTTCTTTCATTATTATTAAATTCAATCAAAATATCTTTTCTACTCTTATTTTTGTTACTTCTCCCTTCTGTGCTTGTGAATCCAATTGACTCCAGAAGCTTCGAAGTTGCCTCGCCCTTGTAAGTGCCATTGATGGCCTATGGTGATGAATAGACATTTCTATGGTAATATAGCTTGCACCTTTATTTTGAAGTATAGATCGGGAATAAGGAAAATGTCATCCGTCATGCTTTGCTCACCTTCAAGCAAAGGTACACCATTGACAAGGATTACATGTAAATTATCAACCAGAAGAGGTACATAAGTTCTTTAGTTTTCTTTCTTTTCTTTTAATCCTTAGTTTAGATCACCTCAATCACTAAATCTCTACTATTTTCACTTTCTTTGTACAAAATCATCATCTCCTCCTATCTACCATTTTCACTATCTTCTCCTATCTACCATTTTCACAATTTAACATAACTTTTTTTTCCTTTTCTTGTCAAGAACTAAAAGAAAAACTTTAATCATTCTTTGTAGATTAAAAGAGAACTTGCTAAAAACTTCTATCGCTAGTCCCCCTTTTAGATCACGACCCGCATAGCCACTTGCTATAGCGGTAGTATTGAGCACTTGCATGTTTCAATCTTAATTCCTAAATTATCATTTTCTGCGTGCAGGTTCTGATCAGTCACATATATTGCATATATATTGTCATATTACCATACTTTTTATCTAATAAATCCTATTAACAAGTCATATTCTTCTTTGTTAAATATAGGCCCATTGCTAAAAGAAAGGAAAGAGAAACAAACCCAAAAGCCCATCAAATTCTGATTTAATTCAGAATAAATTCGAAATTAGGGAATCAGGGCAAATCTTGGCAAAATCAGAGAGGTTGAAAATCGGTTGAAATGAATCATCCCAAATCAAGTGGTTGAAGCCAACAATCAAAGGCTGTTTCGTTAAATCTTGAAGCAGAAACAGGAAAACCAGGAGGAGATAAGGGAAAATCACCAAATGAACAAGCTTCCCTAACCTAGTGTGGCCACCTGGCCACACCATGGCCACAGAAATGCGGCCAAAATTGCATTTACGTGACTGTTTAGTGTTTGTTGGGGGAGCATTTGCTCCCCCTATCTTCATACGTCCCCTCCCATTTGGTTTTTACCTATAAATACTGTATTTTCAAAGAAAATGGGACTTGAACTGAGATTTAGTTTTTCTCTTTATTTTTAAGGTTTAAGCTCTTTGTTAGATAATTTAAAAGTTGTATTTTTATTTTGTAAATGGTAGTTCAGTGCAAATACCAGTGAGAGAGAGGAATTTGGTGATTGTAATCTGAAGATTGAAGTGACAACAATAAAAGGATCTACCTCTCTCTTCTTCACTCTAATTTACAGCATGTCTAGCTGTGTTTACATGCATTATTTTTCATCTTTCATGAGTAACTAAATAAGTATTCTCGGTTCACTATTGTTCCTCTCTCCGATCCATCTTCTTTTTGAATGGTTTTCATGAAAAAGACCCAATGAATCATTTGCATGCCTAAAACTAAAGCCTTTCTTCTTTGAAAGTGTTCTTGAAGGCACATGAGGATGGGTTTGGATTTGTAAACTTCTACTTCTTTTAAAAATGACTCTTGGAACTTGTTTTTATCTCATATTTAAACTTCTTAATGATTTAATATTCAATTCAAGACGATTTCTTAAAGAAAAGAATTAACTTTTTCAACCATCTTATGTGCTTTGCTCAAAACTTTCTGAAATCAATCTTAAGTTTTTTTTGCCTATGATCAAGTTGAGGCATTAAGGATTTCAATAGAAGAACACATCGTTGAGTAGTGAGATAGTGATCCAAGATTTTCTTCTATATTAAAAACAACAAATCACTTTTCAAAGCTTTTTAAATCACCTTTTCCAAAGCCTTTTCCAATTTGCAATTTCTCTTTTAATCACTTCCCTTCTCTCCATTCTTCTTTTCAACTAAAAAACTAGCACCATTCTTAGTTTTTTAAACAAAATACTAAAAAGCTTTCATCGTATTCCTCCTCATGGACACGACCCGTTAGCCCAAAGCTACACGGTAATTCCTTGCTCTTTCATATCTCAATCAATTTTTGGCACCGTTGCTGGGGAGGGATCATTGTATTTGTTTTTTTTTAACAAGTTTGGTGTCATATTTTAGGGATGTCAAGATTCAGATCTAGCATTCAAGCTTTGCAAGAAAAGACTTGCTATTATGTGCCCCTACTCTCGAAAATAGGAAACAGAATTTTAAGAAATTGCTAGTGCAAAAGTTGAAATTATTGTTGGACAACTAAAACTTTTTTTGCAGGACATATTGCTTGCAAAAATTAAGTTTTTGTGTGTTATTATTCTTGTTATATCTGCTATTCACAATCTCTATTTTAATCTAACAGTAATTTGAGTGAATATTAATTGCTTAAAAAACGTTTAGACTTACATTTTAGGCATTTGTCTAATTACGTTTATTTTATAATTACTGTTGAAGATAGATGGAGACAAGGTACGTATGCATAGCAATAGTTTAGGAAATATTCTTGGGTGATATTTACTTTTAAATGCTTTTTTTCTATATCTTGCACACTTTGCACAAATCAATTCTAAGGGCAAAACTCAAATCAAGATAAGGTGGGGAAGTCATTACCCTTCCTTAGCCCACAAACAATCTCCAAGCATACACAACCTAAGCCTAAGTAAAATTTGATAGACGTTGGCCTTAGGGACATCTCGAACTCACTAGGAGATTATCCTAAGAGGGAAGGTGTTAGAATTTGACTCCTGCCAAATTAGTGTCTAGGAAGGGGATTAAAGGCCAAAAGCCCGAAGGTTGGTGGTTACATAACTTAGGAACATCTTTGACGGATAACCTGCCACAAATCTTGCCCTGACATGGTTGATTAGCTTGTGGTCAATGTCTACATTATACCTTCTGTGGACAATCAACCAGTTAGGAGTTGCTAGGTCAAGGATACCTTAGACTAGGTGTAACACCCCGCTCCCGGAATACGTACTTAGTTGCGTATTCAGATTTTTGGATCGTATTTTTTGATTTACTTCCTGTATTTATTTTGTATTATGAATTATTTATATGATCGTTTTGTCTTGGATCCGGATTCGTGGACTCAGAGTCTGCCCTTCTCTGAACCGGGGACCCGATCCTAAGTGTATTACACAATTTGGTCTTTCTAGTATTCAAATTTGACCAATTTCAGTTTCAAATATCATTTTCTAATATTTTAGATTTTCTATGATTTTCTGGAATTTTCCTGAATTAAAATGAAAATCTTCAAAATCGGTGTCGACCAGCACTGCTGACCGACTTCTGGATTTTTAATTTACAAATGGAGTCAAATTTTGAGAAACCGCTTTTACATATTTTCTTAGAATAATATTTACTATCTTAATTCATTTTTGGGCATTTTCAGAATTTATCGGATTTCTGCCAGAATTGGTGCCGACCGATATTGGCGGCAGATTCCAGGATTTTTAATTTAAAAACTATAAAGAATTTCTTAAAATGAATTTCACCATGATTCTTAGAATAATATTCTTAATTTTTGAGAATTTTTGCGGGTCGTTCCAAGATACTTGATTTCGGGACGATTTCGGTATTTTTCCAAAAATTTTCCGTATCCGCAACCGAATCCCGGGAATCCGCTACTCTAATTATTTTCACTTTTTCTTCCAAGGAAATATCTTCCCTTTTTCATTTTCTTTTCCTTTTTCCTTTTTCTTCCTTCCTTTTCTTTCCACCAAATTCTCCAAACTTCTCCATTCTTCCATTTCTTTCTACATTCTTCCTCCAAAAATATCTCTTCCACCAAAAATATCTTCTCTAAAATATCCCACTCCTCTCCCATCTCCATGGCCGGCCAAGAGAGAGCCACCTCACCCCCACCATTTTACAAAAACCCCCTCTCTAAATATTTATTTACATCACCTTCACAAATCCAATTCCTATATAAACCTTTCCTTCTTCATTTCACTTCATTTTTCTCTTCACCAACACCTTAACCACCACCAACTCCTCCTTCATCTCCACCACAACAACAACCACTACAACTTCTCCAACTCCCTACCTTCATCTTCTTCCTCCTCCATCTCCATTTAAAACATCACAAACTCCAAAACTCCACCAAAGCCTCCACCTTCTCCTTTACCTTCTCCAAAACTACCACCACCATCAAAACCCTCCACAAAACCACCACCCCATCACCAAATCAAGGGCCGGCCACCTCCATAGGATTGGGGGCCGAGCTCCTCTTCGTCGGTAATATCTCCGGTGATCATTCTGGGAATCGTTCACGATTATTCCGGTGATCATTCCGGCTCCGGTGATTATTCCGGTAATCGTTCACGATTATTCCAGTAATCATTCCGGTGACAATTGCAACTCTCTGATGATTATTCCGGTAATCGTTTACGATTATTCCGGTAATCATTTCGGGCAACGTCTCCGATGGTTATTCCGGTAATCGTTTACGATTATTCCGGTAATCTTTCCGGTGACAATTACAACGACAAACACTAACATCACCACCACCCCGAAATCACCTTTCCCTTCCTCTCTGTTAATTGCTGACGCGGATCTTCACCCCGCGTCTAGGTAATTCCTTAACGCAATCCGCGCGTTCCTGTATTGATACGACGCGGAGCCCATGCCCGCGTCTGTATTCTTCTTGTGTTAACGCGACGCAAAACCCTCGCCCGCGTCCGCGTTTTCCTCGCGTCCTGACTTGAAAGCAGACCTCGCGTTTGTGGCATCTATGCAACGCGAACCCCGCGTCTGCTACTCCCGCGTCTGTGATTTCCGTGTCTGCTATTCTCGTGACGCTATTCCCGCGTCTGCTATTCCCGCGTCTGCGACCCCCGCGTCTCCCCGTGCACTCTCTCTTCCCATAACTTCTCTCTCTAGATTTATCTCTCTCTAACTCTTTCTCTCTCCTCTTCACTTTCTCTCTCTACAATATTTATATATTATATTTTATAGAGCGTGCGCGAGTTCCATGGATTTCAGGTTTTTCGGCATTCCGGTGATTTAGGCGAGTATTCTCGCTTTCTTCTTGACTTTCCTATTTCAGCGAGTGTCCTCACTCTCGCCTCCATTTGGGTTTCCCTGTTTTGTCGGGTCTATTTAATTCCATGTTTAAATGTATTGGGCTGAGTCCCTGTATTTGTGTGTGGCAGAGTGCCAATGACTGGACATGTATTGCTCTGTGACAAATGCTTGTATTAGGGTAGTTTAATTCTTGTACATATACCAAGCTTGTGATGTACTTTGTTGCTTTATACCATGCATGGCAACCCTTCGTGGTCGATTGGACTCTGAGTTTCTGCCCACTCCTGGGATGGCTAGTAGCCACCGTGAGTGCGCTTAGATCCCGAGCGTACTCGGACCCTTCAGCCTCCGGTCTCTCACTATCTCGAAGGAGAAGTGATTGGGACCGTCAGGTTTCTCAGCCTCTGGTCTCTCACTATCTCGAAAGGGAAGTGAGTTGAGACCGTCAGGTCCTTCAGCTTCCGGTCTCTCACCATCTTGAAAGGGAAGTAAGTTGAGACCGTCAGGTCCCTCAGCTCCGCCTGGTTATCATGATCAGCGTTCAGCGCTTTACCACTAGATTCGTCTAGGCAGTTGCTGCCGGACTTTCTACTCGCACTTTAAAGCCGAGTTGTCCCGGTAACCTTAGCTGACGCTCCAGTGTTAAATACTGCTTGCTGTCTGTGCCTCCAGCTTGCTCAGCTCCGCTTGGTTGTGCTCAGCTACTACTCTATCACATGCCATGTATTTACCTGATATGTTAACACTTGCCATGCCATGACTTCATACCTGTTATTTACATGCTACTATTTAACACCTGTTTGTATCACCTGGCAACTGATGTGTTATCACCTGACACCAGACATGCTACTACTTGGCAAGACCCCTTGTTATGACATGACTTGCCACCGGACTAGTATCAATCTCTTGACATGATTGGTCACCTGCCAAATATCATCTCCTATCATGCTATCACTTGACACCCGGCATGATATACTTGACCTTGTGATTATCACATTTACGGGAATCCTGACCTGTTATCCTGTATTATATACAGTGACCTGTACTCCTGAGATACATGTATTCTTGACTTGTTCCTGCTCATTCCCGGAATCTGATAGTCATCCAATAAACCGTAAAATAAGACAACTTGCATCGGGTCGGGGGAAACTTGCGGCTATCAATATGTGTTCGTGTTTACAGTGGTATTAGGCATGTTGTGCAACTAAAACTTCCAGTCTGACCTGAGGGCCTCCAGGCGACTGAGGGGAGTGCTAGCTCCCTCCTTCCTGGTACCATCATGATAAGGGCATCCATAAGACCCTCCTGTAGGCCTAGCGGCCGGTTCCATACACCAGCGATGGAACGTCATGGGTCGTGGTCCCGGGCATGTACGGGACACACTGTAAACATTGTTCGTTGATACCCCCGCTGGTTTCCAATAACAACATTGCTTTACTCAGATATTGATATATGTGTGCTGGGACGCTAGGACACATATCTAATATCAGGGTAAGACGAGTAATAATAAAGTGTCAAGATGATAACCTGCTCTTTAAGTTGTAAGTAGAAGTATGTGGAATGGGACGCATACTAAAGCCTGCAACTTAAACGGCTATGAATCTGTGATATGCCTTACCATATTTGCTTGTACTGGATTTTACTTCAGATTTCCAGTTTTATGATTATTATCATATTAGCTGATCATACCTTGCTTTATCCCTTGTATCCTATTCCACCTGTCTCCTGTTCTTATCTTATCATACCCTGAATACTTCCTGTTTGACATCTACTTGCTTACATGCTTCTGCTCACGACACAGTTTTCAATACATGATTATGATTCGGTTTTATCGATACACATGTGCTTATCCTTGCACGCCATCTGGCTTTTGCCTCACCACTCGCCTGGGGAGTTCTGACTCCTCTGGATCCTCATGTCCAGGTTTTGGAGCTTGGAGCGTGTGGATTCTCCCTGTTGATGATCAGAGTGGCACAGCGGTAGCGTGGATCCCTAGCAGATCGTCCAGAGCTCCATCCTTCCAGGCCCCCTTGTTCGGCTCTAGAGTTTTCCTGTTATGACTCTGAGCCTCCATTTATACTGTTCATACTTGTACATCTACTTGTATTCTCGCAATTGCGCATATCAGTGATGTAATATTCATGTAATATTGGATCACCTCTGGTGATAACTTTGTAATTGTACTCATGTGTTGGAATGTATAATGCACCATTTGCTTCCGTACTCTGATTCTTGCCTGTACTGATGCTTAGCGTATATACGTGAGGATATTTCTGACCTGTGTATATACGTTGCAGTAACGTCTCCGTACCCACAGGATCGGGGCGTTACACTAGGCTTGATTGATTACTTTTGTTGACTATTGGTAAATTTATTTGTAATTGTGGTTGTGTCTGTGTATGCAAGTGTGGTCAAGAGACTGTAATTCATCTAGGTTGACTAAAAACACATCACCACCCAAGTTTGAACCAAGACCAGATCCGGTTATGACTCAACTAACATCATTGCAGGATAGGTTCTA
Organism: Agave tequilana; assembly: GCA_038442645.1. Lineage (NCBI taxonomy): Eukaryota > Viridiplantae > Streptophyta > Magnoliopsida > Asparagales > Asparagaceae > Agave > Agave tequilana. Next base: position 28,648 of record JAVJIF010000140.1, read on the forward strand.
TCCCATTGGAACCTCACTTCCATCTTGCATCCAACTTCCATCGGTTGGTGAATACAATTTTGAGCTCAAGCCTCAATTCATTAACACACTCCCCAAGTTTCATGGCTTTGAGTCCGAAGATACCTATTTCTTCATAAGAGAATTTGAGGAAGTATGTCTAATAATGAAAATCCCACACCTTGTTGATGATGCTATTAGGTTGAGATTTGTCCCTTTCGCTCTTTAGGACTTAGCCAAGAAATGGCTTTACAGCTTAGCGGCTGGCTCTATCACATCTTGGGATGGTTTCATCAAGGTCTTCTTGAAGAAATTCTATCCGATTCATAAGACCGCTCTCATTAGGAAGAACATCATGCAATTCAAGCAGGAACCTAGTGAACCGTTTTGAAGGTACTTTGAACATTTTAAAGATCTCCTTATCCAATGTCCTCATCATAGAATAGAGAAATGACGACAATGTCAAATTCTTTATGATGGTTTAGACTATTTGACCAAAACCTCTTAGAAAGTATGTGCCAAGGGGGATTCTTGCAGAAGGATGAAAATGAAGGATGGGATTTATATGAAAACCTAGCAGAAAAGACTATCCAATGGGAACCTACTAGTGAAATCTCTAGGAATCTAAACTCCATCTCTTCCAAAGGAGATCTCTATTCTATTGAATCATCCATAGATAATGAGGTTAAGTTAGCTAACCTAGCAAGAAGACTGGAAGCTTTAGAAATTAAGGAACCAAGTCCAATCAATCAAGTATCAGCCCAAACCAATTTTCAACTCCGGGTTGTACTTACTGTCAAGCCAAGAATCATGTGTTTGAGGAGTGTCCAGTGTTTTAAGCTCAGTAACAATGCCCTGAACCAATGAATGCTGCCTTTTCAAGGCCGAACAATAATCCTTACGCACCAACATACAATCCTGGCTGGAGAAATCACCCTAATTTCTCATGGAGTCAAAACAACAATGACCAGTCACGGTCAAATCATGCAAGCCACTTCCATCAAGCTAATAATTCTTCCAATCATCGACCCAACTTTTCCAATTTTAACAATAATTCTCCCAACCATCCATCTAACATTTCAAACTATCAACAAACTTTTCCCACCAAGCTCTTCAATCTTCCTTCCAGAATTCTCAACTAGAAAGGAGAATGACTGACTTTGAGAGAAACATGAAAAGATTCATGAAAAACTAAGATTCTCTCATGCAAACTATATAGAGGTTAGAGGTTTAAATGAGCCAATCAGTCACTCCACAGAATGAGAGACAAAAGGGTACCTTGCCTAGTCAGCCAATAACGAAACCTAGGAATTCTCAACAAGCTCATTTGGCTAAGGATCAATCAGTGAATCAATGTAATGCTGCTCATACATTGAGGTCGGAAAAGAAAGTTGATAACCAAGTGTCTGAAAGTACACCTAGAGGGGGGTGAATAGGTGTACGGCTAATCTAATGAACTAAATGCGGAATTTAAAACTAATTTGCAACTACACTTAGTACAACCAACAAGTGTAGCCGAATTCCCCGTGAAGGGCTCTGGACTAACTCCTCTTGATTCCTCTGAGTAAGAGTTGAGGTGCTATATGAAGCTCTCGTGGTTAAGTACAAGTGAGGCACACCACCCAAACAAACCAAGCATATAAATGATATAGCAATATGAATCAATGCACAACACAAGAAAATATGATATGATGATATGAGAGATGCAATGCACAACACAAAGTAAAGAGAGAGTTGAGAGTCAATGGATCAAACGCAAATACAAAGATATGTTCCGAGGTTCGAGCCCCTAGCTCTACGTCCCCGCCTTCACCGAGAAGGATTTCTAATTCACTAACTTGTCCACCGAAGACTCCCACCGAGGGAACCTCCACCGAGGAGGATTTGTACAACCGGGAGTACCGAACTCCTCTCTCAACCAATACAACTTCCACCGAGGTAATACAACCACAATCCACCTCTACCGAAGAGGGATAGGCCCGTAGCCAAACAATCACAAATCACCTCTACCGAAGAGGGATACAAACACCAACTCCACCCTCACTAGAGGGAGCAAACAACAACCTCAACCTCTACCAAAGAGGGAGCACCACAAGTAAAGGGATTACAACAAGTGATCACAAAAGACCACAAACTCAATTTTCCCACAAATAAATGATCCTATAGAATAGGATAGAGGATATAGCTCAAGTGGAAAATAAGTGTTTTAATCAAAGAAAAACTCTTGGAAAATACCAAATAGATATAGATATTTGAATCAAGAAACTAATTCCTAAAACCTATTTTCCTTGAAATAAAACAAAACACTTTAAAACAAATAAGATGGATCTTTTTACCCTTTAAACACTTTTGAAAACTTGCTTTGAAAACTAGAGAATAGGAAAAATTTTCTTCTCAAAAACCTTAGCAAAACCCAAAGAAATGGGGCTTAAATAGCCCACCAACAAAAACTAGCCATTGGGACTGTTTGTCAGTCCTGGCGGCTGGCGGTCGACTGGCCGGTCGTCCGCCAACGGTCATATTTTTGACCGTTGGAAGAAGCCTGTCGACCGCCCAAAAACAGAGAGCAAAGCTCTCAGGCCGGTCGACCGACCCGGTCGACCGCTCCTTGTGCCTGGCCAACGTGCACAAGGCTGTGCACGTCGGTCGACCGACCAGTCGACCGACTCTGGGGTCCGGTCGACCGTGCGGTCGACCGCCAGAGCCTGGCAGGCTGGGTTTTGGGTAAGAAAACTGGGTTTTAAATATTCTAAAAATTCTATAAAAACCTCTAAAAATCCACAAAAATAGTTTTATCATTTTATATTAAAATACAAACTTGTGATAAAAATTTCAAAACTAATATCAAACATTTTGAACCATTTTTGTGTCTTACAAATATTGTCAAAAGCCAAAACCTGTATTTTACCAAACTTGGATTTTTCAATAGGAAATCTGATTTTTCCTGAAACTCATTTAAATACAAAAACATGATACTTAAACATATTTAGGCATATTACATATGGACATAAGTCCAATATACATGAAACATATATATATATATATATATATATATATATATATATATATATATATATATATATATATATATATATCATAGTTTTTGTCTTTAAATCCAAAAATATGTTTTGTTAAAAATACCAAAACATAAAACGTGTGTGTATTGTGAACTTGAGCATATCAACTATCTAATCTTTACAAATGGATCTAAACAAACTCTAAACTATGGATACCTAAGTCTTCTTGATGAACTCCATCTTCAAGCCGACTCGATCCAAAACGTGATCCACCGAGCAAGACTCCAACGAGTGCTATGTATGATCTTGATGCTCGGGCTCTGGAATTAGCATGTAAAAAGCTTCAAAACTCCTTGTTGAAGCTAATCACCAACTAATATTTTGATTAATGTTCTGAAACTAAACATCACAAGATTATTAGTAAACGTAACTAAATGAGTTAATCATCATGAAAACTAGGGTGGAAGGCCTTTGGGCCAACAATCTCCCCCTTTTGATGATGGCAAAACTCATGGAGTTATATATGCATGGATTAGAGTTAAGCTTCAAAGAAGCTCCCCCTTAACTCATGCATTACACTAAACAAATAAGTATGCAATGAATGTTCATAAACATGTATGCATCAACATGCATAAAACATATAAATTTTCAAAACATGCTCTTGATATCAATTAAATAAAACAAATAAATTTTCAAAACAAACTCTTGATATCAATTGCAAAACAAAACTAATGTTACCATTGGAACACCAAATAAAACTCTTGATGCCAATGATAGGTAGTAAAAAAAGCATATTTATCACTACATTTACTATCACATTTTCATATTTATTCCTACAAATATGCACTATTACTAATATTTTATTATTTAATGTGTACAGGCCTTGAGTAATTAATTAAATAAAGAATAAAGCCTAAATGAAGCCCAGAAGCCCAAAAAGCCCATGTCCAAGCCCAAGTGCAAAAGTGCAATTACCAAGTGCCAAAGTTGTAATTACCATGTGCAAAATTTGCAATTACTAAAAGAAGAGGAAAGGGATAGACTTCTACTCAATCCTAATTACTTGCAGGACAAGGCTATAGATAAGGGGAGAAGAGTGCAAGGATTACAAAATCATTTTAAAAGATTTGGAAGATTTGGATTTAGGGTAACTTGCTTCCCAAGTTATCCCGAATTTTCAAAATAAAGAGTTGGTATGCCAGATCTAGAAAGATATACCCAGATGGACGGACCAGAGGAGGCCACGCGAGAAGACGCGTGGCCAGATGCCACACAATGGCCGCGAAAACGCGGCCAGAGCCGCATTTCCACGGCAATCCAGATAAGGGTCATGTTCAGTTTTCGTCGAGGAGTTGTACTGGGACTCTATTCTTCCATCTCCTATAAATACCCCTACAGAGCAACAGAGAAGGGCATCCAGTCCAGTGCAGGATAGAGACAAATTTAGGGTTTTTTAGGCTAACTTGTAGATTGTAATTTAGGTTTTATTTTCCTTTTTGTAATTTTTATGTTTTTTATGTAACTGAGAGGAGAGGATACTTTCATGGAGGAAGGAGATCAAGCTTGTACTGAGGTGACATCGGTGTAAGTAACATTTTTCTTCCATTGTTAATTGAATCAACTCAAAGTTTATTTTTGTTCTTCTATTCTTGTTTTGTTTTTGTTTCCCTCTAATGTCTTGCAATCCAAGAGAATCTGATAGCTTCGAGACTGCTTAGCGGTTGAAGTGCCCTTGATGGCCTATGGTAATGAACAAACCTTCTCTTGTTAGTATAGTTTGTCTTTTGTTTTCATAGTGTAGACCGAGAAAAGGGAAGATTCTATACGCCATGCTTGAATGCCTTCAAAGACAAGGTAAGTCGTTGCAACGGATCAAAAGTAAACATGCAGAAGAGGTAAGTATGTTTTTTTTAGTTTTTAGTTTTCTTTCTAGTGTAAATCACCAAATTCCCAATCTTTTTCACACTTCTTCAATTTCACTGTAAATATCACTTCTATTTCTCCATCTTCTTAATCTACCACTTTCTTTCTAACTTGATTTTAAATTAATTATAGCATAAAAAAGAGAACTTACTAAACCAGCTTCCATCGGTAGTCCCTCCCTGTGGATCACGACCCGCATAGCCACTTGCTATAGCGGTAGAATTGAGCACCATGCACTATTGTTTTAAATCTGAAATTCTATAATTTTGTGCAGGTAAAAAATCTCAATCAAAATTTTTGCACTGTTACCGTGGAACGAACCCGGGTAACCCGCGTGACAGGCGAAATACTCACCACTATACAACAACGACAAAATTTTGGCGCCGTTGCCGGGGATGGACGGTAAGTATTCTCTAAAAAAACAAAAAAAAACTAATTATTCTTTTATTCTTTCTGTTTGCAGTTTTGGAGAACAGGAAATCTAACAGCAACAAAGGACATATAGCAACTCTGTGCCTCTGCCCTCGAAGACAGAGCAGTAGAGCCAACTACAGTGCCGCGTTTTCGCGGCAATAGCCGCGTTTTCGCGGCCTGAGTAGTTCACTACTCATTGTGTCTTTTGCAGGTTGCTAAAAATTAAAAGATTTGTTTACTGCTCTGTTAACTTTTCTCTGTGATCACCCTGCACACTGCTAATTAATTAACAGTAACCTATTTGTTGAAAAAAAATATAATTTTTTTTAGACTCTTGCATATAGGCACGTGTCTATTTAATTTTTAATTTCTTTTGAAGAGTGCTGGAGACAAGGTACGTTCCCATTGCATATAGACCAGGAAGCACCCTTGGCTGATTTATTGCTTTTGAGTGAATATTGGTTTATTGCTTTACACGTGCACTAAATTGACTTAAGGGGTTGTCCTATAAATAAGATAAGGTGGGAATTTCATCACCCTTCCTTGGCCCACAAACAATCTCCTCACTCACTAACCCAAGCCAAACTAAAAATGAGTAGACGTTGGCCCTAGGGACATCTCAGACTCAATTAGGAGATTATCCTAAGGGGGAACGGTGTTGGGATTTGATTCCTGCCAAATCAGTGTCTAGGAAGGGGATTGAGGGCCAAAAGCCCGAAGATTGGTGGTTATTTAATTAAGGAACGTCTTTGACGGAAAACCTCCTACCAATGCTGCCCTGACCTGGCTGATTAACTTGTGGTCAAAGACTGCATTATACCTCCCGTGGACAGTCTAACCAGTTAGGAGTCGTCTAGGTCATAGGTCTACCATAACTTAGGTTAGAATTTTTTTTCTTTTTTTGTTTGTTTGTTTTTTGTTTGTGTTTTATTGTGTGATATGGCTTATAACAACAATTTTTTCAATTTTAATAATAATCCATATTACACACCAACCTCTTTTTCAGATATTACTAACCCGGCACACCCTAACTTTAACCAACCTAGTATGCCAAGTGGTCTTATCCGAATGAATATTGTTGGCCCATAAGGTTACACTCTCCATTTTTTTAGAATTTTGATGATGACAAACAAAATAAGTGCTATTTGGTACTAATGAGTTTGTTTAAGATAAGTTTCAGGTTAGTACCACATTTGGAGGCCATTGCTTAGCTATTGCAAACTTCTAAGTTCATGAAGCAAAGAAGGCATCTTGCACATCAAGGGAGGAACATAGAAGAGAAGGCTCTAGCACGGCATACCATGGCTCAAGACTTGAAGATTGCACAAGTAGTCTTCATTAGTTTTGTTTCTAATTTTATAGTTTGTTAAAGAATAGTGAATAGGTTTGAAGCTCCATCACACACGTTTTTGCGCACATCCTTGTTCCAAAAAGATTTCTTATAATATGTACAAAATATTTTAGTATACAATCTTCTGCCTACAAATACATCTTTATGTTTCATACTAATCCCTATTCAAAAATATTTTGGTTAAAATCAAATCTCTTCAAAATTCTGTCTTTATTTTGACTTTTGACCTGAGCCGGTCGACCGCAAGGTCGACCGACCTTATGTCAGGTCTAGCCGGTCGACCGTCTGAGTCGACCGAGGTTCTGGCAGAAGCACGTATTCGTGTGCACGTTTCTCGGTCGACCGAGCGGTCGACCGATAGTTGCCTGACTGTAAACCCTTTGCTCTCTGTATTTTTAGGTCGACTGGGCGGTCGACCGTTAGCCTGTACCTGCTCTTTTATTTTGAACTGCAGTCGACCGACCGGTCGACCGACAGATCCGTTTGAACAGTAACGACTATTTTCTGAGCTGTTTTAAATTTTGTCCTTTTGTGTTTAAAATTAGTTTAAAGGATATATTTTGAACTTAATGCTCTCTGATTAACCTTAAGTATGTATTATCTCTAAACCCTAGCCCTCTCCTATAAATAGGGGTGTTTGGGGAGAGATTGATTCATCAATTAATTACAAGAAAAATTCCAAAAGTTTCAAAGTTTAAGGTATTTAAAAGTGTTTGATTTTGTGCTGAAATTCTCTCATTTTCTGAAGTGTTTTCAAAAGAATTCTCTGATTTCCTTTTCTTTTCCCTTTTGCACACAAGAGCTTCATTCCTACTCATTGTTCTCTATGGACCTTTTATAAGGGAAGAGAATTTTGCAAGAGAAAGTTTGTGGTCTTTTGACTACTAAGAGATTGCTTGTACTTGAGATTGTGGAGTTGGGTACTCCAGTGTATTTGTGATATCTTTGTGATAGTGAAAGTAGTTAGAATCCTTCTGGGGAAGGCGGGGAAGTAGAGCTGGGTGCTCAAACCTCGATAACAATTCTTGGTGTTTGCGTTTGGTTTACTTTCACTTGCTCTTGTTCTTCTTTCATTGCACTTATTACTTGCTCTTACTCTTCATTTCAATATTCATTTGTTTTCATTCATCTTGTCAATCATAGTCCCATACAACAATGTTGCATTGCGCACCTCTAACTCGTTTCAAGAGGAATCAAGAGGAAGGAGTTCAGAACCCTTTACGGGGCATTCGGCTCTTGGTCTTGTTTTGGGCGATTGTTGCATCATAGTTTTTAAATTGTGCATTGATTAGCATTATCACCTATTCACCCCCCCTCTAGATGATTTTCAATTGGTATCAGAGCTTGAACTCTAGGTTTGGCTTAACATCCATAGAGAGATCCTTAAAATTTGCTAATCAACATCTTCATTCCATCATTCATACACTAGTAAACATGGCCGATAACATCAAAACCCCTCCTAAATTTGATGGACTTAATTTCCCTATTTGGAAGGTTAGGATGACTATATTCTTGCAATCTTTGGGTAGTTTAGTAGCTAAGTCCTTGACCAAACCCTATGTAGTACCCGATAGTGATGAGAGCACTTGGACCGACTTTACATTTAGAGAATATGACGCTAACTCCAAGGCCCAAAACTCCCTATTAACCGCCTTGAATGAGGATGACCTTACACGGGTAATTCATTGCCAATCTGCTTATGAGATTTGGCAAGATTTATTGGTCACTCACGAAGGGACTTCACAAGTAAGAGAGCTAAGATAGATCTCTTGAGGTCTCAATATGAATCCTTTAAAATGATTGATGAAGAATCTATTGATTGTATGATTACTAGATTTACTAAAATCACCAATGCTCTTTCTTCCTTAGGTGATGACATCTCAAATGATCAAAAGGTACGAAAAGTGATTCAGGCTCTTCCTACATCATGGGAGATTAAGGCCACCACCTTGAAAGAGTTGAACGACAAGGATGAGATGGACCTCATTAGTCTCATTGGGAACTTAAAGACCCATGAGATGGAAAAGAAAGCAAGAGAAGAGGCCGCTCCACTAAAGAAGAAGTCCATAGCTTTCAAGTCTTCATCCACTCTTGAAGAAGATGAAGAAGATGAAGAAGAAGATGAGGAGCTCTCCCTCCTTGTACGAAATGTCAAAAGGATGTACCGGAAGAACAAGCTCAACTTCCGAAGAAAATTTGAAGGTAAAGAGGAGAGAAGAATTATTTGCTATAATTGTCGAAAACCCGGACATATCATGGCGGATTGCCCGGAGTTCAAAAAGAAGATGACTTCCTCCTTCAAGCCAAAGAAGCCGGAAGAAAAGAAAGCATACAAGGCAACGTGGGATTCGGAAAGCGAATCCGAAGAAGAGGTGGATACGACAAACATGTGTTTCATGGCAAACACACCAAAGGTAACCCCTCAACCTCTTGATGATGAAGATGATGAATTAAGTAAGGAAGTTCTTGTACATGCCTTTGTTGAACTTTCCGAAACTTATGACAATAAAAAGATTGAATGTTTTAAATTGCAAAAAGAAGTTGCTTTTCTTAAAAATCAACTTGCTATTATTTCTAAAGAAAAAGATGATATTTCTTCTAATCTCATTTCCATTCAAAAAGAATTTAGTGCCTATAAGGTTTCTTGTAAGGCAAAATTGTAGGATCGTAGAGATAAGGACTAGTTGCGGAATTATCTCTTGAAGGCAACAAATATCTAAATCACAACACAAGTCAATAAATACTAAACAAGAAAGATTAGCGTTAAGTAAATAAAGTAACTTGCATGAAAAGGAAAACAAATCTCAGAAATGACAAACGCAAACAAACGAGATTTATCCTGGTTCGGTCCTTGTGACCTACATCCAGTCCCCAAGCCACCCGCTTGAGATTTTCCTTAACTTGACTTTGCCACCCAAAATCAGTACAACATGTACACCACTTGTCGAACACCCTTCTCCAAGTGTATACACCTTCTCTTCCACCAAGAGAACACCTTTTACCTTTGTACAACTACTTCTTCAACCAAGAAGTCTCCCTGTGTACATTGGTCGCCTTGTACAACTTGCCTCTTCAACCAAGAAGCCTCCCTTGTACAAATAACTTTGAATGAATACAATGCTTTTCCTATAGCCTTGGTACAGATGTGTATGTGGACAAGGTTCAGTATAGGAAAGGTTAACTTCAGAGACTTCACTAATGGAAATGTCTTTTGGTGAAGAATGGAAGTTAGGAATTCAGTTTTCTGGAATTATGGAATTTTGCTTTTGGAAAACTGATGGAAACTCTTAACCTTTGGCCTTTGGAATAACCACCCTATTTATAGCTGAACACTAGGGTTAGTTAGGGTAGTTATGGGACCAATTCAGAGAATATTGTCGTTGGAAAACGTTACCAAAAGGTTCAGATAACAGAAACTGTCCAACAGTCAAAAACTACCTGTAGTCGACTAGGATACTGAGTTAGTCGACTAGCCTAGGCAAATATCCTTCTATTAGTCGACTAGGTTTAGCTAGTAGTCGACTAGGGAAGTGTCTGTTGGAAAAACAGGTTTCTGGAAAACTACCTCAAGTCGACTGCAACTATAAATATAGTCGACTTGACAAGGTATTAGTCGACTAGGGGTTTTCTATAAGTTGACTAGATATCTGGATTAGTTGACTTGGTTTACTGCTGGTCGACTAATTTGACAAACAGAGAGTTGGTATGTTTCAGGACACAGAATTAGTCGACTGGGACTTTGGGTTAGTCGACTACATCAAGTACTTAGTCGACTTGACTTATGTATAAGTCGACTAATGGACCCTGAAGATGAATGTGTGTGTCAAGGCTTTTACATTCTACTTCATCTTTACAAACCACACTTTAACCACACTTCATCAACTCTCCTTGGCACATCTTGATCATGTTGGACTCTTGATTCATCAAGTGTAGAGCTCCATGTGAATTAGATCATCACGAACGTCTTCATCGAAATAGGTTCCAACAAAAATCTCCTATGGTTGATGAAAAAGAAATTTCTTCTTTAAAATCTAAAATGGTTGATTTTGAAAAAGTTTTGAAAGATTGTGCTATTAACACTAAGAAACTTGAAGAAAAGTTTTCTAAAAAGCACACCTCTCATGCTAAAGATTCACATGTTAAGATTCCTCATGCTCACACTTCACATAACACTTCTCATGCTAAATCTTTTCATGCTCACAATTCTCATGCTCACAAATCACACACTCACTATGCTTTTAAATATGGTAGAGTGTATAGATGCACATATTGTGGTAAGAATGGACATTTGGCTAAATTTTGTAATGAACAAGTAAATAGAACAAATAATCTTGTTTGGGTTAATGAAACTAACTCTTTAGGACCCAAGAAAATGTGGGTACCAAAATCAAGTCCTAAATTATTTGATGCAGGTACACACCAAGGCTCCAAGACGTAGGGAGCGGTGGTACCTTGATAGTGGTTGTTCAAGACACATGACATGGGACATCAATAACTTTATAACCCTATCAAGGTATATGGAAGGTGGCACCGTCACCTTCGGGGATGACTCCAAAGGCACTATCATTGGTATAGGTAACATTCAAATTGGTTCATCTCCTACTGTAGAAAATGTTGTACTTGTTGATGGTTTGAAACATAATTTGCTCAGCATTAGTCAATTTTGTGACCGTGGTCTTAAAGTTATTTTTGATGATTCTTCTTGCAAGATTCTTGATGTTAAAACTAATGATTGCATTCTTACCGGTTTTCGTGATAACAATGTTTATATCATTGACATGCTTAATTTAGATTGTTCTACTAAATGCTTGAATGCTTTTTATGAAAATTCTTGGCTTTGGCATAGAAGATTAGGACATGCATCTTTTGAACATCTTTCTAGGATTAATTCAAAGGAATTGGTGAAGGGTATTCCTTACTTGAAGTTTGAGGAAGACCGCATTTGTGGTGCGTGCCAACTTGGGAAACAAACCAAGTCTTCCTTCAAACCAATCAAGGATATCATGTCAACTAGGCCTTTAGAATTAATTCATATGGATCTTTTTAGACCAACTAAAACTAAGAGTCTAAATGGTAGTAGATTTGCATTTGTTTTAGTTGATGATTTTTCTCACTTCACTTGGGTTTTCTTTTTGAAACACAAAGATCAAACTTTTTCTCATTTCAAAGTTTTTCGAAAAAGGGTTGAAAAAAAAAGGTTTTTCAATTTTGAGAATAAGGAGTGATAGAGGTGGTGAGTTTGTTAACCAACTCTTCATGACTTATTGTGATGAAAAGGGAATCAAGCATGAAATGTCTTGTCCTAGGACTCCACAACAAAATGGAGTTGTAGAAAGGAAAAATAGAACACTTCAAGAGATGGCTAGGACAATGATAAGTGAATATGACCTCCCTCAATATTTATGGGCTGAGGCCGTAAACACCGCATGCTATATTTCAAACCGTATTTATTTGTGTAAGAATTCTTCCAAAACTTCTTTTGAAATGTATCATTCTAGAAAACCAAATGTTGCATATTTCAAAGTTTTTGGATGCAAGTGTTTTGTTTTAAATACTAAGGATAATTTGGGTAAATTTGATGCTAAGGCTTATGAAACAATTTTTGTTGGATATTCTAGAACTAGTAAAGCTTATAGAGTATTCAATAGATCTTCACTTACCATTGAAGAAACCATGCATGTTAAATTTGAAGAATCTAATGTGATTGTTGAGAATGTTGTAGAGATTGAACCATTAGGTGAAAACATGGAGAAGCTATCCTTGAAGGACTCACCCGCACAAGAAGATAAGCAAGAACCTATTGGTGATGTTCAAGAGGATATAGAGGAAAGCTCTCAACCGCTTCCTAAAGCTTGGAGATACGCTACAAATCATCCTAAGGAGCTCATCTTGGGTGATGCATCTAAAGGAGTCACAACGCGCTCCAAACTCCTTGACCTTTGTGGTAACTTTGATTTCATTTCTCATTTTGAACCCAAAAGCATTCTCGAAGCCGAGATGGATTCATATTGGTTGCTTGCCATGCAAGAGGAACTCAATCAATTTGAGCGCAACCAAGTTTGGCACCTTGTTCCTAGGCCCCACGATAGACCAATAATTGGTACTAAGTGGATCTTTAGAAACAAGATGGATGAGTCCGAAAATGTCATTAGGAATAAAGCTAGGTTAGTGGCCCAAGGTTACACTCAAGTTGAAGGAATTGACTTTGAGGAGACCTTTGCACCCGTAGCATGGCTTGAAGCCATATGGATGACACTAGCTTTTGCATCTTTTAAAAATTTTAAACTTTTTCAAATGGATGTGAAAAGTGCATTTTTGAATGGTTTTATTAATGAAGAAGTTTATGTTGCTCAACCTCCCGGTTTTATTGATCATGTTCATCCCGACTTTATTTTTAAACTTGATAAAGCTTTGTATGGATTGAAACAAGCTCCAAGAGCTTGGTATGAAAGGCTTTCTAGTTTTCTCATTTCAAATGATTTTATTAAAGGCAAAGTAGACACAACTCTTTTCACTAAGCATGTTGATAATGACATTTTAATTGCGCAAATTTATGTTGATGATATAATCTTTGGTTCTACTAATGAAGTTTCATGCAAGGAATTTGAAAAGGTCATGCAAGTTGAATTTGAAATCTCTTCAATGGGTGAGCTTAACTTCTTTCTTGGACTCCAAATCAAGCAATTGCAAAATGGGACATTCATAAGCCAAGCCAAGTATGCAAAGGAACTCGTAAAGAAGTTTGGACTTGAAGGCTCAAAGGCTTGCAACACTCCCATGGTAACTACAACCAAGCTTGATAAAGATGACCAAGGTAAAAATGTTGATATTAAATTATATAGAAGCATGATAGGAAGTCTTTTATATTTAACGACGAGTAGGCCGGATACCATGTTTAGTGTGTGTCTTTGTGCTAGATTTCAATCGTGTCCTAAAAAGTCCCATCTTATTGCGGTAAAACGCATTATTCATTATATTAAGGGCACAATTGGGATGGGTCTATGGTATCCGAAAATCGGAGATTTCTCAATGATGAGTTATTCGGATGCCGACTATGCGGGTTGTAGAGTAGATAGAAAGAGTACTAGTGGGACATGTCAATTTCTTGGTAATTGTCTTGTTTCATGGTCCTCTAGGAAGCAAAATTCTGTAGCTCTCTCAACAGCCGAGGCGGAGTATGTTGCCGCGGGGGCTTGTTATGCACAAGTCCTTTGGATGAAACATACTCTCCTTGATTATGATTTGCATTATAACCATATAAAAATATTTTGTGATAATACTAGTACTATACATATGACCAAAAATGCAAATCAACATAGTAAGACCAAGCACATTGAGATTAGATATCACTTTCTTAGAGATCATTTTGGGAAAGGTGATTTAGATATTAATTATGTTTTCACGGATTTGCAACTAGCCGATATTTTCACTAAACCACTTGATTTTGCTAGATTTTCGTTTATTTGTGGAGAACTTAATGTTTGTATTATTGATTAAACATGTGTTTCTTAACCCTTTTTGATGTATGGCAAAAAGAGGGAGAATAAGTTTACATGATAAAAATAAGTTCATATGGTCTTGGTTCCATATAAGTTTATATATGTTTTTATGTTTTCAATGAATTCTTGTGTTTTGAGTTTAAATGTTCTTGTTTTTCACAATTTTTATAGCATAATTTGAGGGGGAGTTTTCTCCTCCCCTATATTTTTATTTGTAGCCTATTTGTTTTGTCATCATCAAAAAGGGGGAGATTGTTGGCGCATAAGGTTACACTCTCCATTTGTTTAGAATTTTGATGATGACAAACCAAATAAGTGCTATTTGGTACTAATGAGTTTGTTTAAGATAAGTTTCAGGTTAGTACCACATTTGTAGGCCATTGCTTAGCTATTGCAAACTTCTAGGTTCATGAAGCAAAGAAGGCATCTTGCACATCAAGGAAGGAACATTGAAGAGAAGGCTCTAGCAAGGCATACCATGGCTCAAGACTTAAAGATTGCTCAAGTAGTCTTCATTAGTTTTGTTTCTAAGTTTATAGTTTGTTAAAGAATAGTGAATAGGTTTGAAGCTCCATCACACACGTTTTTGCGCACATCATTGTTACAAAAAGATTTCTTATAATATGTACAAAATATTTTAGTATACAATCTTCTGACTACAAATACATCTTTATGTTTCATACTAATCCCTATTCAAAAATATTTTGGTTAAAATCAAATCTCTTCAAAATTCTGTCTTTATTTTGACTTTTGACCTGAGCCGGTCGACCGACCTTATGTCAGGTCTAGCCGGTCGACCGTCCGAGTCGACCGAGGTTCTGGCAGATGCACGTATCCGTGTGCACGTTTTTCGGTCGACCGAGCGGTCGACCGATAGTTGCCTGACTGTAAACCCTTTGCTCTCTGTATTTTTAAGTCGACCGGGCGGTCGACCGTTAGCCTGTAACGGCTCTTTTATTTTGAACTGCGGTTTCGACCGACAGATCCGTTTGAACAGTAACGGCTATTTTCTGAGCTGTTTTAAATTTTGTCCTTTTGTGTTTAAAATTAGTTTAAAGGATATATTTTGAACTTAATGCTCTCTGATTAACCTTAAGTATGTATTATCTCTAAACCCTAGCCCTCTCCTATAAATAGGGGTGTTTGGGGAGAGATTAATTCACCAATTAATTACAAGAAAAATTTCAAAAGTTTCAAAGTTTAAGGCATTTAAAAGTGTTTGATTTTGTGCTGAAATTCTCTCATTTTCTGAAGTGTTTTCAAAAGAATTCTCTGATTTCCTTTTCTTTTCCCTTTTGCACACAAGAGCTTCATTCCTACTCATTGTTCTCTAAGGACCTTTTGTAAGGGAAGAGAATTTTGCAAGAGAAAGTTTGTGGTCTTTTGACTACTAAGAGATTGCTTGTACTTGAGATTGTGGAGTTCGGTACTCCGGTGTATTTGTAATATCTTTGTGATAGTGAAAGTAGTTAGAATCCTTCTGGGGAAGGCGGGGAAGTAGTGCTGGGTGCTCGAACCTCGATAACAATTCTTGGTGTTTGCGTTTGGTTTACTTTCACTTGCTCTTGTTCTTCTTTCATTGCACTTATTACTTGCTCTTACTCTTCATTTCAATATTCATTTGTTTTCATTCATCTTGTCAATCATAGTCCCATATAACAAGGTTACATTGCGCACCTCTAACTCGTTTCAAGAGGAATCAGGAGGAAGGAGTTCAGAACCCTTTACGGGGCATTCGGCTCTTAGTCTTGTTTTGGGCGATTGTTGCATCATAGTTTTTAAATTGTGCATTGATTAGCATTATCACCTATTCACCCCCCCTCTAGGTGATTTTCAAATATAACCCATGCCCCCATCTTATGACCATAATTTCCATAACGATTTCAACTCTTTATAGAGTCCATGGGGATTCACCTCCCCCGAGTCCAATTTTCAACCAACTTGTCCTCCGTATCCACCTTATCCACAATATTTCCAAGATTTATACTTAGATCCACCAATTCAGAATAGAAAATCATCTATCTTGGAAAAGGTGATTATGCATGAGTCCAAGCAACAATCACCATCAATCTTAGACATGATGATGAGTGAGTCCAAGGAACAATCACAGAATTTGACTGACTCACAATTCCATCACGATTGTCACAACAACACTTCATCTTTTCAAGTCCAATCACAACAAAACGATGAACCAATCGACTATGAAAAGATGCTTGAAGCCATGACTCAGGCTAGAATTGCTCGTGATCATGAAATAGATATGATGGTTCAAACTTTACGTTCTCACCATTTGGCCATTTCTGATGTCGATAACCATTCTGTTAAACCCGCCGAGTCAAGTTGCTTTGGAAAACATGATTCTAGTTCAGTACAATCATTTAAACTTGCCCAAACTCTAATTTTTGAAATTGACATTGACAGTTTGGCATGTTATTCATTTCCTGAAATAGAACTTGAGAATGACTATGATCTTGAACCTCAACCTAGTGATTCAATTTTACTTTCCGATTCAATAATGACTCCGGTGTATCCACCTGATTTCAATCTTTTCCCCGAGTCAACATTGGATCCTGTACCAATTCATCCTGAAATTAAATCACCCATTTTTGATGATCATATTGAACTTGACCAATTTTATAATTTTGAAAGTCCCATGGATAAATTGGCAAGTTCTCATTTTTATGACATTGAACTCAATGAGAAATGTGACCTAGATTCTCAAATCAGTGATCAAGTTCAAATTCCCGAATCAATATTGACTCCTGTTTTGTTACCCGACTTAGGTAATATTTTAGAGTCAGTTTTGAAACCCACATCTATCATTCTTGAACTTGAATCACCAATATTAAGTCACATTCCATTGTGGGAAAATAATTGTGGACTAGAGTTTCAACTTCTTGATTTGGACCCACTTCTTGAACCAAGCTCGACTCTTGAACCCTTACTTGATTTAATTTACTTTCCTGAGTCGGTATTCGTTCCCGTACTTTTGACGTCCAAGTCAATCATTCCATCTTTTCACACTCCATTTTGGGACAAGGCGGTTGACACAATTGACTCCGAAAATAATTATGAAATTTGGAAATTTGATGGGGAGGAATTTTTAAAAAATGTTCATACAGACATCATTTTAGTGGATTATACAAGAAAGATTTCTGGTGGGTTCCTCCGAATTCCACGAAAAGTAGATTGGGCCGCATTCCGTGGACCAATTAGACCACCACTGGAACCACCCCCTAAGGTAATTTTTTTCCTTCCCTTTCTTTTTTTCATGCATACATTCATTCATTCATACATTGAGGACAATGCATGAGATAGGTGAGGGGGAGGATTTACTAACATACTAACATAGGTAGATACTAATAAAAAGAAAAAAAAAAGAAAACGAAGGACAATATTTTGACTTATCTTTTGAAAGAAATCTAAGTTAGTCTTAAGAATTAGGAAAATCATGATTAGGATTTCTAAAAACTTGGTCAAAATAATTAAATTGTTGGATTTTTTTTAGGTATAGGAGGAAAAATTGAATAAATAATTAGTCTTGATTTTTACCTTAATGAAATGTGCATACCTAATACACTTACACACATCTAGGATTCTAAGACAAAGACTCTTGTACCCTATAAAAAAATAATACTAAAAAAAAATTCACTAATTAAGCTGGATACATATGCCTCAAGAATCATCAGTATTCACGCCTAAAGGTGATTTTATAAATAAAGTCCTTAGTTTTGTGGCCTAGTTCACTCGAATCCTTAAGTCCGTGGGGTGTTTTCTCACCCGGTGCCCTAAAACCGACCAGTTTGGGAGCCACCGACTTTAAGTTCGCTACATGGGTAGATTAGAAAGCCTAAGGAAACAAAGAAAAATTACCTATATATGTACTAACACATCTAATAGTCAATTAGTTAAGTATGAGGGCCTCAAGAAGCCTTAATACTTACACGAAAGAAAATTAGATATGTTATACATATTTAAAAAAGAAAAAAAAGAAAAAAAATTAATAATAACAAAGAGGCATGAGAGGCCAAGCTAAGGAATTCTTAGTAAAGATTCACAAGGATGCATATGACTTTTGGTAACGAAAAAGACTACAAAAAATTCAATTTTGATCCTTACCTAAAATGGATAACAATTTACTATATAAAGACTAAGTTTAAGAATGAATAAAAATGATAATCCTAAAAACTTATAGACTACTTAGCCTCTTCAAACATATTTCAAATATCTTCCTTTTATGGATTTTATGGGTGTAATCCACTGAAAACCCTCACGAGACAATACTCGTCCTCTAGGGTAACCTAGGGGTTTAACGGCTTGTTGCACGTGCTAAGTGCAATCGTGATTCCTACGAAAGTAAGTTAAGATAGATTAATTTTTCTTTTCTTTTTAATTTTACTCGAGGACGAGCAAAAAGATAAGTGTGGGGGTGTGATAGGTAGTAAAAAATGCATATTTATCACTGCATTTACTATCACATTTTCATATATATTCCTACAAATATGTACTATTACTAATATTTTATTATTTAATGTGTGCAGGCCTTGAGTAATTAATTAAATAAAGAATAAATCCTAAATGAAGCCCAGAAGCCCCAAAAAGCCCATGTCCATGCCCAAGTGCAAAAGTGCAATTACCAAGTGCCAAAGTTGCAATTACCATGTGCAAAATTTGCAATTTAAAAGAAGAGGAAAGGGATAGACTTCTACTCAATCCTAATTACTTGCAGGACAAGGCTATAGATAAGGGGAGAAGAGTGCAAGGATTACAAAATCGTTTTAAAAGATTTGGAAGATTTGGAGTTAGGTAAACTTGCTTCCCAAGTTATCCCGAATTTTCAAAATGAAGAGTCGGTATGCCAGATCTAGAAAGATATACCCAGATGGACGGACCAGAGGAGGCCACACGAGAAGACGCATGGCCAGATGCCACACAATGGCCTCGGAAACGCGGCCAGAGCCGCGTTTTAGCGGCAATCCAGATAAGGGTCACGTTCAGTTTTCGTCGAGGAGTTGTACCGGGACTCTACTACTTCCATCTCCTATAAATAACCCTGCAGAGCAACAGAGAAGGGCGTCCAATCCAGTGCAGTACAGAGACAAATTTAGGGTTTTTTAGGCTAACTTGTAGATTGTAATTTAGGTTTTATTTTCTTTTTTGTAATTTTTATTTTTTATGTAACTGAGAGGAAAGGATACTTTCATGGAGGAAGGAGATCAGGCTTGTACTGAGGTGACATCGGTGTAAGTAAAATTTTTCTTCCATTGTTAATTGAATCAACTCAAAATTTATTTTTGTTCTTCTATTCTTATTTTGTTTTCGTTTCCCTCTAATATTTTGCAATCCAAGAGAATCTGATGGCTTCGAGACTGCTTAGCCGTTGAAGTGCCCTTGATGGCCTATGGTGATGAACAAACCATCTCTTGCTAGTATAGTTTGTCTTTTTGTTTTCATAGTGTAGATCGAGAAGGGGGAAGATCCTATACGCCATGCTTGAATGCCTTCAAAGACAAGGTAAGTCGTTGCAACGGATTAAAGGTAAACAAGCAGAAGAGGTAAGTATGTTTTTTTAGTTTTTAGTTTTCTTTCTAGTGTAAATCACCAAATTCCCAAGCTTTTTCACATTTCTTCAATTTCATTGTAAATATCACTTCTATTTCTCCATCTGCTTAATCTACCAATTTCTTTCTAACTTGACTTTAAATTAATTATAGCATAAAAAAGAGAACTTACTAAACCAGCTTCCATCGCTAGTCCCTCCCTGTGGATCACGACCCGCATAGCCACTTGCTATAGCGGTAGAATTGAGCACCCTGCACTATTATTTTAAATCTGAAATTCTGTATTTTTGTGTAGGTAAAAAATCTCAATCAGTCAAAAATAAACATATTCTTTAAATAATGCTCTTGATACCAAGTGAACTTAATAAAAACATTAAAACCTGCATATAAAAACATGCATATAAACTCAAATTCTTCTCCCCCTTTTTGTCAATCATCAACAAAGGGGTTAAAATACAAACCAATTGTAAGTAAACAAATTCTACTTCCCCTTTTTGTTCGAAACAAAGAATCTATATCAATAAGGGGTGAATGAAAAACAAAATGTTCTCCCCCTTTTTGTCTAAAACAAAAACGATATCAATAAGGGGTCAAATCAAATATGATACCAATTAAAAATGTGTCAATGAAGTGCATATTGATACCAGTTAAAGGTGAAACTATACCAATTGAAAAACAAAAATCTTGATACCAATTGATAAGTAAACATATAACCTATCAATTGTAAATAAACAATCTTGATACCAATTGAAAGTATTGTTCTTTACAAGCAAATGATACCAAATTAAAAATAAATATTAAATTTTCAATTATTTTCCATCATAAAGTAAGGGAGTGAAATTAAAGGTAAACCAAATACCAATTGAAAGATAAAATGCGAGTATTCTCCCCATTTATGAAATACCAACAAAAATGATGCATAAGCTTGAATGAAGATACCAATTGAAAAAAAATCAATTAAAACATTATATGCATTAAGAATCAAGCTTAGCAAAATCAAAAATTGTGCTCAAGGATATAGAAATATGATAAGCACAAATAAACAAATATATGTGTATGAAAAAGGAGTAACAATCAAAATAGATGATACCAATTGAAAGCATACATACAGAACAAAAATATGAGTATACAAAGAAAATGTCATATTGATACCAATTGAAAGAATCCAATGATACCAATTGAAACAACAATAAGATCAAGTGTATATCTCATTTAACCTACCACCCATTCATGCTCAAGCTTAAAACGATTTTCAATATAAGGCATACATAGGCATGATCGCCCATCCATCCGCCCTTTCGATGGTAGGGGTTTTCAAAAATAGGTTTGAAAAATATAGAATGTTTGAAAACTCTACCATAACGAAAAATATCGCAACTAGTTAAATAGGAAAACTTGTTAACTAGTACGAAATCCTTCAAGCAAGGAATAAAACAAAAATATTTTTCATAAAACATGGAATTCACATGATATCCAACACTCAATGTCAATGAAGCATAAATATGTCTCATGAAAACAAAGCATGAGTAAACAAGAAAGGTGAGTGTACAAATAAAATGTGAAAATCATAATCACGAAAATTTGCTTTTAAGCTCAATTGAAATTCTTTTAAACATGAAGACATGAAAAGCTAAATTTTCATTAAAACAATTCATACTTCAAAGACATATGTATGTTTTGACAACACAAGAAGTATACATACATATCCCTAATCACACTTTGAGTCCATAATAAAGATTTGCATGAAAAGCAAATGACTCAAGGGGTATACATGTATATCTTAAAGTTTGGCAAAATAGACATATACATGAGGTTAAAACACAAGATCATAAGACATGTCCAAAATAGTGAATACAAGTTTAAAATGCATGAATCATCAAAACTAGACTATACTAGCACATCTAATGGGAACAAATAAGCATTCAAGCACAAACATATAGAGAATTATTTGTTGTCCACTACATGTACAAGTATATACCTAGTCTTAATGAAAACTAACATTTAAACCAGTAATCAAAGCATGTAGCATCAAAACAAGATATAAATCAACATGATAAATAAAAAATGATCATTATGTAAATCCACATGTTATTAGAACTATGATATACATAATAGCTAAACAAATGGTGAGAACACAAAAATAATGGTCCATATTAAACATGGGTGTCTCAAAAGCTATACATGCATGTCAATGATCTAATAATCATGGCATTATCATAATAATCAATAAACATAAAAACATGCTATAAAATAAATGATATGAAAGCATGTAAATAAATAAGATTTAGAGATTGATACTAAAACCAATGAGGGCACCTCTCTAGTTCTCCAAACCAAGGTGGTCCTCCCACCAAACATCCCTTGAAAGTGATGCATCCAAATTGTTTCCTTTAAGCTCGGAACGCATCCACTCAAAGGTACCGACACTCTCACGTCATGCGAGAGCCCACGCCTGCATCAAATACAATAGGGGTGGTCTTTGGTACCCGCTCTTTTGGGTCCATGGGGGTTAGCACCTTTTCTAACCCAAACAAAATTATTTGCTAAATTTACATCATGTATACGATCATAGCAAAATTTAGCAAGGTTACCCTTAGTCCACAATGTGTACAAGTGTACACATGAGCATACATGTGATGGGAGTGTATGTGAGGAGCATGTGTATGCCGTGGATGGTGTGCATGAATAGATGGAACTTGTTTCTTTAAACGATTCCAAACGTGTATGACTCAAAACACATTGGCTCAAAGTGGAGCCCAAACAATCAACATTCTTCTTAAGCATGGATATATCATTTTCAATTAAAGAAGAAGTGTGGCATGCAATAGGTGATCTAGATGGGACTACCCTAGCATGGCAAAAATGAGAATTAGTATCATTTTTCAAAGAAATATTTTTCTTTAAACAAATTTCTAGATCCATAGAAATAGAAGCAATTTTCATTTTTAAAGAATCATTTTCTTTTAAAAGAAAATTAATTTTTGAAGACAAGTTTTCATTTTTCTATAAAACGTTTTCACAATCATTTCTATTTTTCAAAATTTTGTTTTCATTAATAGCAAGTTCAAGTTTAGATCTCAATGAATGCCTATCATTAGACATCTCCACTTTCTCTTACAAAATCAAGTCAAGTTTAGAAGACAAATTTTCATTTTCTTTATTTAAAGCAAAAGTCTTCTTTTTCAAAATATTATATTTTTCAATTAATTTTTCACAAACAATAGATAGTTTTTATTTAAAACATTGGCATCAACATACTCATTAGAAGAACTAGCACAATCATTACTATCTAATTGAGATTCTGATTGTACCTCAAGGGAGTCATTCCCTTGGACCATAAAGCATTGTGCATCGGATTCTCCACTAGATTCCTCCTCTTGTTAGATTGGCAATTGTAGCTTGGAGGTGGAGGTTGTCAACTTGTTCCACACTACAAAAGCGGAATCAAAGTTAGAAACAAGCATAAGATAATCTTTGTTAAGCGTACTTCTAATAGCCTATAGGGCTTGTGTATTGGCCCCTATATGATTGCTATTACCAAGATAGCATTTCTTGGTAGCGGCAAGGAAAACATGCAAGCCTAGGGTCTTCAAATACATGGACATCCTAAATTTCCATATATCAATGTTGGAAACATCGAACATGGGAGGTGACAAGCAATCCATGTTGTGTGTGCAAACAATAAAAGTGTGCAAATTAAAATGATAGATTTGCTAAGCCAAGATCACACTCCTAGGTGGTTAAACCTAAGTATCAGGAGCGTAGGCTCTGATACCAATTGAAAGTACACCTAAAGGGAGGGTGAATAGGTGTACGGCTAATCTAATGAACTAAATGCAGAATTTAATATTAATTTGCAACTACACTTAGTACAACCAACGAGTGTAGTCGAATTCCCCGTGAAGGGCTTTGGACTAACTCCTCTTGATTCCTCTAAATAAGAGTTGAGGTGCTATATGAAGCTCTCGTGGTTAAGTACAAGTGAGGCACACCCAAACAAACCAAGCATATAAATGATATAATAATATGAATCAATGCACAACACAAGCAAATATGATATGATGATATGAGAGATGCAATGCACAACACAAAGTAAAGAGAGAGTTGAGAGTCAATGGATCAAACGCAAACACAAAGATATGTTCCGAGATTCGAGCCCCTAGCTCTACGTCCCCGCCTTCACCGAGAAGGATTTCTAATCCACTAACTTGTCCACGGAGGACTCCCACCGAGGGAACCTCCACCGAGGAGGATTTGTAAAACCGGGAGTACCGAACTCCTCTCTCAACCAATACAACCTCCACCGAGGCAATACAACCACAATCCACCTCTACCGAAGAGGGATAGGCCCGTAGCCAAACAACCACAAATCATCTCTACCGAAGAGGGATACAAACACCAACTCCACCTCTCACTAGAGGGAGCAAACAACAACCTCAACCTTTACCAAAGAGGGAGCACCATAAGTAAAGGGTTTACAACAAGTAATCACAAAAGACCACAATCTCAATTTTCCCACAAATAAATGATCTTATAGAATAGGATAGAGGATATAGCTCAAGTGGAAAACAAGTGTTTTGATCAAAGAAAAACTCTTGGGAAAATACCAAATAGATATAAATATTTGAATCAAGAAACTAATTCCCAAAACCTATTTTCTTTGAAATAAAATAAAATACTTTAAAACAAATAAGATGGATCTTTTTGCTCTTTAAACACTTTTGAAAACTTTCTTTGAAAACCAGAGAATAGGAAAAATTTTCTTCTCAAAAACCTTAGCAAAAACCCAAAGAAATGGGGCTTAAATAGCCCACCAACTAAAACTAGCCGTTGGGACTGTTTGTCAGTCCTGGCGGCTGGCGGTCGACCGGCCGATCGACCGCCAACGGTTATATTTTTGATCGTTGGAAGAAGCCGGTCGACCACCCAAAAACAGAGAGCAAAGCTCTCTGGCCGGTCGACCGACCCGGTCGACCGCCCCTTGTGCCTGGCCAACGTGCACAAAGCTGTTCACATCGATCGACCGACCGGTCAACTAACTCTGGGGTCCGATCGACCGTGCGGTCGACAGCCAGAGCCTGGCAGGCTAGGTTTTGGTTCAGAAAATTGGTTTTAAATATTCTAAAATTCCATAAAAACTTCTAAAAATCAACAAAAATAGTTTTATCATTTTATATTAAAATACAAACTTGTGATAAAAATTTCAAAACAAATATCAAACTTTTTGAACCATTTTTGTGTCTTACAAATATTGTCAAAAACCAAAACCTATATTTTACCAAACTTGGATTTTTCGATAGGAAATCTGATTTTTCCTAAAACTCATTTAAATACAAAAACATGATACTTAAAAACATTTAGGCATATTGCATATGGACATAAGTCTAATATACATGAAACATATATATATCATAGTTTCTGTCTTTAAATCCAAAAATAAGTTTTGTTAAAAATACCAAAACATAAAACATGTGTGTATTGTGAACTTGAGCATATCAACTATCTAATCTTTACAAATGTATCTAAACAAACTCTAAACTATGGATACCTAAGTCTTCTTGATGAACTCCGTCTTCAAGCCGACTCGATCTAAAACGTGATCCACCGAGCTAGACTCCAACGAGTGCTATGTATGATCTTGATGCTCGGGCTCTGGAATCACCATGTGAAAAGCTTCAAAACTCCTTGTTGAAGCTAATCACCAACTAATATCTTGATTAATGATCTGAAACTAAACATCACAAGATTATTAGTAAACATAACTAAATGAGTTAATCATCATCAAAACTAGAGTGGAAGGACTCTGGGCCAACAATGTCAATACCATCTAATCCTATTCAGCACAACCACATTCAGGCATCCACCTCATCTAATCCAAATCCTTACAAATCTGACGAATCTGAAAAAGATAAGTCAACCAGTCAGGTGCACTAGCCTATAGTACCATTTCCTAATAGGCTAAAAAATAATAAGCAAAATCCACACATGGATAAGATAATTGAGATCTTTAATCAAGTGAAGATAAATGTGCCACTTCTTGATGCCATCCAACAAGTCCCATCCTATGCTAAGTTTCTTAAGGACATGTGTATTAAGAAGAGAAAGACTAATGTACCTAAAAAGGTCTTCTTAGCCACTAACATTAGTGAGCTACTATCGAGTCTGATCCCTATTAAGTATAAGGATCCAGGTAGTCCCACCATTGGCTGCACAATAGGACAAGCCGAGATTAGTCGTGCACTTCTTGACTTAGGGTAAGTATTAACTAGCTTCTATTCTCAGTTTATCAACAACTCGGGTTGGGCGATCTTAGTCCAACTCGAGTCACTATCCAACTAGCTGACCGTTCAGTAAAAGTTCCAAAAAGAGAGATTAATGATGTCCTTATCTGGGTCAGAGAGTTTATTTACCCTATTTATTTCATAGTTCTAGAGACATAACCTGTGTCCAATCATAGGGTTCAAACTCCTGTTATCCTAGGGTGACCATTCCTTACTACTGCCAATGCCATCATCAATTGTAAGAATAGATGCATAAGGTTAACCTTTGGGGACAATACTAGAGAAGTCAATGTCTTCAACCTAGGAAAACAACCCCGTGATGTTGAGGACCAAACAATTGAAATCAACCTTATTGAGAACTTAACAAGTGAACATAAGGAAGAATTGGGACTAAAAACTGAGTGTGACTTTGGGTTAGAGTCTGACGACTTTAATCCTGATCAAGTTGTTGAGTCTGATGCGAATTGGGTCTCGAACCCTATTTCACAAATTATGGAGCCAACTAATTTGACTAATCCCTCCAGTGAGCCTTCCACTTCCTTTGAATTGAAAGCCTTACATGTGCATCTCAAGTACGTCTATCTAGGCGAACAAGAGACCTTTCTTGTCATCATTGCCTCCCATTTAAATGACGGGGAAGAAGAAGATTGATAAGAATTGAAACCAGGTATGCGAAGTCTTGCACAAGAATCAGGTATTAAAGAGATGGTTTATTGTTTAGAGTTCACCTTTGGATCTTGTGTGCTTCGAATATGTAGTTAATGTACCTTGTTCCAATCTTTCCGCTATAGCGTAGAGCTATACCGAGTCGAACCACAAGGAGAGCTAGCGTTAGAAGCGTTACGATACGAGTGAGAAAAGGAAACGAGAATTCTTCTCTTGCTTTAAAGGAATGAATAAAATACAAAGAAAGGAATGAAAGAGTGTGTGGATATGTTCATGGTGGTAAGTGAAAACAAATCAAGAAGAGGTTTGTTGTATTCACACTAAAAGAAAAGAAAACTCTAGAAAAGATTTTGAATGGATGAAATCCATGACTAGCTAACCTTAACTACCTTGCTAAAGACTTACTAAACTCCGTGATAGTGATGCGTGCCTCATGTTGATTCATCGGCATGAATACGTCTTGCTTGTGGTCTAATTACTTTCTCACTTGGATGATGGGGATTCATTCTTAGACTTGTCTTGTAGCCTCCATAGATGGTCATAGGCCTACAAATAGACTTTCACTAATGGAATCAAAAGAGCTACACTCAAGTGATGCAAATGAAGAACATACAACATTCACTAATGGAAGTAGTGAAGTTGTACATCAAATAGCATATTGGTGCTTCCATCTCCATGTTCCATCAAGGCACTAGTTCGAAGACTAGGCTCCAAGTGAGGCACACATGAATCATATGGAGAATTATAACTAGATCTTGCCAAGAAATGAAAAGAAACCCATCGGAGAAGAGAAAACCATACAAATTGCAAGATGAAGTAAAGCAATCACCCATGAGTTTAGAAGTTAGCAAGGTAGTAGTTAGCTAGTTCATGGAGAAGGAATTAGCTACTACAAGCCATTACAAAAAGAAAACAAAGCATGAATAAATTGCTAGAAATTAACAAAGCAAGTAAAGTGAAAGAGAACAAACTAGACTCAAGCTCAAGTAGAGGATGGAGAATGGATCAATCCTTGTTGCTTCAAGTGTCACTCTTGATTACACAAGCTCTCTCTCTCACAATCACTCTCTTTTACAATGAAATCTAGGGAGAAGAAGATCATAGAGAGCTAAAAACCCTAAACAAAAACTACCAAAATACAAAACTATGAACTAAACTCTCTCTCTTCTCTGATCAGTCTTTTCTCGCAGGTACAAATGAGGTATTTATAGGAGAACTGAGAAGCATCTGGAGAGTAGTTTGTTGCCACAAAATCCGGAGATCTAACGGCCCAAGATTGCCGCGCCTATGCCGCGCCCCGCGGCAATCTTGTGGCCGTTGGATCTGATCTTTCTGGTGGAGATCAGTTGCGAGGTTGTTGGCCACGTGGACCACTTGGATTCTCTGTTTGTTGCGCGGATCTCTCTAGATCTGGATCGAGATTTGGCTTTGTCTTTAATCTTGATTAATCACTTAATTATTGTTAATTAAGTGATTATTTGAATATCTCTCCATTAATTGTGTACCTGCAAATATGTAGAGAAGAGGAGTAAAAATCACTTATTTATTTGTAATATGCATGGGAGTTATGATGTAAAATGTGCAATATTGGATACTAATCACACCCCACACTTATTCTTTTGCTCGTCCCGAGCAAAACAAAGAAAAAGAAAAGAAAATCTAAGCTAACACTTTATTGCACCACTTTCGCAGGTGACGCGATAGCACTGAGCATGTGCAACAAGCGTTAAACCTCTAGGTTACCCTAGAGGAGGAGTGTTGTCTCCTGAGGGTTTTCAGCGGATTACACCCACAAAATCCATAAAGAAAGAAGACAAATGTTAGTATTTTGAAAACGCATTTTGAATAAGAGACAAGTTTACAAACTATTTTTGCAAAAATATAAGTGATCCTAGGTCATAAGTCCACCTATAATCATTCTTTCTTAAACTTAGTATCCATGCAAGATCTTGTTTTTAATTAAGGTAAGAGTTCAAAATTGGATTGAATATTTTTATCTTTCATAAAACCTAGATAATATGCACACCGTGCACAGTGAAGGTTTCTTGGGATTTCAACTCCAACCATCAAGCCATTTATTTATATATATATTATTATTTTTCTTTTTTCTTCCCTTAGTTTTATTAGGCTTTCTAATTCACCCATGTAGCGAGCCTATAACCGATGACTCCCAAACCAGATGGTCTTAGGGCACCAGATGAGGAAACATCCCTCGGGTTTAAGGACTCGAGTGAAAAAGGCCACAAAACTAAAGGGGATTATTCTTAATCACCTTTAGGCGTGAATAATCATGCTTCTTGAGGCACAATTACCCAGCTTAATAAGTGAGATCACCGTTAGGCGTGAGTCATCATGCTTCTTGAGGCACAATTTCCCAGCTTAATAAGGGATCTTTTATTTATATATTTATTTTTTTCTTTCTCTTTTTTTTTTTTAATTTTATATATATGGATTTTTGGTCTTTGTTTCCATCCCAAGAAATGTGTAAGTGTAAAGTGCATATTAATCTAAGGTAAAAATTCAAGATAAAAATATCTCACCAATTTTACTTACTTAGCCTATAATTTTCAAACAAGATCTATTACTTCAACTATGTTTAAGATGTCATAATTAAGGCTTTCTTAATCTCTAAGATACATCTTAATTTTCTTAAAAATAGATCAAAACTTTTTCTCTTATTTCAAAAAGTTTTTTTTTTTTTTTTTATATATTTTTTTTATTTTATTAAAAAGAAAAATCTAAAAGAAAATAGAAAATCTATAAAGAAAGGTAAAATCTAAAAGAAAATAAAAACCTAAAAAGAAAATGAAAATCCTAAAAAAAAATGAAAATCCTATGATCCTATGTTAGTAAACCCTCCCCCACACTTATTTCATGCATTGTCCTCAATGCATTATGATATATGTATGCATGAAACAAAATGGAAGGGGAAGGAATTATTTACACGGAATATACAAGTGTAACTCTCACCTGGGCTTTTGGTCGCTTCCCTCTGGCCCGTTTCCCATCGTTCCAATGTGTTCTCTTTCTTGAGCTCCATTGGGAAACGGTATAAATTTTATTAGCCTTAGGTGCTTCCAGATTCAGTTGATTGTTATTATCATCCACACTCATTCCACCACATCGTTCACAAACAAAGTCCTTATCACCACTCTCACTCAGAATCTCATCACTTCCAATGTTTAGAAATTTTAATTCTTCTCCATATAATTCTTCAAAGCTCAAGTCAACATCCGGAAGTGGACAATCAGCTAACTTACCCCGAGTTGACTCATCTAAACACATGATCTCATCAGCAAACAAGTCTTCAAAAGATATATCAATTGGAGGTTCTTGAAGAGAATCACAGAATTGTGACTCATCTTTTGAATCCTCACAATTGTCCTCAATAAAGCTAACCTCAAATGTTTGATTTTTTTTTGTGAGGCTGTGTGTGGAAGACATTGAGTTCATGTGTCATGTTACCAAAAGTCAACCTCATTGACCCATTCCGGCAATAATGATTGCATTTGCAGTAGCCAGGAATGGTCGACCCAGAATGACAGGAATTTGTGCCCTTTGATTGGAATTTGACACTGGTTTTGTTTCAAGGACAACAAAGTCAACAGGATAAAAGAATTCTCCAACTTTGACAAGGACATCTTGAATTACCCCCTTGGGTTTAGTGACAGAGCGATCAGCCAATTGAATGGTCATTTGGGTCGGGAGGAGATCACCTAACCCTAATTGTTGGTACACAGAGAAAGGCAGGAGGTGATACTGGCCCCCAAATCAAGAAGTGCCCTATTTATTGTAGTCTGTCCTATGATGCATGAAATGGTGGGGCTCCCTGGGTCTTTGTACTTAACAGGAATTGGACCAGTGAGCAGCTTATTGATGTTTGATGCTAGGAAGACTTTTTTAGGGACCTGGGTCTTCTTCTTCTTGGTGCACATTTCCTTCAAAAATTTGGCATATGAAGGCACTTGTTGAATGGCATCAAGAAGAGGGACATTGATTTGGACCTTATTGAATGTTTCTTTTATTTTCTCCATGTGAGCATTTGACTTGTTATTTAGAAGCCTATTTGGATATGGTACTCTAGGCTTATAAG
Source organism: Agave tequilana (assembly GCA_038442645.1). Lineage (NCBI taxonomy): Eukaryota > Viridiplantae > Streptophyta > Magnoliopsida > Asparagales > Asparagaceae > Agave > Agave tequilana. The sequence continues at coordinate 59,450 of JAVJIF010000140.1, forward strand.
GTTGCTCATCTACCTTTTCTTTCCCTTGGCTTGAGATGTGGATGGCTCTGAACTAGAGGATGGTTTGTCAAAAGTTGGTGGTATTGGGACATGAGGTGTTGGCTTTGGTACTGGATGAGATTGTGGACTAGAAACCTTATTGTCAACTTGTTTACCAGATCTCAGGGTATGAATGGCATTACAGTGACTGGGTCCTGAATTTTCAACTTTGGGATTTAGCAATGGCTGGTTTGGGAACAAACTTCTTTGATTCTCAGCCAATTGCCCAATTTGGACCTTCATTTCATTCAACTCCTGCTGATGGTTTTTTGTAAAGGTTTCTAGCATTTGTTTCAACTCAGATATTTCGGAATTATTTTGGGGTGGATGTTGATGATATGGAGATTGGAACTGTGATTGGTAAAATGGTGGTGGATTCTGATAAGACTGATATGACTGTGGTGGACTTTGAGATGGATGAACATACAGTGAATTCTGATCAAAACTGGATGGGTGAAACTGAGCATTGTATTGATATGGAAGTGGTGGCATATGATGCTCAGGACCAGACTGACTCCACAAAGAATTTGGATGGTTCTGCCATCCCGACTTGTAAGTGTTGGAGTATAGATGATTATTGAGTCTGGTAAAAGCTGCATTCATGTTCTCCTGACATGATTGGGGCTGATATAATGGACACTCCTCAAAAACATGGCTAAGGTCATGACAGTTGGTGCAACCTGGTCTAATCAAAGGCAATGGGTTGACCTGGTTGACCACAGAATTCCCTTTTGACTCAAGCAACTCTATCCTCTTCATTAATTGTGTAATCTTGGTTTCTGCATCTATAGAGGATTCTTTGGAATGTGTACCAGTTCTGGAAGTGGTGGGAGTCGGTTTATCAGGACATGACTCCCACTGAATGGTTTTTTCAGCTAGGGTTTCAAAGAGATCCCACCCCTGATGTTCATCTTTCTTTAAAAATTCCCCCTGGCACATGGATTCTAAAAGGGTTTTCGTTTGGTAATCTAATCCATCATAGATAATCTGGCATAGACGCCATTTCTCTATGCCGTGATGGGGACACAGGGCAATAAGGTCTTTGAAACGCTCAAGATACTTCCAGAAAGGTTCGTTTGGTTCTTGCTTGAATTGCATTATGTTCTTTCTCATGAGGGCTGTTTTGTGGATAGGATAGAATTTCTTAAGAAAGACTTTAACAAAATCCTCCCATAAAGATATGGAACTGACTGGAAGATTATAAAGCCATTTCTTAGCTAAATCCTTAAGTGCAAACGGTATGAACCGTAACCTAACAGCATCCTCAGACAGTTGGGAAATTCTCATCATTTGGCATACCTCTTCAAACTCACGAATAAAGAGGTATGCGTCCTCAGACTCTAGACCATGGAAATGGGGAAGTGTACTAATGAATTATGGTTTCAGCTCGAAATGATTTCCATTAGGCTCGGGGAGAAGAATGCATGAAGGAATGGAGGTGCGAATCGGATAGAATCGATCCTGAAGGGAGACGTTGTTTGCCATAATGTGAAGTGGTTGGGTATGTGCAAGTGTAGAAAGAATTAGGATCACAAAACCACTATCGTATATACAATCACAAACAACGTACACCGATCACACCAGCGAAAAAGAAAAATAACAAACAACAAAAGAAAAAATCAATCCAAGCTTGTCTAGGGTTTCTGGTCCTAGGTGACTCCTAAATAGACTGTCCACAGGAGGTTTGGTGCAGACACTGACTATAAGCAAATCGCCCAGGGAAGGGTAAAGTTGGTGGGAGGTTTTCCGTCCGGAGACGTTCCTTAATTAAGTAACCACCGCCCTTCGGGTTTTCGGCCCTCAACCCCTTTCCTAGACACCGATTACACAGAAGTCACTTTCCAACACTTTTCCCCCTTAGGATAATCTCCTAAGTGAGTCCGGATGTCCCTAGGGCCAACGTCTATTCAAATTTTATTTACAAGCTTAGGATTGTGAATACGTGGGAAAATGGTTTGTGGGCTAAGGAAAGGGTAATGACCTCCCCCACCTTATCTTATTTACGGGTATGCCCTTAGAATTGATTGTGCAAGTGTACGAGAAAAAATAACAAGGATTCACTCTAAGCAAGAAAATCAAGCAAGAGTTTGTCCTAGTCTATATGCAATGCAAACACGTACCTTGTCCCACGCGCTCTTCAACAGTAAATGTAAAGTAATTGAAAGACACGTGCCTAAAAATGCAAGTGTCTAAACAATTTTTAACGATTATCAACCAACTTTTTACTGTTGTATTAATTAACAGGAATACAGTGAAGTATACAGGAAATCAAGTATATAAGCAGTTGAAGTTTGCAGAATCAGAGCCCCTGCAAAAATTTCGTGAGTAGTTAACTCCTCTGTGCCGCGGTTCCACGGCAAAACTTGTGGATCCGCGGCACTTTGGAGGGATCCTGGGCTCTGCTTTCTTGAGCAGAGTCCCAGGTCCACTTATATGTCACTGCAAGCAATATTTTCCTGTTTTCTTCTCCTGTAACCTGCAACAGAGAAGAAGAATCGTTTAGTTTCTCACTTTTAGAAATACCGTTGCTCTCTCCGGCAACGGCGCCAAAAATTGATAAGAATTGGAACGAGGTATGCGAAGTCTTGCACAAGAATCAGGTATTAAAGAGATGGTTTATTGTTTAGAGTTCACCTTTGGATCTTGTGTGCTTCGAATATGTAGTTAATGTACCTTGTTCCAATCTTTCCGCTATAGCGTAGAGCTATACCGAGTCGAACCACAAGGAGAGCTAGCGTTAGAAGCGTTACGATACGAGTGAGAAAAGGAAACGAGAATTCTTCTCTTGCTTTAAAGGAATGAATAAAATACAAAGAAAGGAATGAAAGAGTGTGTGGATATGTTCATGGTGGTAAGTGAAAACAAATCAAGAAGAGGTTTGTTGTATTCACACTAAAAGAAAAGAAAACTCTAGAAAAGATTTTGAATGGATGAAATCCATGACTAGCTAACCTTAACTACCTTGCTAAAGACTTACTAAACTCCGTGATAGTGATGCGTGCCTCATGTTGATTCATCGGCATGAATACGTCTTGCTTGTGGTCTAATTACTTTCTCACTTGGATGATGGGGATTCATTCTTAGACTTGTCTTGTAGCCTCCATAGATGGTCATAGGCCTACAAATAGACTTTCACTAATGGAATCAAAAGAGCTACACTCAAGTGATGCAAATGAAGAACATACAACATTCACTAATGGAAGTAGTGAAGTTGTACATCAAATAGCATATTGGTGCTTCCATCTCCATGTTCCATCAAGGCACTAGTTCGAAGACTAGGCTCCAAGTGAGGCACACATGAATCATATGGAGAATTATAACTAGATCTTGCCAAGAAATGAAAAGAAACCCATCGGAGAAGAGAAAACCATACAAATTGCAAGATGAAGTAAAGCAATCACCCATGAGTTTAGAAGTTAGCAAGGTAGTAGTTAGCTAGTTCATGGAGAAGGAATTAGCTACTACAAGCCATTACAAAAAGAAAACAAAGCATGAATAAATTGCTAGAAATTAACAAAGCAAGTAAAGTGAAAGAGAACAAACTAGACTCAAGCTCAAGTAGAGGATGGAGAATGGATCAATCCTTGTTGCTTCAAGTGTCACTCTTGATTACACAAGCTCTCTCTCTCACAATCACTCTCTTTTACAATGAAATCTAGGGAGAAGAAGATCATAGAGAGCTAAAAACCCTAAACAAAAACTACCAAAATACAAAACTATGAACTAAACTCTCTCTCTTCTCTGATCAGTCTTTTCTCGCAGGTACAAATGAGGTATTTATAGGAGAACTGAGAAGCATCTGGAGAGTAGTTTGTTGCCACAAAATCCGGAGATCTAACGGCCCAAGATTGCCGCGCCCATGCCGCGCCCCGCGGCAATCTTGTGGCCGTTGGATCTGATCTTTCTGGTGGAGATCAGTTGCGAGGTTGTTGGCCACGTGGACCACTTGGATTCTCTGTTTGTTGCGCGGATCTCTCTAGATCTGGATCGAGATTTGGCTTTGTCTTTAATCTTGATTAATCACTTAATTATTGTTAATTAAGTGATTATTTGAATATCTCTCCATTAATTGTGTACCTGCAAATATGTAGAGAAGAGGAGTAAAAATCACTTATTTATTTGTAATATGCATGGGAGTTATGATGTAAAATGTGCAATATTGGATACTAATCAAAGATCTTAAAGCAATTCTAAGAAAATATAGGGAAGCCATTGGTTAGACTATGACTGATATAAAGGGATTAAGTCTAACCATAGTTCAACATCGCATTCATCTTAATGAAGATGCAACACCTAAAAGAGACCCGCAGCGTAGGTTAAACCTTATAATGCAAGAGACTGTTCATGCTGAAATTGTAAAACTCTTAGATAATAAGATAATCTATCCCATTTTTTATAGCCAATGGGTCAGTCTTGTCCACACGGTGCCAAAGAAATCTGATTTCACCGTAGTGGAAAATGATAACAAAGAGTTGGTCCAAACTCGACTTCTCACGAAGATCCCAGCATTGACTATAGGAAGCTTAATGCTGCAACTCGTAAGGACCATTTCACTTCCCTTCATTGATTAAATGCTTGAACGATTGGCGGACCACGAGTATTACTGTTTCTTGGACAGTTACTCGGAGTATAATCAGATTCTTATTGCTCCTGAAGACCAAGAAAAGACTTTGTTCACATGTCCATTAGCTTGTGCAATGCCCCTGTAACATTTTAACGTTGCATGTTGAGTCTTTTCTATGATATGGTAGACGATTCTTAGAGACTTTATGGATAATTTCTCCATCTACGGAGATTCGTTCAATCAATGTCTTCACCATTTAGAACTTGTCCTCCAACGTTGTGCTGAGAAAAATCTGACACTGAACCGGGAGAAATGCAACTTCATGATAAAACATGAAATTGTCTTGGGTCATGAAATCTCCAAGAAAGGAATTGAAGTGGATAGAGCCAAAATTGAGGTTATTGCAAAGCTTCTCATGCCTAAATGCATGAAGGATATTAGATCCTTCTTAGGATACGCTGGTTTTTACCGAAGATTTATCAAATATTTTAGGAAGATTGCTAAGCCCTTGACTAATCTGTTAGCTAAGGACATGTCCTTCACTTTCGATGCTGAATGTATAAATTCTTGGGAGAATCTTAAGAGAGAGACTGTTTCTATCACAAAGCCCTTGACTAATCTTTTACTTTCGATACCGAAGATTTATCAAATATTTTAGCAAGATTGCTAAGCCCTTGACTAATCTTAGCTAAGGACATGCCATTTGCAGTCGTAAGGCGGTATGCTCCGTTTGAATAGACTGTTTCTATCACAAACGGTCCTTCCCATTTAGGCTGAAATTTGCCTTTGGTCTTGTGCGTCATGATCATCGGTCGTCTGACGGCTAAGACCAGGTGTCCTTTCTGGAAGACTCTTTGCTTTACCTTCTTATTGAAGGCTTTTGACATGCGAGCCTGATATAGCTCAATGTGTTGCTGAGCTTGTAGCCGCTTCTCGTCTAGGGCTTCGAGCTCTTGCAGACGTAGGCGATCATTGTCTTCTGATGTCATTCTAGTAGTCAGGGCTACTCGCAATGATGGCACCTGGATTTCCAATGGGATGACCGCTTCACACCCATACACCAGGGAAAAAGGCGTATTGCTTGTCGGTGTCCGAACCGTAGTCCGATAGGCCCAAAGGCATTCACCGAGCTTTTCGTCCCAATCTCACTTGTTCGAGGAGACAAACTTCTTGAGCAGCTTGATGATTGTCTTGTTGAATGCTTCTGCTAAGCCATTGGCGGCAGGATTGTAAGCTGTTGAAGCCACATTCTGAATTCGGTATTTATCGCAGAAACGATAGAATCCTTGGCTTATGAATTGAGGACCATTGTCGTGGATGATCCGCCTGGGGACACCAAATCGATAGATGACATGGTGTTTAATGAAGCTAACCAGATTGGAGGTTTTGACTTCAGTCAACGGTATGGCCTCTGCCCATTTTGAGAAGTAGTCGGTTATTGCGAGGATAAACCGGTGACCTCTTGCCGAAGAAGGGCTAATTGGCCCTACGACATCAATTCCCCATGCTTCAAATGGCCATGAAGCAGCAGTGGGGTGGAGCAACTCCGAAGGTTGGTGTATGAAGTCTGCATGGACCTGGCACGCTTTGCACCTTCGTGCATATAGGGTGGCGTCGGCTATCATAGTCGGCCAGTAATACCCCAGTCTGTGCAGCCTGTCTTTGAGCTTTGGGCCTGGCTGATGAGCTCTGCAAACGCCATCATGTGCTTCCTTAAGCACTTCTTGCGCCTCTGAATAAGAAAGGCAACGGAGGAGGACACCGTCATATGAACGACGATAAAGTGTCTTCAAAGTGGGATCATAATAGAAGCGGAGGGATCTTCGCCTGATGGAAGCCGCTTCCTTAGAATCATCCGGGAGCAGACCATAGAGAGCATAGTCAATGAGCGAGAAGCGCCAATCCCTTGGCTCGAGATCCATGGAGACATTGTGGACCTCCCGGGCTCTCAGCATCTGCTTGGAGCATACAAGATGCCGGGTTGCGACTGTGAGGTGGTACTCGGTGTCGGCTGGCAAGGCTAGCGTTGTTGCTAATGCAGCGAGAGCATCCGTCTTGGTATTCTGAGATCGAGACACATGCCCGATATAGAAGCCTTCAAATAGGCTAGCCAGTTCAATGGCTGTATGGTAGTAAGGCACCAAGTCCTCATGACGGACTTCATATTCGCCTTTTACCTGGCTAATGATCAGCTTTGAATCGCCATAAGCTTCAAGGTAGCGTACCCCCATTCCATGGGCGAGCTGGAGACCAATGACCAGGGCATTGTATTCCGCTACATTGTTAGAGCATGACTCTGTCAAGGAGAACGCCCTGGGGAGAATATGATCCTGTGGGGAGATAAACACAACCCCCACTCCGGCGATAATCTTGCCTTTAGGACCCATCCGCGATGCTCCGTCGAAGAACATCTGCCACACCTCCTCTACCGAGGTTGCATTAGATTCGAAGACTTCATCAGGGATGTCTTCGTGAAGCTTTGAATGTTCTGGAACTGGATGCGCAGCCAAGAACTTCGCAAGGGCTTGACCTTTAACTGCCTTCTGAGGGGTAAAGGTCATGTCATATTGGGACAATAACAGTGCCCATTTAGCCAATCTTGAGTTTAACGACCCTGGCTTCGTCATGAGAAGACGTAAAGGGTTCACCCTGGAGATGACATGTATGGTCTGGCCGACCAAATAATGTCGTGTCTTCTGGATAGCGAAGACAAGAGCCAAGCACTCTTTCTCAATAGGATTGTAGCGAGATTCCGCTCCTATGAGAGTCCTGCTCAGGTAATAGATGGCTTGCTCGTGGCCATTGTCGTCCTTCTGGGCGAGGAGAGCGCCGAGGGAATAATCCAATGCTTTTACATAAAGCAGGAAGGGCTTCCCTGATGTAGGGGCCACTAAGACCAGAGGTTTTGTGAGATACCTCTTAATGTCTTCATAAGCTTCTTGACAAGCTTGATCCCATATGAAGGCAGTACCCTTCTTCATGAGTCGGGTGAATGGCTGGCAGCGGCCTGATAGATTTGCTATGAATCTTCTGATGTAGGCTAACCTGCCTTGCAAGCCTCTGAGCTCTTTGAGGTTCCTTGGCGGATGCATGTCCTGGATGGCTTTGACTTTGTCTGGGTCCAGATGGATCCCTTTTGATGTGACAATGAACCCAAGGAACTTGCCGCTTGATACTCCTAAGAAGGATTTGGTCGGGTTCATTTTCAACCGATGAGCCCGCATTATATCGAACATCGTTCTCAGATCGCGAAGATGTTCATCTCTGTTGCGGCTTTTGACGGCGATATCATCAACATAGCACTCCACCGTCTTCCGGAGATGATCGCGGAAGATCATGCTCATTGCCCGCTGATAAGTTGCTCCGGCATTCTTCAATCCGAAGGTCATTACAGTGTAGCAGTATACCCCCAAAGGCGTTCGGAAAGAAGTATGCTTCTCGTCGTCGGGATACATCTTGATCTGGTTGTACCCTGAGAAGCCGTCCATAAAAGACATCCTTTCGAACCCGCATGTGTTGTCAATCATGACATCAGTGATGGGCAGTGGGAACTCATCTTTGGGACAGGCCGTATTGAGATCACGGTAGTCGATGCAGATCCGTATCTTCCCATTCTTCTTGAGGATGTTAGCCACCCAATCGGGATGTTGTTCCTCCCGGATGAAGCCACTAGCAATGAGCTTGTTAACTTCGGCTTCAATAGCCTCCATGATGTTTGGGCGGAACCGACGTTGTTGCTGCTTGACTGGCTTGACGTCGGGCTTGATGTTTAGTCGGTGCATAGCGACCTGTGGATCAAGTCCAGGCATGTCTTCGTAGCTCCAGGCGAAGACATCTATATACTCTTTTACGAGCATGACCAATTTTTCCCTTTCGGTAAGTGACAGGCTTTCACTTATAAAGATCGGTTTGGGATGATCTTGACTGCCCAAGTTGACTTGCATCACCTTATCCTCGGTAGGCGGCTCGCGTAGCTCGAACCGATTTTCCCATTGGAGGCTCAACTGCTGGGCCCATGATTCCTCGTCGGTAACCTCTGCGGATTCCAATTGACTGCTTGAAGTCATGAGGCTTTCGAATATTCTTCCTATGCTGACATCGGAGTCCCATTCGGAGGATGAGGCCGACTGTGATGGGATTGATCCATCGCCTTTGACCTGAAATGTTGTTGATGGTGTGGGTGTAACATACCCCAACCCCCTGCGTGTACTATCATAGTAATTTGCAGGTTTCCCTTTAAGGACGGAGTTACGCATCAAGCTGCGTCTTCCCTTTCCGAAGTTTAGGCCCGCTCCCTGCCTTAGGTTGTAGCCCATCTTCTTCATAATGTGGCGCGCTGATGGCGCGTAACGAGAGAACTGTGGAGCATCTGACTCTGAGCTCGAGTCTATAGCTGTAAATCTCCCTGGCCGGGCTCTGCCGAAGATTATCGGCGACTGACTTCGTCTGGACGGAGGGACTACCAGCGTGGCCCCTTCTATAGCTTCCATAGATGTGTTGAACACGTCCGCCTTATGCACGGGCATATGGAGAGAGCCATCCATGATGGATTTAATTGACCCGATGCTCGCAGGATAATTAAAAGAGATATTATCATTAATTATCCATTCGCCTTCCTCTTCAGGAGGCGCATTACACATGGGGTCATTTAGGCATGCTACAATTGGTTCGCCAATCAGGATGGCTGGCGTGCCTGCTTCGGACTCCGAATCCGCCTCATTGCCACTTTCATCATCGTCTGGAAATGGCTCCGCAGGCGTTCCACTAGCCTCTTGATATAAGAGAGCATCATTGAAGTAGTTTTCCACCCCCTTGAAGGGTTGCTTTTCAGCGAAAACAGTTCGCACTGTCGCATCATCCTCAACATATTTGAAGCATTGATGGAGAGTGGAAGGAACGATCCAGTTGGCATGGATCCATGGTCGTCCCAGTAGCAGGTTGTATGATGTGTCAGCATCAATGACGTAGCATGTCACTTCTGACTTCAGGCTTTCGATTCTGCAATGGAGCCGAATCTTCCCAAGTGGATGACTGCTCCCGCATTGAAACCGTATATTGTAGTGGTGGTTGCAGACAACCTGTACAGCGGTATGCCGAGGAAGTAGAGGAGCCTTTTGGGGATGATGCTGAGTGCAGACCCCAGATCGACTTGTATCCTTTCAATGCAGGTTGAACCGATGTATCCGGTGTAGTACAGAGGTCGATCGTGCTTGTTGTCCTTGAGCAGCATGTCTTCCGCCGTGAAGGTAATAGCAGGCACCTTTGATTGCGCGTGATGGCACTCTGAGCAGGGAGGCCGCGTCTCATCGCCAAGAATCTCGGGCAAGCATGTCAGAAAGGACTCTGAATTGGCTAGCGCATCTCTGAGCGCCTCTCTTGTCTCCTTGGAGAGACGAAGAAGCTCGTGTATTGTAATACGAGCCGGGATATTGGCTAAGTGGGCCAATATATCAAAGCGGAAGGGCGTGTCTAGCCCTTGGCTTGGCGGTTTCTTCAACACATGGTCGAACCGCACCTCTTTAGGCTTTTCCTTTCCCTTGGCTGGAATTGGAGTGGATGCTGGCATTAGTACTGACGTCGTTTGCTGTTGTATCTCGTCAGTAGGCTTGTCATACTGCCTTTGATATGACTTTCCAGACTGGGTGCCCGTCTGTTGAGGCGCATCTGCCTGCGCCGTTCAGGCATGCTTCTCTTCTTCTGAATCGCTGAGGGAAGCCGAGGTAATATTGCCATCATCTGGCAGGACAGAGATGACATTGCAGGACTTGCCTTTTGAGTTGGGCTGCCTTGAATCCTGTTGGATGTCCTGGACGAGATCAGGGTGTACCCATATGACTTCGCCCGTCTTCAATGTGAAAGGGACGAGACCCTTGTTGTGTTGAGTCATGGCTGAAGAATGACTGACCTCCAACCGCGGCGCAGGGGCCGAATAGGTCCCGTCAGGAACTGTGACCTTCTGGGCAGTGCCAAACTCAAGAGTCACCATATTGGTGGTGACTTTCTTCTGCTCCGTCTTCAGTGTGAGGACGCCGGCATCAATCAGGGCTTGTATCCGGTCCTTGAGGACATAGCACTTGTCTGTGGAGTGATGAACCATCCTATGGTAGAGACAGTACTTGGGATCATTTGTGCGCCCTATCTCATCAGGACGCCGAGCATCCGGCAGCTTCATCTTATTCCCTTTGTGGAGTAGATTGAATATTGTGACCACCTGGTCGTCCCTGAAAGAGTACTGTTTGGGAGGGAATTTGGACTCCTGATTGTTGAAGCCGCTCTTTTTGGCCTTTGACTGCACGTCTCCGGTCAGCTCGACGGACATAATTTCCTTCCCTTTAGCTTGGGAGGACTGCGGGGGATCGCTGCGCCCCTTGTTGTTCGCACCCCATCTGCTTCTAGGGGCGGCTGGCTCGAACTTCTTAGCCGATTTCTCGGCTATCTCAGCTTGTTCGACCAGTTCCTTCCAAGTGTGGGCCTTGACAGCCCCCATGCGAACTTCTACTTGATCTGAGAAGTTATGTCTGCATGTTTGTAATAGCATGGGTAAAGGCATTCCTGCTGGGCACATCAGAAATAAATTTCTGAACCGCTCAATATATTCGCGGACAGATTCGCCCTTCCTCTGCACAGTGGAAAGGAGCTTGTCCATGGTCACTTCGGTGTCATCTTCATAGAAGCGAGAGAGGAACCGAGTTTCCAGATCGATCCAGGAATTGATAGAGCCCTGAGGAAGGCTTCGGAACCAGTCGAATGCCACCCCCTTCAAGGTGCCGATAAACAACCTAGCCATGATGGCGTCGTTGCTTAGAACATTACCGGTCTGAGACCGGAAATAGTAGACGTGCTGATTAGGCGAGCTCTTGCCATCATACGTATGCAACGTAGGTGGTTTGAACTTCGGCGGATATGGCACCGAATCCCATTCCAGTGGGTAAGGGCGGACTACCCCCACTTTCTTCAATTTATCCTTCTGAGCCAAGGATGAGATTTGGGCTTGAAGGCCTTTAAGGACTTCGGCATCCAGGGAAGAGCCTCCCTTAGATCTCTCCGTCTTGAGCGGACCATCGCTGAGATGTCCCTCCTCGTCATGATTACTCCCGGTATCATCGTTTCGGTTGTTGAGGAGCTGAGCGAGCATCTGTTGAATATTGTCCAGGGCCTCTTGCTGAGTTCTAGAGGTCTGCTCCTGGGCTTCCAAACGCCGACGAAGGTCGTCATTGGCGTTATCAGCCATATTGACCGATGCTTTGTCCGTTCGCACAGAACTGACGGTTGCCGAAGAGGCATACCCGCTGTCTTCATCTTCTCCATCAGATGATTGGGGTGATCGCCTGGATTCTGGTGAGATCAGGGCCTTTGAGGAAGAAGGCTGCTCATAATCATAAGGTATTGCGACCCTGGATCGGGTGTTTCGGAAAACACCTTCTTCGCGCACCAAGACTTCGTCTAAGCCTGGGCTATAATCTGGATCTGAGGAGCCGCAGGGGGTATTGTCAGATGCTTGACTTCCTCTGCGCGGCTCTCGCCCTCTTCCGGTCATGTTGACGGAGGCAGAGGCTGGATCTGGTAAGCTGCTCCTTCTGAGATGCTTCATTGGGATGCGCGTAGACAGTCGATCGGAGACTGATCGCCGGTATGGAGAGGTGGCAAGGGTCGGTCGCAACCAACATTGCATTGAATGGATCATCACCATCTGACACCCACTTTGTTGACAGCAGAAGGAAGTAGTCTGGAGAGTCTTCGATCTCTGCTTATCCGCCAAGAATCTTCGCAGGTCGGCCCGGTAGGGGCCGAGATGTTCTGACACATGGGACGACGCATCGTTCCCCTTATTCCTGCGGAAAAGATTAGCACCGAACTGTGCTCTGGTTCTAGCCTCGCGGCTGTAAACCTGATGAGTACGCGGAGGTACTGTAGCTTTGCTTGTGAAGGAGAGGCTAGCAATAGGCCTTGCTGCTCTAGGCGACGGTATGATTGCCGTCTTGACTTTATGGTCGGCAGCGTTGTTGGCGCAGGCGGGCATCTTGCCTTTTTCTTCATAAGAGAGGCGCGGCCTTGGCGTGGCTACGCCTGAAATATCAGCAGAAGATTCCTGCTTAGGCTTCCATATCCGCTTTGGCAGAGGATGCTTAGGTTCGCAAGGAACCTGACTAGCCACATGAGAGGCTGTGGGGTGTTGGCAGGATTCTGCCTCTGGTTTCTGATTTGAAACCTTGGCCATGAAGACCTTCTTGTGATCCCGTGCTCGAAGCATCAAGCCACCCCCAGAGAGGACTTCTTCAAATCTTCTTTGATTGATCCGGACGACTAGGTTCTTGAAGGTGCAGAACTTGGGCCATGGGCGTGCGTCTTTGTTGCGCCAAAGGACCGCGGCAGGTTTGCGAAGAACCTTTCCCGTCTCCGCGGAGACCGTCCTTGAAGATTTAGCCAGAAAGAATCTGGCTGCACCGGCTTTTCTGAATTCAGAGATAGACCCTAAGGTCTGATCGTCGCATTGCGACACTTGATCCTCAGTAGTAGAGAGATCTTTCCCCAGCGGAGTCGCCATCTTGTTTTCCATTATATTTGCAAAGGGAAAAACTTACAAAAAAAGAGTTTGAGGAGCTAAATTACAAGTATTCTCAAAAGATTACAAGTAGATCTCCTCAGAGATTCTGGGAAAATGTGCCGATAGGAGTCTGGTCAGCGCGCGACCACTTTGTCCCTTTGACGATGCGAGCGTTTGGGATTCCCTTCTCGCCTGGTTCCGGGAATCAGAGAATAGAGAGTTGGTAGAACTCTCTTGCTACTTCTCTCAAGACCGCCTTTTGTGAGGAATTCCTTCTCGCCTGGTTCCGGAGATTCCTTGAGGAAAAAGGGGTTTGTTAGGGTATCACCACCCTGAGAAGAGAAGTATTTCTCCTGAAGATCTCTGAATTAGAGATTGCACGGTGCGTTGGTGAAGAAGTCTCTGCTTGAGGAGTCCTCTCTTTTCTCCGATGCGATTCTGCGATTGATGATCGATCCGATTCTTTACCCTTGTGCCCCTGCCGGGCTATTTATAGGGAAAGCAAGGGTAAAACTGCCCTCTTGAAGATATGGAAACAGATTGAATCGAATCTGTTTAAATCTGGAAAGTAGCCTTGCTGCGAGGCTAGAATAGCTTCCGCGGAGCTAGAAAATGGCAAGTCGGTTGATCTTTCCGATTTGTTGTAATCCTTTCCATATCGTCGGAGGATTCCCTCTGATCCTCTTACTCGTTTTGAGAGAGTCAAGAGATTGTGGCAATCACCTGCCATATCTGGTCTCTAATTGGATTTGATCTGATTGGATCCGATCTCATCTGGAGATTTGATTGACCAATAGCGGAGCTGTCCGCTTTGAAGCTCATAGCGGAGCTGGAGGCAATTCCTGGCGAAGTCCGAAAAAAGGCTTTTCGGCGAAGCTGTCAGTTAACTTCTTGGCGATGCTCTGGATGATACTAGCCTTTCAAGCGAGGCTATCTCCTTGGGCTGATGTAATGCTAAAGGCTAGCATTTTTAGACCTGCCGAGGTCTGTTTAGAAACAATCTGGGTTCACTGTTCTGCTTGCTGGATCAGTGGAGTCCAAGCTGCTTCCTTGTCCCTTTGAGGTGGGTGAAAAACTGGTCTTCAGCTCGTCTGTCGCTAGACATTGTTCGGACCAATGAGAATCTTGTCTTTTTTAAGTGTCAACAGTCGTCCCCATTTGCAGTGAAACTCCTCCCTTTTATAGGTAAAAACCCAGAAGGGAGAGGTGTGAGAAGATAGGGGAGCAAACGCTCCCCTAACTCTCTAACAAAGTCACAGAAACGCGACTTTGGCCCGTTTCCACGACCAGGGTGTGGCCAGGTGGCCACACCCTGTTGGTGGTTCTCCCTGGTTTCTCGATTTGTATTTATCTTCGGCTAGATTTGCAGTTTAAGTCTGAGTTTTAACGAAATGGCCTTTGATCCTTGGCTTCAACCGAATCGATTTGTAGGGATTTATTTCAACTAACTTTCAACTTCTCTGATTTGCCAATATCTGTCCTGATTCCTTGATTTCAAATTTATTCTGATTTAATTCAGAATTTGATGGGCTTTTGGGCTCATTTCTCTTCACTCTCATTTAGGAGCAGGCCTGCAATAAATCAAACATTTAATTAGAAAAAAGTCGAGTTTATTCTATAAGAAGTATGAGAATATGATAATAAATGTGCAATATTAGTGACCAATCACACCCCCATACCTATCTTTTGCTTGTCCTCGAGCAAAACAACTAAACTATACTAAAGATTTTTAGACCACTTTCGCAGGTCACGCGATTGCACTGAGCATGTACAACAAGCCGTTAAATCTCTAAGTTACCCCTAGAGGACGAGTTTTGTCTCTTGAGGGTTTTCAGTGGATTACACCCACAAAATCCATAAAGAAAGAGAAACAAAGAGTTAGTATTTTCGAAAAGCATTTTGAAAGAGAAAAATATTTGAAATATAATTGTAAGATTTAAGTAATCTATAAGTTATAGGAAAACTGAATTCTTAATTCCTAAACTTAGTCTCTATTCAAAAATTTATTATCAATTAAAGTAAGGAGTCAAATTGTACTTCTCATCTAGTCTATTACTTTACCCTAAGTCATATGCACCTTGTGACCTTGAAAATTTTGACTAAGGGTTCTTTAACTCTAACTCTTATGCCTTATATATATATATATATATATATATATATATATATATATATATATATATATTATATATATTTGGTGGCATTATTCCTTAGTTCTATTAGGTTTTCTAATCTGCCCATGTAACGAGCCTTTAATCGATGACTCCCAAACCAAACGGTCTTAGGGCACTGGGTGAGAAAACACCCTAAGAACTTAAGAACTCGAGCAAATAAGGCCACAAAACTAAGGATTTTATTATATGAACCCCTTTTAGGCGTGAATACTTATGCTTTATTAGGCACAAATACCCAGCTTAATCAGAGAATTTTTATATATATATTTTTTCTCAAACTTATCTAATCATCTTTCGCATAAATACTAAGGCTTACTTAGGCCAAAGCACCTAGCTAATCAATAATTAGATTTGTTCATCTTTCATATATATATATATTTTATAAGGCATAAGAATCTTTGTTTTTTGGACCCTAAGTGTGTAAGTGTATGAAGTGTGGATATTTCATTAAGGTAAAGATCAAGACTAAATTACTTTGACAAATTATCTTCCTAACTCTAAAAATCAAACAAATCATCTTATTTTGACCCAATTTAAGAAATACTAATTTTGGTTTTCCTATTCCTTAAAATTGACTTAATTTCTTACAAAAAATATGTCAAAATATTGTTTCTATTTTCAAAAAGTTTTTAAAAGTAAGGAAAATGTAAAATTTTTTTAATAAAAAGAAAAACCTAAGTTATGTTAGAACCCTCCCCCACACCTGTCTCATGCATTGTCGTCAATGTATGAATTAATGCATAGATGCATGAAAAAGAAGACTGGGAAGGAAAACACTATCTTAAGGTGGTGGTTCCAGTGGTGGTCTAATTGGTCCACGAAATGCGGCCCAATCGACTTTTCGTGGAGTTCGGAGGAACCCACCAGAAATCTCTCTAATATAACCCATTAAAATGATGTATCCATAAAGGATTTTATTAAAAATTTAACATCATCTAATTTCCAAATTTCATAATTAATTTCGAAGTCAAATTTGTCAACCGCCTTGTCCCAGAATGGAGTGTGAAAAGATAGAATGATTGACATGGACTTAGGAAGTACGGGAACTAATACCGACTCAGGAAAGTAACTTAAGTCAAGTAAAGGTTCAGGAGTCGAGATTGGTTCAGGAAGTGGGTCCAAATAAAGAAGTTGAAAATCAAGTCCACATTCATTTTCCAACAATGGAATGTGACTTAATATTGGTGATTTAAGTTCAAGAATGATAGGTGTGGGAATCAAAACTGACTCTAAAATATTACTCAAATTAGGTAACAAAACAGGAGTCAATATTGATTCGGGATTTTGAACTGGATCACAGATTTGAGAATCTAGGTCACATTTCTCATTGAGTTCAATGTCATAAAAATGAGAACTTACTAATTTATCAATGGGACTTTCAAAATTATAAAATTAGTCAAGTTCAATATGATGATCATTAAAGTGTTGGCCCAAGGTTACAATCACCCGTTTTTAGTGTGTTTTGATGATTACAAAACATATTAGTTATTTGTACTAATATCGTTTGTTGTTTAAGTGTGTTTCAGGTTTATATCTCAAATAGATGTTTTCTTCCCTAAAGGAAGGTGCATTGGACTCAAGACAACTCATTTTGGGGTCAAGATGCTAAATTGAAGATCATATGGAGAAAGCCCTTCTTGAAGCCTTGAAGTCCTTAGAAACTAGTAAGAATAGAATGTTAAAGTTTGAGTGTAGGATATTTGGCTCTAGGATTTGCACACACACTTATTCGTTATTTTTTCTATGTTTTAGAAATGTTTGTTTCTAAGTTTTATGCCTTAGTTTATATATACATGTATCCAACTTGATATATATTGAATATTTGTTTTAAACATGTGGATAGACTAGTACTTGCATAATACTTAGTTATAAGTATTTTAAAATAATTTTTACAAAATTTCCAACTTCAAAAACAGCCTGTTTTTCTGTTTCAGGCAAGTCCGGCCGACCGCCCGGTCGACCGGCGCCTGTGTCAGGACATGCACGGTTTGTGCATGTCTGTCGGTCGACCGACTGGTCGCCCGACTGTAAGCAGCCTTGCTCGCGGTTTGTCTGAGTCGACCGACCGGTCGACCGCCCGAAGGAAACTGTGCTTTCCCAAAGAGGACGGTCGACCGGAGCCCAACGGCTCTTTTCCAGCTAGGCAACGGTCGACCGGGCCGGTCGACCGCCAAGCCTGCTGCAGCCCAACGGCTCTTTCCTCTTTGGTGCAATTCTGAAAATCTGTTTTATTTTCTGCTTTAACAGATTTTTTGAGAGTTGTTGGGGACTTTTTGCAGGTCAAATTAGGTGGAAAGAAAATGGTTTTAACCTATTCTCTCCCTATAAATAGTGGGAAATAGGTCCTCATTATTTACCAAGAAAATATCCAAGTTTTCATTGTTTTCAAAGAGAAAAGAAAAATTGTTTTAAAGCTTTCATTCCAAATTCTTTTGAGCTAGTTTTTCAGTTGTGTTTGATTGCTAATATCACTCTACAACTGAAGTTTTCTCACTACACTTCATAGAGCCAAAAATCCTTACTCATACTATAGTGAAGTTGTAAAAAGTGTGAGAGATTGTAAAAGAGTTTGAGAAAGAGTTTAGTGATCTACTTGTGATAACTCTTGTTCTTGTGATTCTCTTCTTGTGGAGCAACCTCTTCGGTAGAGGTCTTTGTAGAGCTCTGTGCTCGGTCTTCGGCAGACCATTGTAAGGGGTCCTAGGTGGATAGTGGAAACCCTTCACGGAGGTGAAGGCGGGGACTAGAGCAGTGGCTCGAACCTCGAAACAAATCATTGTGTTTGCGATTGCCTTGCGTTACTCTTGCTTTACATTTCTCTTGCTTTATATTATCTTCAATTATTTGCTTGAGAACTAACCCTTTTACTTGTGCTATTGCCTTTAGTTTATTTCAATTGTGATATCTATTGTGTGCATTTCATCATTACATACTATTCATATCTTGTTCGATCAATCCTCATACAACACGGTTGCATTACGCACCTCTAACCCATTTTAGGGGAATTGGGAGGACGAAGTTCAGAACCCTTCACGGGGTATACGGCTCCTAGTCGTGTTTTGAGGGATCGTTTCATCACTTATTCATACTAAGTTTAAAAAGATCATTGGATTAGCAATTACACCTATTCACCCCCCTCTAGGTGTATTTCAATTGGTATCAGAGCTTGGACTCTAGGATTTTGCTTAACAACCTTAGAGAGATCCTCATTTTGCTAATCATTTCATTCATTCACACTTAGTAAACATGGCCGATGGTATCAAGACACCCCCTAAGTTTGATGGACTTAACTTTCCCATATGGAAGGTTAAGATGACCGTGTTTTTGCAATCTCTAGGTAGCCGAGTTGCAAAGGCCGTGACCAAATCTTTCACAACACCCACCGGTGATGAATCTACTTGGTCCGAAATTGAGACCAAGGAGTTTGACGCCAATGCTAGGGCTCATTATGCACTCCTACAAGCCCTCAATGATGATGACATAGCTCGAGTCATCCATTGCAAATCCGCATATGAGATTTGGACCCATTTGTTAGTCACACATGAGGGGACATCACAAGTGAAGAGGGCCAAGATAGACCTTTTTCGTTCCCAATATGAAAATTTTAGCATGCAAGAACATGAAACCATAGATGATATGGTTACAAAATTTACAAAGATTACTAATGGACTTTCTTCTCTAGGTGAGGACATCAACAATGATCAAAGAGTAAGAAAGATCATCCGGGCTCTTCCTCCTTCATAGGAAGTAAAGGCTACAACCTTGAAGGAACTTAATGACAAAGATGAGATAGAGCTTATTGGTCTCATTGGGAATCTAAAAACCCATGAGATGGAGAGGAAAGCAAGGGAGGATATGGCTCCCTCCAAGAAGAAGACTATTGCCTTTAAAAGTCAAGCTACTCACTCCGACGAAGATGACGAAGAAGAAGATGATGAAGAGCTCTCACTTCTTGTGAAGAATGTCCGGAGGATGTACAACAAGGCGAAATTCCAAGGTAGAAGGAGATGGCAAGGAGGCAAAGAAGAAAGAAAGATCATATGCTTCAATTGCCAAAAGCCGGGACACATTGTAGCGGAGTGTCCGGATAAAGTGAAGCCATCCTCATCCAAGAAGCCTTTCAAGAAGAAAGCAATGAAGGCAACATGGGATTCCGAGAGCGAATCCGAGAAGGAGATCGACACCGCCAACATGTGCTTCATGGCCAATGAAAGCACAAGCAAGGTAACCCCTTCCACTTCTTTTGATGAAGATCTTTATATGGATGAACTAGGAGAGGCATTTGTAGAACTTTCTCATAATTATGATTTCTTGAAGAAAAAGTATTTAAAGATGAAAAAGGATAATGAATCTCTTAGTCTTCAAGTTGTTAATCTTTCTAAAGAAAAGAATGACTTGCTCTCTACTTTAGCTTCAACTAAAAATGATTTTGATAAGTATAAGATTTCTTGTAAAGGCAAGTCCCCACTAGTTGATTCTAATGAGATTACCATGCTTAAGGAAAGAATAGACTCATTAGGAATTGTTTTGAAAAAGTGTAGTGAGTTTGACAAAAAGAAGATAGAGGCTATGTTTCCTAAGAAACAAGCCCCTAAGAAAAATGTTCATCATGCACATGCTCATGTACATACCATACAACCTTTACATCGTGGCAAACCCCCAAAGCATGTTCACACTCCACATACACATCATGCATTTATGTATGCTAGAGTGTTCTCATGTTCACATTGTGGGCGGAAAGGGCACTTGGCAAATTTTTGTTATGATAGACTAAGTGCATCACATCATAATGTTTGGGTTCGTAACACTAACTTTCAAGGACCTAAGAAAATTTGGGTACCAAAATCAACGAATTTGTTAAATGATATAGGTACCATCCAAGGCCCAACGACGTAGAGAATTGTGGTATCTTGATAGTGGTTGCTCAAGGCACATGACTTGGGACATCAATAACTTTGCAACCCTATCAAGGTACCATGAAGGTGGCACTGTCACCTTCGGAGATGACGCCAAGGGTAAAATCATCGGTATCGGTAATGTAAAACTTTGCCCATCCCCTTTAATTGAGAATGTAGTTTTAGTTGACGGCCTCAAGCATAATCTCTTGAGTGTTAGTCAATTGTGTGATAAAGGATTTGATGTTATTTTTGATAATGTTGTTTGTAAAGTAATTGATAGAACTTCTAATGTTTGTGTGTTTTCGGTTTCGTGAAAGTAATGTTTATATGATAGATATGTTGAATATGTCTTGTAATATAACATGTTTAAAAGCCCTCGATGACGACTCTTGGTTGTGGCATAGAAGATTAGGCCACATTTTATTTGACCATATATCTAGGCTTAACACAAAGAAATGGTGAAAGGTATTCCTTGTTTGAATTTTGAAAAAGACCGAGTTTGTGACGCATGTCAATTTGGGAAACAAACTAAGTCTTCTTTCAAGTCAATTAAGGATATCATGACATCACGTCCTTTGGAGTTGATCCACATGGATTTATTTGGTCCAACCCAAACCAAAAGTCTAAGTGGGAATAGATTTGCTTATGTTTTGGTAGATGATTTTTCACATTTTACTTGGGTTTTCTTTCTTGAACATAAGAACCAAGCCTTTTCACATTTTCAAGCCTTTAAGAAAAGAGTTGAAAAGGAAAAAGAAACTTCAATAGTAAGAATAAGAAGTGATAGAGGAGGTGAGTTCATTAACCTACCCTTTACCACTTTTTGTGAAGAAAATGGAATTAAGCATGAACTTTCTTGTCCTAGAACTCCACAACAAAATGAAGTAGTTGAACGTAAAAATAGGACTTTGCAAGAGATGGCTAGGACAATGCTTAGTGAATATGGTCTACCACATTATTTGTGGGCAAAGGCCGTAAATACATCATGCTACATATCTAATCGTGTTTTCTTATGTAAAAATACATCTAAAACTTCTTTTGAAATGTACTTTTCTAGAAAACCTAATGTTTCTTTTTTCAAGGTTTTTGGTTGTAAATGTTTTGTTTTAAATACAAAAGATAACCTAGGAAAATTTGATGCTAGAGCTTATGAGGCTATTTTTGTAGGTTATTCTAACACTAGTAAGGCTTATAGAATCTTCAATAGATCATCTTTGACTATTGAGGAATCTAACTTGTTTGTTAAGAATGTTGTAGAAATAGATGCTTTGGATGAAGGTTTGGAGAAAGTGACCTTGGAGGATGCTTCTACTATGGGAGACAAGCCAAAGATGATGAAGGGAGTGAAGCCAAAGTTGTAGAGGCCCAAGCAAATGACAATCAAACAATTGAGGTTGAGCCTACTCAACCACTTCCAAAGGATTGGAGATACAATCCTCATCATCCCAAGGACCTCGTCATAGGTGAAGTATCAAAAGGGGTAACTACTCGCTCTAAAATTCATGATTATTGTGGTCATTTTGCATTTATTTCACATATAGAACCCAAAAATGTCCTCGAAGCCGAGGTCGATTCATATTGGTTGCTTGCTATGCAAGAGGAGCTCAATCAATTTGAGCGCAACCAAGTATGGCATCTTGTTCCTAGGCCCCACGATAGACCAACTATTGGTTCTAAGTGGATCTTTAAGAACAAGTTGGATGAATCGGGTAATGTAGTTAGAAACAAGGCTAGGTTAGTTGCCCAAGGTTACACTCAAATCGAGGGAATCGATTTTGAAGAAACCTTTGCACCCGTAGCACGGCTCGAAGCCATACGGATGACCTTAGCTTATGCCTCATATAAAGATTTCAAATTATTTCAAATGGATGTTAAGAGTGCCTTTCTAAATGGATTTATTGAAGAGGAAGTGTATGTTGAACAACCCCCGGGTTTGTTGATCCTACACATCCTAATTTTGTTTACAAATTAGATAAGGCTCTTTATGGTTTGAAACAAGACCCTAGGGCTTGGTATGAAAGATTATCTTCATTTTTAATTTCAAATGATTTTAAGAAAGGTAAAATTGATAAAACATTATTTACCAAACATGTAGACAAAGATATACTCATAGTACAAATTTATGTTGATGACATTATTTTTGGATTTACTAATGAGTCTCTTTGCCAAGCTTTTGAGTCATGCATGAAGGACGAATTCGAGATGTCTATGATGGGGGAGCTCAACTACTTCCTTGGACTCCAAATCAAGCAACGGAGTGATGGGATATTCATCAATCAAGCCAAGTACACCAAAGAACTCATCAAGAGGTTCGGGCTTGAAGGAGCGAAAGTGAGTAAAACTCCCATGGCAACCACTACGAAACTTGACAAGGACAAACAAGGTAAGGATGTAGAGATCAAATTATATCGTAGCATGATAGGTAGTTTACTTTATCTTACGGCTAGTAGGCCGGATATAATGTTTTCTGTTTGTCTTTGTGCACGTTTTCAATCTTGTCCTAAGGAATCTCACTTAGTTGCGGTTAAACGCATAATTAGGTATCTTAAGGACAGTATTGAATTAGGTTTGTGGTATCTAAAAACCGGTCAATTTACAATGACTAGTTATTCGGATGCCGACTATGCGGGTTGTAGGGTAGATAGGAAGAGCACAAGTGGAACATGCCAATTCTTAGGTAATTGTCTTGTATCTTGGTTTCCAAAAAGCAAAACTCCGTAGCCCTATCAACCGCCGAGGCGGAGTATGTTGCAGCCGGAGCTTGTTGTGCACAAGTACTCTGGATGAAACATACTCTCCTCGACTATGATTTGCACTTTGATCATGTTAAGATTTTTTGTGATAATACTAGTACAATTCACATGACAAAGAATGCTAATCAACATAGTAAAACCAAACACATTGACATTAGGTATCATTTTCTTAGAGATCACTTTAAAAAAGGTGATATTGATATAGACTATGTTTCTACTGATTTTCAACTCGCCGATATTTTCACTAAACCTTTAGATTATGCTAGATTTTCATTTATTTATGGTGA
This sequence comes from Agave tequilana, assembly GCA_038442645.1. Classification (NCBI taxonomy): domain Eukaryota; kingdom Viridiplantae; phylum Streptophyta; class Magnoliopsida; order Asparagales; family Asparagaceae; genus Agave; species Agave tequilana. Next base: position 82,707 of record JAVJIF010000140.1, read on the forward strand.
GTTGAATGTTTGTATGATTGATTCTGAAAAATAAAATCTTTTGTTTATTTTTGTATTTTTGTTTTTGATATGTTTTAACCCTTTTTGATGTATGACAAAAAAGGGGGAGAAAAAGAGATTATAAGTTTGAGTTTTGTTTAGTACTTGAGTTTTTGGGAGAAAAAGATATATAATTTTTGTTCATTATTTGAGTTTTGTTGTAAGACAAAAATTTATTGTGTTGATATTGTGTGTTTACATAGCTTTTCATATTCATGATATATTGATAGCATTGTTTGAGGGGGAGCTTTCCAAGCTCTTCTTCCTTTTTTGTTTAATAACTCATATGTTTTGTCATCATCAAAAAGGGGGAGATTGTTGGCCCAAGGTTACAATCACCCGTTTTTAGTGTGTTTTGATGATTACAAAATATATTAGTTATTTGTACTAATATCGTTTGTTGTTTAAGTGTGTTTCAGGTTTATATCTCAAATAGATGTTTTCTTCCCTAAATGAAGGTGCATTGGACTCAAGACAACTCATTTTGGGGTCAAGATGCTAAATTGAAGATCATATGGAGAAAGCCCTTCTTGAAGCCTTGAAGTCCTTAGAAACTAGTAAGAATAGAATGTTAAAGTTTGAGTGTAGGATATTTGGCTCTAGGATTTGCACACACACTTATTCGTTATTTATTCTATGTTTTAAAAATGTTTGTTTCTAAGTTTTATGCCTTAGTTTATATATACATGTATCCAACTTGATATATATTGAATATTTGTTTTAAACATGCGGATAGACTAGTACTTGCATAATACTTAGTTATAAGTATTTTAAAATAATTTTTACAAAATTTCCAACTTCAAAAACAGCCTGTTTTTCTATTTCAGGCAAGTCCGGCCGACCGCCCGGTCGACCGGCGCCTGTGTCAGGACATGCACGGTTTGTGCATGTCTGTCGGTCGACCGACCGGTCGCCCGACTGTAAGCAGCCTTGCTCGCGGGTTGTCTGAGTCGACCGACCGGTCGACCGCCCGAAGGAAACTGTGCTTTCCCAAAGAGGACGGTCGACTGGACAGTCGACCGGAGCCCAACGGCTCTTTGCCAGCTAGGCAACGGTCGACCGGGCCGGTCGACCGCCAAGCCTGCTGCAGCCCAACGGCTCTTTCCTCTTTGGTGCAATTCTGAAAATCTGTTTTATTTTCTGCTTTAACAGATTTTTTGAGAGTTGTTGGGGACTTTTTGCAGGTCAAATTAGGTGGAAAGAAAATGGTTTTAACCTATTCTCTCCCTATAAATAGTGGGAAATAGGTCCTCATTATTTACCAGGAAAATATCCAAGTTTTCATTATTTTCAAAGAGAAAAGAAAAATTGTTTCAAAGCTTTCATTCCAAATTCTTTTGAGTAGTTTTTCAGTTGTGTTTGATTGCTAATATCACTCTACAACTGAAGTTTTCTCACCACACTTCATAGAGCCAAAAATCCTTACTCATATTATAGTGAAGTTGTAAAAAGTGTGAGAGATTGTAAAAGAGTTTGAGAAAGAGTTTAGTGATCTACTTGTGATCACTCTTGTTCTTGTGATTCTCTTCTTGTGGAGCAACCTCTTCGGTAGAGGTCTTTGTAGAGCTCGGTGCTCGGTCTTCGGTAGACCATTGTAAGGGGTCCTAGGTGGATAGTGGAAACCCTTCACGGAGGTGAAGGCGGGGACTAGAGCAGTGGCTCGAACCTCAAAACAAATCATTGTGTTTGCGATTGCCTTGCGTTATTCTTGCTTTACATTTCTCTTGCTTTATATTGTCTTCAATTATTTGCTTGAGAACTAACCCTTTTACTTGTGCTATTGCCTTTAGTTTATTTCATATGTGATATCTATTGTGTGCATTTCATCATTACATACTATTCATATCTTGTTCGATCAATCCTCATACAACACGGTTGCATTACGCACCTCTAACCCATTTTAGGGGAATTGGGAGGACGGAGTTCAGAACCCTTCACGGGGTATACGGCTCCTAGTCGTGTTTTGAGGGATCGTTGCATCACTCATTCATACTAAGTTTAAAAAGATCATTGGATTAGCAATTACACCTATTCACCCCCCTCTAGGTGTATTTCATAAAGATGGGTGATTCAATTTCATTATGAATTGGCACAGGATCTAATGTTGACTCGGGAAAAAGATTGAAATCAGGTGAAGACACCGGAGTCATAATTGAATCAGGAAGTAGAATTGAATCACTAAGTTAAGGTTCATGAACATATTCACTTTCAAGTTCAATTTCAGGAAAGGGATAACTTGCTAAACTGTCAATGTCACGTTCAAATTTTGGAGTTTGGGCAAGTTCAAATGATTGTGTTGAAATGGAACCTTGTGTTCCAAAATAACATGACTCTTCGACTCTAACAGAATGGTTACTGACATCAGATCTGGCCAAACGGTGAGAACGTAGAGATTGGACCATCATATCTATGTCATGATTACGATCTTTTTGAGCCTGAGTCATGGCTTCAAGCATCTTTTCATAGTTGATAGGTTCATCATTTTGTTGAAAAGATGAAGTGTTGTTTTGGAATTGGTGGTGAAATTGTGAGTCCATCAGATTTTGTGATTTTTGTTTGGACTCACGCATATTTATTTAAAAAACTGATGGTTTTTTATTTTGGACTTGTGGAACTGAGTATGAATCTTGGAAATATTGTGAACAAGGTAAATAAGGAGGGCAAGTTGGTTGAAAGTTGGACTCGGGGGAGGTGAATCCCCATTGACTCTATGAAGAGTTGAAATTATTCTGGAAATTATGGTTATAAGATTGTGGGCATGGGTTATATTGATTCGGATAAGACAAATCCGACACACTAGGTCGGTTAAAGTTATGATATGCAGCGTTGGTAATATCCAAAAAAGAGGTTGGTGTGTAATATGGATTGCCATTAAAATTAAAAAAATTGTTATTATAAGCCATATCACACAATAATAGACAAACAAAGAAAAAAAACAAACAAATAAGCAAACAAAAAAGAAAAAATTCTAACCTAAGTTAGGGTAGACCTTTGACCTATACGACTCCTAACTGGTTAGACTGTCCACGGGAGGTATAATGCAGACTTTGACCATGACCTAATCATCAAGGTCAGGGCAAGATTGGTGGGAGATTATCCGTCAAAGACGTTCCTTAACTAAGTAACCACCAACCTTCGGTCTTTCGGCCCTTAATCCCCTTCCTAGACACTGATTTCGCAGGAGTCAAATTCTAACATCTTTCCCCCTTAGGATAATCTTCTAATTGAGTCCCCGATGTCCCTAGGGCCAACGTCTACTCATTTTTAGTTATGTTGGTTTAGTGAGAGGAGATTGTTTGTGGGCTAAGGGAGGGTAATGACTTCCCCACCTTATCTTGTTTATAGGACAAGCCCTTAGATTAATTTAGTGCAGTGTACAAGAAAAGCAACACTTAAGCAATTTAAACAATCCAAAAGTGTTCTTATACTAGATGCTATGCACACGTACCTTTGCTCCAGTACTCTTCAACAGTAAATAGAAAATGTAATGAAATGGACACTTGCCTAAACACAAAGTCTAAATCATTTTTTAGCATTTACAATCATCATTTTACTATTGAGGTTAGAAAGTAAATACAGTGAAACAAACAAGGAAATAAATACTGCATATATTTTAACTATGCAATTCAGCCAACCTGCAGAAAATACAGGTTAGTAGTTCACTCAGTTGGCCACAAGATTGCAGCAAATCTGAGAGCTTCTTGGCTCTGCTTTCTTGAACAGAGTCCAAGGCCACTTATATGTCCACTTTTGCAAAGATTCCTTGTCGTCAAGCTTGTACACCAAAAACAAAAAAGAAAGTTAACCAAAAAATAAATCTAAAAAGAGAATAACTTACTATCCCTCCCCGCCAACGGCGCCAAAGTTTGATTGAGATATAACCTGCACACAAAATATAGTATTTCAGATTTAAGAATAGGATGTGCAAGGTGCTCAATTCAACCGCAATAGCAAGTGGTTATGCGGGTCGTGATCCACAAGCAGGGACTAGCGATGGAAGCTTTTTAGTAAGATCTCTTTTATGCTACCATTAATAGTTAAAGTTCTTCTTTAGTTTCTTAAAAAGAAAATAAAAATAAATTACAATGAAGTTAGGCAGAAAGTGAGAGATTGGTAAGATGGAGAAACCAGAATTGGATATGTACAAAGAAATGGAAAAGGAATGATAAAAGAAGTGAGTGTTGTTGGTGTTGGTGATCTAAACTAAAGAAGTAAAAGAAAAGAAAGAAAAGATTAAAGAAATACTTACCTCCTTTGGTTGATGACTTACCTGGAACACTTGCATGTTCTACCTTGCTTCGGAGGCACTCAACGCATAAGCCATAAGATAGAGCTCAGTTCCCATTCACATTACATCATCATGACGAATAAGAATGAAATGATACGAAGTCTTGAGGAGGAGAACATCATCATGAAATATCGTTGGCACTCATACAAACATGGCTATATTGATGCTTCTATATTCACTTGGATACTCATCAAAATCAAAAGAGGTAAAGTAGAGAGAAGAAGAAGAAAAAAAAAAAAGTAAAGACGAACATAAATAAAAATACCTTTCATTGCGTGCAGAAAGAAACGATAGAAGAAAGGAGGAGGGTACATCGGTGTCACTCTCAACATAAGCCTCTCTCTCTTACTTACATGAATCTCAATCTAACCTAAGCTTACATAAAAATTAAACTTACATAAAAAGAAAAAAAAACATGTACTACAAAGAATGAAAAATTGGACTAAATCCTATCTCTCTGCTTGGTCGTCCCCATTTGTAATGAAAATCCTGCCTTTTATAGGAAAAAACCAGAGGGGAGAGGTGTGAGAAGATAGGGGGAGCAAACGCTCCCCCTAACTCCCTAACAAAGCGAAAACGCGCCGCGTTTTCGCGGACAGGGGTGGCCAGGTGGCCACACACTATTGGTGGTTCTCCCCGATTTCTCGATTTGTATTTATCTTCAGCTGGATTTGCAGTTTAAGTCTGGGATTTTGACGAAATGACCTTTGATCCTTGGCTTCAACTAAATCGATTTGTAGGGATTTGTTTCAACTAGTTTTCAACTTCTTTGATTTGCCCATCTGCCCTGATTCCTTAATTTTGAATTTATTCTGATTTAATTCACAATTTGATGGGCTTTTGGGCTCATTTCTCTTCACTCGCCTTTAGGAATGGGCCTGCAAATAAATCAAAATTTTAATTAGGAAAAAGTTGAGTTTATTCTATAATAAGTATGAGAATATGATAATAAATGTGCAGTTTTAGTGTCCAATCAATTTTTATAAAGAAGAAAATCTGGGCTCACTATCTCACTACTCAACCGTTTATTCTTCTATTGAAATCCTTAGTGCCTCAACCTGATCATAGGCCAAAATTAAGTTTGACTTTAGAAAGTTAGAAGTAAAAGCAATAAGTTGGTTGAAAAAGTTTACTCTTTTCTTTAAGACACTGTTTTGATTCGAATGTTAAATCATCAAGAAGTCAAATATGAGAGAAAACAAGTTCAAGAGACTTCTTAAAAGGAGTAAGAGTTTAAAAATCCAAACCCATCCTCATGTGCCTTCAAGAATACTTTCATGATGTAAGTTTTAAGTTAGGCACGCAAATGATTCATTGGGTCTTTTTCATTAAAATCAGAAGAGAAGAAGAATTGGAGAGAGGTACAATAGTGAGCTCAGAAAACCAATTTAGCTACTCATGGAAGATAAAGAAAAATTTAAGTAAATAACACAAGACATACCGTAAATAAGTGGAGAAAAAGTAGCTCGATTCTTTTATTGATGTCACTTCAATCTTCAAGTACAAGCGCTCAATTCCTCTCTCTCTCACAAGTATTTTGTACTGAATTACAAATTACAAAATAAAAATATAACTTTTGTATTATCTAACAAAGAGCCTAAACCTTAAGGTATAAACAAAAATTCTAATCCTCGTATTCGCTCCTTTTTGCTCTGTTGAAACTGGTATTTATAGGGAAAAACCAGAGGGGTAGATCCTTAGAAGATTGGGGGAGAAAACGCTCCCCCAACTGACACAACAAAGCCGTGAAAACGCGGCTCCTGGTTTGGTGATTCTCCTATATCTTCTTCTGATTTCTCGTTTCTGCTCCAGGATTGACAAAAAAGCCTTTGATTGTTGGCTTCAACTGTTTGATTTGGGAGGATTCTTTTCAACCGATTTTCAACCTCTCTGATATGCCAAGATTTTGCCCTGATTCCTTGATTTTGAATTTATTCTGAATTAAATCAGAATTTGGTGGGCTTTTGGGCTTATTTCTCTTTCCTTTCTTTTAGCAATTGGGCCTACATTAAACAAAGAAGAAGAATACTTATTAATAGGATTTATTAGCTAAAAAGTATGACAAGGTGACAATGTTGAAAATCACCTAGAGGGGGGGGTGAATAGGTGATGATGCTAATCAATGCACAATTTAAAAACTATGATGCAACAATCGCCCAAAACAAGACTAAAAGCCGAATGCCCCGTAAAGGGTTCTGAACTCCTTCCTCCTGATTCCTCTTGAAATGAGTTAGAGGTGCGCAATGCAACCATATTGTATGGGACTATGATTGACAAGATGAATTAAGACAAATGAATATTGCAAAGAAGAGTAAGAGCAAGTAGTAAGAGCAATCAAAGTAGAACAAGAGCAAATGAAAGTAAACCAAACGCAAACACCAAGAATTGTTATCGAGGTTCGAGCACCCAGCTCTACTTCCCCGCCTTCCTCAGAAGGATTACTAACTACTTTCACTATCACAAAGATATCACAAATACACCGGAGTACCCAACTCCACAATCTCAAGTACAAGCAATCTCTTAGTAGTCAAAAGACCACAAACTTTCTCTTGCAAAAATTCTCTTCCCTTACAAGGTCCTTAGAGAACAATGAGTATGATTTGAAGCTCTTGAGTGTAAGGAGAAAAGAAAATGAAATCATAGAATTCTTGAAAACACTTCTGAAAAAGAGAGAGAAATTTAGCAAAAAACCAAGAAATTAAACTCTTTTGAAAGCCTTAAACTCTTGAAAATTTTCTTGTAATAAGTGGTGGTCTCAATCTCTCCCTAAACACCCCTATTTATAGGAGAGGGCTAGGGTTTAGAGATAAAACATACTTAAGGCTAATCAGGTCGTATTAAGTTCAAAATATATCATTTAAACCAATTTTAAACACAAAAAGACAAAAATAAAACAGTTTAGAAAAATGCCCGTTACTGTTCAAACGGCTCTATCGGTCGACCGGCCGGTCGATCGTAGTTCAAAATTAAAGAGCGGTTGCAGGCTAACGGTCGACCGCCCGGTCGACCTAAAAATATAGAGAGCAAAACATCTGACAGTCAGGCAAACTATCGGTCGACCGCTCGGTCGACCGTGAAACATGCACACGGATACGTGCATCTACCAGAACCTCGGTCGACTTGGGGCGGTCGACCGGCTAGACCTGACATAGGCACGGTCGACCGGGCGGTCGACCGGCTTAGGTCAAAAGTCCAAATATAAACGGAATTTTGAGGAGATAAAGATTTTTATCAAAAATATTTTAAATTGGGATAAGTATAAAACATAAAGATGGATTTGTAGGCAGAGGATTTTGTATTAAAATATTTTTGTATATTTTACAGGAAATAAACTTAGAAAGAAGATGTGCGCAAAATCGTGTGTGATGGAGCTTCAAACCTATTCACTATTCTTTAACAAAACTATAAACAAAGAAACAAATCTATTTAAGTCTACTTAAGCAATCTTCAAGTCTTGAGCCAAGCTATGCCTGTCTAGAGCCTTCTCTTTTATGTTCCTTCCTTGATGTGCAATATGACTTCTTTGCTTCATGAA
>JAVJIF010000141.1:0-70827 GCA_038442645.1 Agave tequilana
CCCATTCCCGAATAGGCTTACAAATCATAAGAATAATGCTCACATGGAGAAGATCAGAGAGATATTTAACCAAGTGCAAATCAATGTCCCTCTCTTGGATGCTATTCAGCAAGTACCATCATATGCAAAGTTTCTGAAAGAGATGTGTACTAAGAAAAGAAAGGCAAATGTCCCGAAAAAAGTCTTTTTGGCTTCAACCTGAGTGAATTGCTTAATGGTCCAATCCCTGTGAAGTACAAGGATCCAGGGAGCCCTACCATCTCTTGTATCATAGGGCAGACCACAGTGAATAGGGCTTTGCTAGATTTGGGCGCTAGCATCAATCTTCTCCCCTTCTCTGTGTACCAACAGTTAGGGTTGGGCAACCTTCGTCCAACCCAATGACTATTCAACTGGCTGATCGTTCTGTTAAGATTCCCAAAGGGGAAATTACGGATGTCTTAATACGGGTGGGGGAATTCATTTACCCGTTGATTTTGTTGTTTTGGAAACACAACCCGTACATAATCACAGAGCGCAAACTCCTGTCATTTTAGACGTCCATTCTTAGCCACATCGAATGCGATCATTAACTGCCGAAATGGATCGATGCGGCTGACGTTCGGAGATATGACGAAGGAGGTGAATGTCTTCCATCTGGGAAAGCAGCCAAGGGATGTGGAGAGTGACTCATTGACGTCAACTTGATAGAGGGATTGACCAGCGAACACGTGGAGGAGATGGAGTACGAATCTGAAGAGGAATTCGAGTTAGACGCTGATGACCTAACTCTTGATCAGATAGTTGGAACGAATGCTGAAAAGAGTACTAATTCCACTTCTATTCTTCCCTTGCACCACGAGCAACCGGTTATAGATCCAGTCCCTTCTTCTGAGCTTAAGGCTCTTCCCACCCATCTCAAGTACAAGTACTGGGTGAGAAGGAATCCTTTCCGGTCATCATTGCATCCAATCTTACGGAACAACAAGAAGAGGACCTATTGACTGTGCTTAGGGAAAATAGAGAAGCCATTGGTTGGACCATGGCCGATATTAAGGGGATTAGTCCTTCCATTGTCCAACATAGAATTCACTTGACGGAAGAGGCCAAGCCTAAGAGAGACCACACGCGACACGCACTTAACCCAATAATGCAAGAAGCTGTTAGATCGGAGATTCTGAAACTATTAGACAATGGGATTATCTATCCTATATCTGATAGTCAATGGGTTAGTCTGTTCACGCTGTGCCTAAGAAAGCTGGCTTTACTGTTGTGGAGAATGAGAATAAGGAATTAATACAACACGTCTTCCAACGAAGATTCGAGTTTGTATTGATTACAGGAAACTGAATAGTGCCACACGTAAAGACCACTTTCCTCTTCCATTTATTGATCAGATGCTGGAGAGATTGGCGGGGCATGAGTATTATTGTTTCCTGGATGGATATTCAGGATATAATCAGATCCCAATTGCTCCCGAAGACCAGAAAAAAAAACGACCTTCACCTGTCCGTTTGGAACTTTTGCATACCGTCGGATGCCCTTCGGTCTTTGCAATGCTCCAGCAACATTTCAACGTGCATGTTGAGCTTGTTCTCGGATATGGTGGAAAAATTTTTGGAAATCTTTATGGATGATTTTTCAATATATGGGGATACATTTGAGCAGTGCTTGTACCACCTGAAACTGGTTTTACAACGATGCACTGAAAAGAATTTGACACTTAATTGGGAAAAGTGTCACTTCATGGTTAAGCACGGGATTGTACTGGGGCACAAGATATCAAGCATTGGAATCGAGGTAGACAAGTCTAAGGTGGAAGTTATCACCAAGCTCACTGAACCGCAATGTTTAAAAGACATTAGATCTTTCTTAGGGCACGCTGGCTTCTATAGGAGGTTCATTCAAGGGTTTAGCAATATTGCGAGACCTTTGACAAATCTCCTAGGAAAAGATGTACTCTATGTCTTGATGAAGAATGTCGAAAGTCGTGGAAAGAGCTGAAGGATAGACTTGTTTCTGCGCCTATCATATCTGCACCGGACTGGACCAAACCATTTGAAATTATGTGCGATGCCTCTGACTTTGCGATAGGCGCTGTTTTAGGACAGCGTATTGAAAACAGGCAGCACGTGATATACTATGCTAGCAGAACGCTTAACGATGCCCAGTTGAATTACACTACCACTGAAAAAGAATTTTTGGCAGTCGTTTTTGCGTTAGAGAAGTTCCGACAATATCTGCTAGGGTCCAGGACCATTATTTTTTACTGACCACTCCGCCCTGAGGTACTTGATGCAAAAGAAGGACGCAAAGGCAAGATTAATTCGATGGATCCTTCTTTTGCAAGAGTTTGACTTGGAGATAAAAGACAAAAAGGGCGTTGAGAATGTGGTTGCGGATCATTTGTCAAGAATCCCGAACGCTCCTCATGAGAAAATACCGATTAATGAAGACTTTCCTGATGAGCACATTCTTGCGATGAGTGGAGAGCCCTGGTATGCCGATATTGTAAACTACCTTGCTACCAGGCAAATTCCTTCCCATTGGTCAGGACAAGACAAACATCGTTTTCTGAGCCAGATGCGGTTTTTCTTTTGGATGAACCGTATCTATTCAAGTACTGTCTGACCAAATTATTCGAAGATGCCTTCCAGAGGATGAACACCAGAGTGTCTTGACATTTTGTCACAAGTTAGCTTGCGGTGGACATTTGGTCCACGGAAAACTGCGGAAAAAGTGCTCCAGAGTGGATTCTACTGGCCCACTCTCTTTAAGGATGCCTTTACCTTTTGCAAGCTTTGTGATAGATGTCAGATGACGGGTCGGATTACTCAAAAGAACATGATGCCCCTCACACCCATCTTGGAAGTCGAGATCTTCGACCTCTGGGGCATTGATTTCATGGGACCCTTTCCTCTGTCATACGGTAACCAATACATTTTGGTAGCCGTAGATTATGTTTCCAAGTGGGCTGAAGCGATTCCTACACGGACTAATGACAACCAAGTTGTCATTAAATTTTTAAGAGAGTACATCATTTCACGCTTCGGAGCCCCCCGTGCGATATTGAGCGACAATGGGAGTCACTTCTGCAATAGGGCTTTTGAAGCCTTGATGCGGAAGTACTCCATTACTCATAAATTGTCCACGGCCTATCATCCTCAGACCAATGGGCAAGTTGAGGTAACAAACAGACAGATAAAACTCATTCTGGAGAAAACTGTAGGACAGAATCGTAAGGATTGGTCCGTCAAACTGACTGATGCCTTATGGGCATACAGGACCGCCTACAAGACTGTCCTCGGTATGTCTCCGTACCGAGTTATATTTGGGAAACCATGTCACTTGCCCGTTGAGTTAGAACACCGTGCACTATGGGCTTTAAAGCAACTGAATCTTGATTTAGATAAAGCCGGTGTTCTCAGGAAGCTGCAGATATCTGAGCTGGAGGAGCTACGAAATGAAGTATACGATAACGCTCGGATCACAAAGCACAGGACCAAGCTGTTTCACGACAAGTCCATTCACAGGAAGATTTTTGCTGTCGGTCAACAGGTTCTGTTATATAATTCTCGACTCCACCTCTTCCCTGGAAAACTGCGTACCAGGTGGTCAGGACCGTTCATCGTTCAAACTGTCTTTTCCTATGGAGCTATAGAGATTCTTGACCCAACCAATGGCAAAATATTCACTGTAAACGGACAACGCTTAAAGCCATTTTTTACCACAGATTCATTGTCACAAGACGTTCACGAACTGGGTCTTTATGACCCAGTTTATTTGTGACCCTTCCATTTGTATATTTTACCATGCATTTTTCATGAAAATCATTTTGGACCACCACTTGTTAATATTTTTCTTTTACATTTTTTTTTTTTTTGTAAATAATATAAAAAAAAATATAAAAAATAATTTTTTTTTTGGGATTTTTTGTGCATGAAAAGAATTTCACATCCCTAGGTTTCTCTTTCCTCCCTAGGATTCCTTTCATCTTTCAAAATGCTTTGACCAAGGGTGGTAATTCAAGTTTTGACCTAGGGGTAAAATTGTACATCCCACTTTTTACCTACCCCTATAAAAACACTTTTTCACTTCTCTTCCTCCATCCAAACGCGATTTCTCCTCAGATCTAAATACTACTTCCCACCACCGACCTCCACCCAAAATCCTGCTCCCAAATTTCTTGAATCCGCCGCACCTTGCCGCCGTGCCGCCGCAATTCTGACATCTCAGGCGCTCAGGAAAAGCTCAGATCTACTACAATATATTCTGGAGACAGCCCTCGAACCATTTTGCCTGCAGCCAACTCTGGTGCCTTCTGTGCACCTATTTTTGATTTCCCCCCACGATTCTCCGGGGGTGGTTTGATCTCTTGGTCCCTTTTTGCTCTAAATTTTTTCTATTAATCATGGCCCCTAGCTTATTTGTGGAGAGGGATTTTTCTCTATTGTTGAATGATGAAGGGGGATTTGGGCATATATTTTTAGATCGTATTCATGCGTGGAATTGGTACTCCCTAGTATATGATAACATTGATAATGATGCCTATTATTGCCCTCATTTGGTCACAACATTCTACAATTATTGGATCATGCATCAGTTAATCATAACACTCACCAATTCACGGTTCATATGCCATTTGGTGACATCTTTGTCACTATTCCACTACTTTCTGAGACCACCGATATACCCATTCATCCCCATTACACTGACCCTTTACCACTAGTTGATTACATGCCTCTCATGGGGGTCCGCTGCACTGAGCAGGACCGTGGGCTCAAAGCCCAGTCCACATTTCGAAATGTACACTGCATTGGACGTTTGCTCCAACGCAATGTTTTTGGCCTTGATCATTCCACAACTTTCAACAGGCCTGTGTTACAAATCATTCATGACTTAATGACTAATAGACACACAGTCTGTTTGAATAGGGCTATTTTCAACTCCATACTTGATAATTCCTCCCGCACTCGAGGTGCAAAATATTCTCATCCAGTGTTAATTACACGTCTCTGTAGAAATTTCATACCGGATGATGTATTTAACTCATTTGAACGCGTGTATGTTATAGCTGAGAGACCCACGAGTTCATACACTGGTTGTTTACATGCACTCTGGTCACCTCGTGCCCAACCTGAGGACATTCCTGTGGAGTCCTCATCGGAGGAGAGTTTAGAGGAGGTAGATGAGCCCCAATTCTGGAGACAGGACCCACCAGCAGAATCAAGAGCCTTCATGTCCACCATTTGGAAGGGCATGAAGAAGATATTTAGGGGACAAGTGCGGCTTCGGAAGAAAGTAGAGGAGCAATCTTCTCGATTAGCTGAGATGGAGGCGACTTTGAGGCGAACACAGTCTGCTGGACCAAGCACTTCTGCTGGTTCACAAAGACGGAGGAGGGAGTGACTTTTTACCTTACCTATTTCATGCATCATTTTTATCTCACATACATTGAGGACAATGCATGAGATAGGTATGGGGGGGTAGACACTAACCTAGGATTTTTATTTTTAAGGTTTTCTTTTGTTTTTAGGATTTTCACTTTCTTTTAGGTTTTTATTTTCTTTTAGATTTTACTTTTCTTTATAGATTTTACTCTTTTCTTTTTAGAAAATATAATAATAAAAAAAATATATATATATATATATATAAATAAATAAAAATAAAAACTTTTTGAAATAAGAGACAAAGTTTTGATCTATTTTTAAGAAAATTAAGATGTATCTCAGAAATTAAGAAAGCCTTAATTATGACATCTTAAACTTAGTTGAAATAATAGATCTTGTTTGAAAATTATAGGCTAAGTAAGTAAAATTGAGGAGATATTTTTATCTTGCATTTTTTGCCTTAGATAATATGCACTTTACACTTACACATTTCTTGGGATGGAGACAAAGACCAAAATGCCATATAAATAAAATAAAAAAAAAAAAGAGAAAAAGAAAAAAAAAAAATAAATAAAGATCACTTATTAAGCTGGATAACTATGCCTCAAGAAGCATGGTTACTCACGCCTAACGGTGATCTCACTTATTAAGCTGGATAATTGTGCCTCAAGAAGCATGATTATTCACGCCTAACGGTGATTAAGAATAATCCCTCTTAGTTTTGTGGCCTTTTTCACTCGAGTCCTTAAACCCGAGGGATGTTTCCTCATCTGGTGCCCTAAGACCATCTGGTCTGGGAGTCATCGGTTATAGGCTCGCTACATGGGTGAATTAGAAAGCCTAATAAAACTAAGGGAAGAAAAAAAAAAAAAAAAGAGAATATATATAAATAAATGGCTTGATGGTTGGAGTTGAAATCCCAGAAATATTCACTGAGCACGGTGTGCATATTATCCTAGGTTTTATGAAAGATAAAATATTCAATCCAATTTGAATTCTTACCTTAATTAAAGACAAGATCTTGCATGGATACTAAGTTTAAGGAAGAATGATTATAGGTGGACTTATGACCTAGGATCACTTATATTTTTGCAAAAATAGTTTAAAAACTTGTCTCTTATTCAAAATGCGTTTTCAAAATACTAACATTTGTCTTCTTTCTTTATGGATTTTGTGGGTGTAATCCGCTGAAAACCCTCAGGAGACAACACTCCTCCTCTAGGGTAACCTAGAGGTTTAACGGCTTGTTGCACGCGCTCAGTGCAATCGTGTCACCTACGAAAGTGGTGTAATAAATTAGTTAGGATTTTTCTTTTTTTTTCTTTTTCTTTTCTTATTTTCTTTGCTCGAGGACGAGCAAAAGTTAGGTATGGGGTGTGATTGTTACACATATTTGCATATTATATCACCTTCATATCATGCATTTTATATATAAATATGTGATTTTTACCCCTTTTCTCTCTAATTTTGCAGGACCACCACTTAAAGAGAAAAAGCCTTTGAATCACTTTAATTAGTGATAATTAAAAGGGTAAATCAAAAGAATCCAAGATTTGAATTCAAAATCAGTTGAGATATGCGCGCCTAACAAAGATTCCAGAAGACCACGTGGCTAACCAACTTGTAACAACCTGTAACAGAAAGTTGTTAGCTAACAGACTCTCAACGGCCGCGCCTTGCCGCTCGGGCGCGGCAATATCTGGGCCGTTGAGCCCCGGATTTTGTGGCAACGGCCAAGGATCTAGAGGCTTCTCATGGATTGCTATAAATAGGTGGTCAGGGTTCGTGCGCGAAGGCAGTGAAGAGAGAGAGAAAATTTTGGATTAGTTGTAATTTTTGTTTTAGGATTTGAGTTCTCTTCTCCTTCCTCCTTGATCTCTAGCTAAATTGAGAGAGAGTTCTTCACTTTGAGAGTTTGTACTCAAGACTTGTGACAACCTTGAAGCAAAGATTCAATGGAGCTCTCATCTTCTTTTTACTAGAATTGAGTATGCTTTCTCTTTTTATGCTTTTAATTCTTGCATTCAATTTCTAGTTCTAGTTTAATTCTAGTTGAGTTGTTTAGATCTTTGATTTCCATGGAGTATTATAGCTTTCTTGTTAGTGTAATGGAAGGCTAATTTCTTGAATGCATGGCTAGCTAAAGCTCACCTAGCTACTACTAGCTCTAGTTGATTGTATACTTCCATTCTTGCATTGTTTCATGTTTCTTGTAAATTCTAATGGAGTATGTTGTATCCTTTGGTGATTGCTTGTAAGATCTCTAGATGAATGGAGTATCTCTTATAAAGAGCATTTGATTGGATCAAAAGGATGGATTACCATTGGTTGTGTCACTTGAGTAGCAAGATCAACTCAAGCACTTCAAGCTAACTTTGTAGTTAAGCTTTGAAGTCCAAAAGAGTTTGATTCTTCTAACCTTTGCACTAAATGAGTACCAATCCTATATTTCCTCATTGTACACCTAGTAAGAGAACTTAGTATTCAAGAAGAGGCTTCTAGCTAACTACCCAAAAGGAACACTAAGTCTTCAAGAAAGAATACCACACACTTGAACAAGCAATCCATTCTCAATTGTCTATGATTCTTGATGAGACAATATTGCAATCAACAATAGAGGTAGTATGTTAGCAAGGAGGTTGAGTAATGCTAGCCATGCATCTTTCTAATCAAGAGAATCAACACATTTCATTTTAGCATTCTTTTCTTTACTTTACTTCAACACACTTCATTCACTTCATTTCACTTCTTATTCACAATGCACCACCACCAATCCACAACTTCTTGTATATTGTTTTCTCTTGTGTGATTAACAAAGAAGAGTATTGTTTCTTGTCTCACTAGTATCGTGAAAGCTTCTACGCTTGCTCTCCTCGTGGTACGACTCGATATAGCTACTCACTATAACGAAAGATTGAAACAAGGTATAATAATCAAATATTCGAAGTAAACAAGATCAAGGTGAATTCTAAACTCTAAACCATCTCTTAAATACCTGATTCTTGTACAATTAACATCATATACCTTGTGAATTCTCAATCAGTCTTGCAGTCAGGCAGGTTTCGGTCGACCGCTTCGGTTGACCGTGAAACGTGCACACGGATACGCACTGCTGCCAGAACCTCGGTCGACTGGGACGGTCGACCGACTTGACCTGACACAGGGTCGGTCGGCCGGTTCGGTCGACCGGCTCAGGTCAAAGGCCAAAACAAAAACAGAATTTTAAAGGGAGTTTAGAATTAAACAAAGTAGTTTTGAATAGAGAATATATAAAACATAAGAATGAGTTTGTAGCCAGAAGATTGTATACAAAATATTTTGTACATATTATAGGAAATATTTTTGGAAATAAGATGTGCACAAAAACGTGTATGATAGAGTTTCAAACCTATTCACTATTCTTTAACAAAACTATAAAACTAGAAAACAAATCTAATGAATCTCTTGAGCAATCTTGAGCCATGCAATGCCTTGCTAGAGCCTTCTCTTCTATGTTCCTTCCTTGATGTGCAAAACGCCTTCTTTACTTCATGAACCTAGAAGTTCTTGCAATAGCTAAGCAATGGCCTACAAATATGGTACTACCTGAAGCTTATCTTGAACAAACTTATTAGTACCAAATAGCTCCTATTTGTTTTGTTATCATCAAAACTCTAAACAGATGGAGAGTGTAACCTTTTGGGCCAACAAACCCCACACTTATCTTTTGCTCATCCCGAGCAAAGGAAAAAAAGAAAAAACTATACTACACATGTTATTACACCACTTTCGCAGGTGATGCGATTGCACTGAGCGCGTGCAACAAGCTGTTAAACCTCTAGGTTACCCCTAGAGGAGGAGTTCTGTCTCCTGAGGGTTTTCAGCGGATTGCACCCATAAAATCCATAAAGAAAGAAAACAAATGTTAGTACTTTGAAAATATATTTTGAAAGAGAGACAAGTTTACGAATATTTTTGCAAAAATATAAGTGATCTAAGGTCATAAGTCCACCAAAAATTAGTCTTCCTTAAACTTAGTCTATATGCAAGATCTTGTCTTTAATTAAGGTAAGAACTCAAAATTGGATCGAATATTTTATCCTTCATAAAACCTAGATAATATGCACTTTGTGATAGTGAAGATTTCTAGAATTTCAACTCCAACCATCAAGCCATTTATATATATATATATATATATATATATATATATATATATATATATATATATTTTCTTTTTCATCTTTTTTTTTCTTCCCTTAGTTTCATTAGGCTTTCTAGTTCACCCATGTAGCGAGCCTTTAACCGATGACTCCCAAACTAGACGGTCCTAGGGCACCAGATGAGAAAACATTCCTAGGGTTTAAGGACTCGAGTAAATAAGGCCACAAAACTAAGAGGGATTATTTGTTCTTTATTACCACCTTTAGGCGTGAATAATCATGCTTCTTGAGGAATAATTATCCAGCGTAATCAGTGATTTTTTTTCCTTTCATGTATATCATATATATATATTTTTCTTTTTATTTACTTTATGACATTTTAGGTCTTTGTTTCCATCCCAAACTGTGTAAGTGTGAAGTGCATACTAATTAAGGCAAAAAATTCAAGATAAAATTTTCTCTCCAATTTATCTTACTTATCCTATAATTTTAAACAAGATCCATTATTTCGACTGAGTTTAAGATGCCATAATTAAAGGCTTCCTTAATTTCTAAGATCATCTTAATTTTCTTTAAAATAGATCAAAACTTTGTCTCTTAGTTCAAAAAGTTTTAAAGAAAGAGAAAAAAATCCTATACAAAAGGGAAGATTTCTAGAAGTATCATAAAGAAGTGTAAAAGAAAGAAAATCTAAAAACTCTACGTTAGTAAACCCTCCCCACACTTATCTCATGCATTGTCCTCAATGCATCGTGATGTATGTATGCATGAAACAAATAGAGAGGGAAGGAAAAAATTACCTCTAGGTGGTGGTTCCGGTGGTGGTCTGATTGGTCCACGAAATGTGGCCCAATCCAATGTGCGTTGAATCCGGAGGAACCCAGCGAGACCTCTAAAATACAACACACTAGAATGATGTATATATGTATGATTTTTATTAAGAATTTAACCCAATCTAATTTCCAAATTTTCAAAATAATTTCGGAGTCAAATTTATAACCCTTGTCCTAGAATGGAATGATTGATTTGGACTCAGGAAGTACAGGAACTAGTACCAACTCAGGAAAAAGACTTAAGTCAAGTAAAGGTTCAGGAGTCGAGATTGGTTCAGAAAAAGGGTCCAAATCAAGAAGTGAAAACTCAAGTCCACGTTCATTTCCCTATGATGGAATGTGACTTCCTAAGGTTGGTGAATTCAGTTCTAGAATGACAGGTATGGAAACCAAAACTGACGCTAAAATGTTGCTCAAGTTGGGTAACAAAACAGGAGTCAATATTGATTCAGGAATTTGAACTGGATTACAAATTTGAGAATCGAAGTCACATACCTCATTGAGTTCATAAAAATGAGAACTTGCCAATTTATCAATGGGACTTTCGAAAGTATGAAATTGGTCAAGTTCAATATGATGATCATAAAAGATTGGTGATTCAGTTTCACAATGGACTGGCACTGGATCCAATACTGACTCGGGAAAAGGCCTGAATTCAGGTAAAAATACCTCAGTCAATATTGAATAAGGAAGTGAAATTGAATTACTAAGTTGAAGTTCAGGATCATATTCATGCTCAAGTTCAATTTCAGGAAAAGGATAACTTGCCAAAATGTCAATGAGATTTTAACATTTGAAGTTTGGACAAGTTCAGATGGGTGTGCTAAAATTGAATCTTGGTGTCCAAAATGACAAGAGTCCTGGTCAGATCAATAGAGTTAGGGATAGCTGAATTGGTCAAAGGTTGATAAGATAGTGTTTCCTCATTCTTATAAATGCTAACCAATTGGCTCAATTGTGTTTCTAACCTATTGATAGACTGGGTAAAAGATTTTTGAAATTATAGCGCGGACTCCTGCAAGACTTTTATACTCTTTTCTAGATGTGATGTATCTTCAAGTGGTTATTCTAGAAAAGGAGTGTAGGAATCTTGGTTTCCAAAACAATAAGAGTCATGGGTCAAATTGATAGAGTTAGAGATATTTGGATTGGTCAAAAGTTGAGAAGAGAGAGTTTATTCATCCTTATAAATGTTGACCAATTGACTCAATTATGTTTCCAACCTATCAATGACCGAGAAGAAGATTTTTGAAATTATAATGCGGACTCCTGCAAGATTTCTATACTCTTTTCTAGACATGATTTTTCTGTAAGTGGATGGTCCAGAAAGGGAGTATAAGAATCTTGATTTTGGAAAGATAGTAAGACTGTGAGTCCAACATGGTTTGAGACTGAAGCTTGGACTCACACAAGAGTTCCTTACTCATTTTCAGGGCAGAAGGTTGTTCATTATGAAGAGGTGGAACTGAGTAAGACTCTTGAAAATATTGTTGAATTAGAGAGGCCATCATTTTCTGACGTTGTCGCTCGGCCTCTTATAGGTTGGCTTCTATACTCTTTTCTAACTCGAATTTTTCTTCAATGAGAGGTCCAGAAAAAGGAGTATAAGAAGCGAAATCGGGGAATGGAGATTGTGAAAATTGTGGACAAGGTGGTGAAAAATTAGACTCAGGCGAAGTGAATCAAAACCAAGCCTATACTAGGGTTGATCTAGACCTAAACGACTCCTAACTGGTCGATTACATGGGAAGGTTGTTGCTTGAATCCGACCACAAGCTAATCGGCCAGGTAGGGGCAAAATACGGTAGGAGGTATCCGTGCGTAAGCAACGGGCCTTAATTACGCTAAACCACGGTATCTTCGAGGCGTAACCTCTTAATCCCCAACCTTAGACACCGATTTCACAAGAGTAAGATTCAAAACAAGTTTCACCCTCGGTCAATCTCTTAATCAGTTCGAGATGTCCCTAGGGGCCAATGTCTATCAATTTTTATTAGGGTTTGGGTTGTGTGAGTGGGGAGGTGATTTTTGGGTTAAGGAAGGGTGATGAAATCCCCACCTTATCTTGTATGGGTTTTGTCTTAATTTCAATTTGTGCAATGTGCAATATAGACAAGAATATAACACAAAGCGAGTAATTCACCCACGTGTTTATCCTATGCTATATGCAATACCATATGTACACCTCAGTCCATATAACAACAACAGAACAAAATAGAATATATTGGAATTGAATTTGACACGTGCCTAAATGTAAATGTCTAAACCATTTAAAAGCGTCCAAAATACCGTATCTTAGTTCTTTAGTTTATTGTAGTATTTAGGCAATCAAAGCAGGAAAGTAATAGTTTAGATTCACTAGCTATTACAATGAACACATCCCAACACAACAAGATACACAATGATCACAAAATAGTCGCGTTGGCGCGGCCAATGTCGCGTTTTGCGCGGCTTTTCTTTATCCCTACTTTCTAGAGCAGGGAGCTATAATGCTAATTGGGGTTCTGCAATATTAAGTTCCTATAAACTTTGACCTGCACACCAAAACAGAGAAGACAATGTTAACAAAAATGTGAAATCAGAACCATTCATGTTCCCCGACAACGGCGCCAAAAATTTGATCGGAGCGGAACTAGCACCTTAAAACATGTATTTTATGGAATCAATGTAAAGTTCGTATGTGCTAATGTTCCCTCGATACTTCCGTTATAGCAATGACTCAACGGGTCGAATCCACAGAGACGGGAGGCGATAGAAGCATTAACAGTCTCTATTCACGTCGTTTGTTAACAGTTCTTCTTTGTTAAAAGAATTAGAAAAAGAAAAGAAACAAAAGAAATCCAGAATGTGATAGGCGGAGAAAGCGATGAAAGCGGCGATGTGAAAATAAAAGGAAGTGGTTTGGAAGACAAAATAGAACAGAAGATGAAACAAAGGTGAACTATGAAGGTGGTAAAAATAACGATAAAAAAATGATAAAAGAGTTTGGAAATTGATTTTTAAAACAAAGGAAAAGAAAACTCATGGCTACTAACTACCAATTGCTCTACTAACTATGCTAACCTCTTAGTGATAGTTGCCTCACATGGATCCTCGGCCATCACTAATCATTGGCTTCAAGAGACGATACAGAGCATGGCCCATAAGATTGTTCTTCTACGTTCACACAACACATCCATATCACATAACAAGTTGCAAGCTACTATTAAATCATAAAAACCAGTTAGAGGTGAGCATGAAATAAAGAAGATATTGCAAGTTAGCAAGTTAGTGGGTTAGGTGTTAGACATGTTAGAATGTTAGAATCCATCATCATGAGCCATCAATGGCTCTTGCAAGAGCAAGGCCTTATAGAGGCTATTAGATTCATGTGGATTATCAAGTAAGTGGTTAGATGGTTAGTGGTTAGTAGTAAGATTGTCATGAGAAGAAAAGTTAGTCAAGCATCATGTAGAAGATAGAGAAGATTACATTGGAGAAGAAAGGAGGTACCTTTACATAGATTGTCATCATCTATTACATCAATCCCTCTCATTCTCTCTCTGAATCTCTCAACCCTACTACAAGATCTAAAACGAAATAAAAATATAAAATATAAGAAATGAAGAACACCTACCAACACTACACTAAAACATAGAAACCCTAACCTAAAATCAAAAACTGCTTTGTTTTGGGTCTCTACAGGGGTTTATATAGGCATACAGGTGTTCTAGAAGACCAGACGGGGCCACGCGTCGAAGATCGATGCGTGGCCCCACGAAATTGCCACAGAACCGCGGTTATTGCCATAGATCCGCGGCAATACCAGGGAATAAGTCCCTGGTTTTGGCAAGCGAGTCCCCGTCGCTTCTAGGACTTTCCTGGTATATCCCAATTCTGATATTTTCGCCCGAATATTTGTCTGACGTGTGCAAAGGTCTAGGTTCAATGCATCTTCTAGATGATCCCTTGATTGGCCTCCAAGAATTGCGAATTTATTACCCGAAAATGGGTTTAATTAAGCTCTTATTGCTCTTTTGCCCTTATACTCCTGATTTATCTACAAGAGGGACCAAAACACTATTTAGACTGACATTTTATTCATAAATCGGTGGAAAATGTGATATAATAATGCAGAATTTTAGACTAATCAAAGAGCTCTGGACTCTCTCCTCAAGATTCTTTTAGATAAGAGTTGAGATTCCGCTTTGGCTCTCTTAGTTGAATACAAGTGTGACCAAATAGTCCTAAGCATATATTCATAAGGTACAAGATATATCAAGCATATAAAGAGATAAGCAATGTAAGTATGCAAGATATAACACAAGTGAAAGATAGAGAGAACAATCATAAACACGGGAGATTTGTTTCGAGATTCGAGCACCCTTGCTCTAGGTCCCCGCCATCAGCACTATGAAGGATTTTCGCTAGAATCGATCCCACCGGATCACTCGGTGCCGCAACACCTACAAGGAGTTCTAACTAGAACTCTTGCACTCACTAGTCCCCTCACTTGTTCCCGCAAGAACAAACACACATAAGCACACTAGCTTGTCGAGGCCGCACCTCTACACCGAGCTCCCATTAGAACTCGAAACAACACGAACCCGCAAGTTCGCTTTCTTAAATAAAAGATGAAACACTTTGGTGATCTCAACACTTTGATCACCTAAAACTCTCTCACAACAAAGATCCCTATAGGATTGATATAGCAATGGATAGCTCTAATATGTGTGAGAAAAACTTGGATAGAATTTGCGGTGAAAAACTCAAGAAATCTCTTTTTCAAATCACTCTTGAAAAACTCTCTTTTTGATATGTAAGTATTTGGCTCTAAAACAAGTGGAGATAAATACTAAGAAAGGTAGGAAAAACTTGTTTGAAAACCCACTTAAAATCCTGTTAAAAATAGCCCAAAACAGCCCCATATAAATAGGCTCCAAAAATTAGCCGTTGGGGACAACTCAGCAGGAATTCCTACTGTCGGTCGACCGCCCGGTCGACTGGCCAACGGTCAGATTTCTGACCGTTGTGCCATCGGTCGACCGCCCGATCAACCGAGGCCTAGATACAGAGAGCAGAAGCTTTCTGTCGGTCGACCGGGTAGGTCGACCGGCCCTCTAGCCAAACAGGCCATGCACGTCTGTGCACATCGGTCGACCGGACCGGTCGACCGACTTCTGTCGCGGTCGACCGTCCCGTCGACCGGCAGAAGACTGTTGGAACCTATTTCGATGAAGACGTTCGTGACGATCAAATTAACTTGGAGCTCTACACTTGACGAATCAAGAGTCCAACATGATCAAGATGTGCCAAGGAGAGTTGATGAAGTATGGTTAAAGTGTGGTTTGTAAAGTTGAAGTAGAATGTAAAAGCCTTGACACACACATTCATCTTCAGGGTCCATTAGTCGACTTATACATAAGTCAAGTCGACTAAATACTTGATATAGTCGACTAACCCAAATACCCAGTCGACTAATCCTGTTTCCTGAAACAGACCAACTCTCTGTTTGTCAAATTAGTCGACCAGAAGTAAACCAAGTCGACTAATCCATTTTTCTAGTCGACTTATAGAAAGTCCCTAGTCGACTAATCCTTGACCCAGTCGACTATATAGTAGTTGCAGTCGACTTGAGGTAGTTTTTCAGAAACCTGTTTTTCCAACTGACACTTCCCTAGTCGACTACTATCTAAACTTAGTCGACTAATAGTGTAAATTTTGCCTAGACTAGTCGACTAACTCAGAACCCTAGTCGACTATAGTCAGTTTCTGACTGTTAGACAGTTTCTGTTATCTGAATCTTTTGGCAACGTTTTCCAACGTCTACATCCTCTGAATTGGTCCCATAACTACCCTAACTAACCCTAGTCTTCAGCTATATATAGGGTGGTTATTCCTAAGGCCAAAGGTTAAGATTTACAAGTGTTTTCATTCAGTTTTTCCAAAGCCAGATTTCCAGAAAACCAAAAACTGAATTCCTAACTTCTATTCTTCACCAAAAAGACATTCCCATTAGTGAAGTCTCTGAAGTTAACCTTTCCTATACAGTACCTTGTCCACATACACATCTGTACCAAGGCTATAGGAAAATCATTGTAAATTCTCAAAGTGATTGTACACGGGAGGCTTCTTGGTTGAAGAGGCAAGTTGTACAAGGCGACCATTGTACACGGGAGGCTTCTTGGTTGAAGAAGTAGTTGTACAAAGGTAAAAGGTGTTCTCTTGGTGGAAGAGAAGGTGTATACACTTGGAGAAGGGGATTCAACAAGTGGTGTACATGTTGTATTGATTTTGGGTGGCAAGATCAAGGATAAAGGAAAATCTCAAGCGGGTGGCTTGGGGACTGGATGTAGGTCACAAGGACCGAACCAGGATAAATCTCTTTGTTTGCGTTTGTCAATTTCTGAGATTTGTTTTCCTTATTGCAAGTTTACTTATTTGCTTAACAATTAATCCTTCCTGTCAAGTGTTGTGTTGATTTGATTATAGATCCTACATTTGGTATAAGAGAGGGACCCAACAATTGGTATCAGAGCCCTGCATACCCTGAACCAACGTACAAGCTCGGGTACAAGTCAACAACAAGGATGGCAACGGAGTTCTCATCATCCCAATTCAAGGAAGGACATTCTACACAGCGTCCACCGTTATTTGACGGAACCACTACAACTATTGGAAGTGTAGAATGAAGATCTACTTGCAGTCACTCAACTATGACCTTTGGAACATCGTAGAAGCGACGTACACCAAGCCTACAACCAACTATAACGCTTGGAGTGAAGATCAAAAGAAGAACGCGAACCTTGATGCCAAAGCAATGAATGCTCTATTCTGTGCCCTTACCAAAGAAGAGTTCAACCGTGTTTCAACAGCAACTTCTGCACATCAATATGGCATACTCTTCAGGTAACACACGAAGGCACTAATAAAGTTAAGGAATCTAAAATATCTGTTCTTGTCCACAGGTTTGAGTTATTCAAAATGGAGGAGAATGAAACCATATCCGAGACGGTTACAAGATTCACCGACATCACCAATACATTAGCATCCCTTGGAAAGGACTACACCCAAGTTGAAAGAGTTCGAAAGATCCTTCGTGCACTCACACCAGAATGGGAGAAGAAGACAACCGCTATTGAAGAGGCGAATGATCTCTCAACTATGACATTAGAAAACCTAATCGGTAATCTAATGGCATATGAAGTGCAGTTAGAAGAATGGAAGAAGGACCAAGAACGTCAACACCGTTCAAAGAAGAAAGAACTCGCCTTCCATGCATCTTCCGACACGGACAATGATGACGAAGAGGAGATGGCAATGCTCTCAAAGAAGTTCAGAAAATTTCTTAAGCAAGGTAAATTTAAATGTTTCAATTGTGATAAACCAGGACATATGAAGATGGACTGTCCCTTGCTCAAGAAGAAAGAGAAGTACAAGAGTAAGAAGTTCAGAAAGAAGAAAAACTACGAAGCATCTTCAGAATATAGTGATTCCTCATCTTCCGATGAAGAAGAATCCACTGAACATGTTAACTTATGTTACACGGCCATAGAAAATGAAGAGGTATCGTTTTCTGAACTATCTGATGCATTTAATGAATTATTTCTTGATCTGAAAAATGAAAAACTGAAAAACAGATTTTTATTAAAAGAAAATGAGAAACTTTTACATGAAAATTCTGTTTATGCATTACAATGTTCTTCTATAAATTCTCAACAAGATGAAACTGAAAATGTCATATCATCTTTGAAAACTGAAAATGAGAAGTTTATAAAAGAAAACATTTTTCTGAAAAGGAAACTAAGTCTTTGAATGATAGGATTTCTATATTGGATAAAAACATGATAGTTTTCATAAATAAATATGAAGATCTTTTGCAAAATGTGACTAAGTTTAATAAAGGAAAAGAAAAATTAAATGATCTATTATCTTTTCAGAAATTGTCACATGATAAACATGGTATTGGTTATATTGCAAATCTTCATGTTATAGTAATCCATATAGTCATTTTGTAAAAAGTAAGACTAAGAAAAGTAAGTTTATATGGATTCCAAAGAATTTAAGCTTTTATGATAAAAATACATATATTGCTTCATACATGCATGATATATGTGATTCTTGCAATTATGTATATACTAACAGGTGGAAACCAAATTCTAAATGGATTTGGAGTCCTAAAGGTTAGATATGATCTTTTATATCTGGTACCAACTAACGATTATCTTGCAGGTACCATATAAAAAAATTGATAAAGATCAATTACGTATATATGTACTAATATATTTGTTGCAGGGGGAGAACAAAATATTTTTACATATATCTGTTATAACCCATTTCTGCAGGGGGAGGAAAAGATAACATATTTTCTGCAGGGGGAGGAAAAGATATCAGGAGAGGACATGCACACACGAAGCGTCACCATCAAAAAGGGGGAGAATGTTGGAACCTATTTCGATGAAGACGTTCGTGACGATCAAATTAACTTGGAGCTCTACACTTGACGAATCAAGAGTCCAACATGATCAAGATGTGCCAAGGAGAGTTGATGAAGTGTGGTTAAAGTGTGGTTTGTAAAGTTGAAGTAGAATGTAAAAGCCTTGACACACACATTCATCTTCAGGGTCCATTAGTCGACTTATACATAAGTCAAGTCGACTAAATACTTGATATAGTCGACTAACCCAAATACCCAGTCGACTAATCCTGTTTCCTGAAACAGACCAACTCTCTGTTTGTCAAATTAGTCGACCAGAAGTAAACCAAGTCGACTAATCCATTTTTCTAGTCGACTTATAGAAAGTCCCTAGTCGACTAATCCTTGACCCAGTCGACTATATAGCAGTTGCAGTCGACTTGAGGTAGTTTTTCAGAAACCTGTTTTTCCAACTGACACTTCCCTAGTCGACTACTATCTAAACTT
Source organism: Agave tequilana (assembly GCA_038442645.1). Lineage (NCBI taxonomy): Eukaryota > Viridiplantae > Streptophyta > Magnoliopsida > Asparagales > Asparagaceae > Agave > Agave tequilana. The sequence continues at coordinate 19,244 of JAVJIF010000141.1, forward strand.
AGTCGACTAATAGTGTAAATTTTGCCTAGACTAGTCGACTAACTCAGAACCCTAGTCGACTATAGTCAGTTTCTGACTGTTGGACAGTTTCTGTTATCTGAATCTTTTGGCAACGTTTTCCAACGTCTACATCCTCTGAATTGGTCCCATAACTACCCTAACTAACCCTAGTCTTTAGCTATATATAGGGTGGTTATTCCTAAGGCCAAAGGTTAAGATTTACAAGTGTTTTCATTCAGTTTTTCCAAAGCCAGATTTCCAGAAAACCAAAAACTGAATTCCTAACTTCTATTCTTCACCAAAAAGACATTCCCATTAGTGAAGTCTCTGAAGTTAACCTTTCCTATACAGTACCTTGTCCACATACACATCTGTACCAAGGCTATAGGAAAATCATTGTAAATTCTCAAAGTGATTGTACACGGGAGGCTTCTTGGTTGAAGAGGCAAGTTGTACAAGGCGACCATTGTACACGGGAGGCTTCTTGGTTGAAGAAGTTGTTGTACAAAGGTAAAAGGTGTTCTCTTGGTGAAAGAGAAGGTGTATACACTTGGAGAAGGGGATTCAACAAGTGGTGTACATGTTGTATTGATTTTGGGTGGCAAGATCAAGGATAAAGGAAAATCTCAAGCGGGTGGCTTGGGGACTGGATGTAGGTCACAAGGACCGAACCAGGATAAATCTCTTTGTTTGCGTTTGTCAATTTCTGAGATTTGTTTTCCTTATTGCAAGTTTACTTATTTGCTTAACAATTAATCCTTCCTGTCAAGTGTTGTGTTGATTTGATTATAGATCCTACATTTGGTATAAGAGAGGGACCCAACAATGACCTGGTCCAATATTTTGCAGGGATTAAAACTTGGTCTTTTTACCTTCAATAAAATCCCATAAATTCTCATAAATTCTACAAAAATAAGTTCATTAATATACTTTGATATACAAACATGTTTTATTAAAAATCAAAACACATTACAAATATTTTGAACTATTTTTGTAATATAGAAATTTTGGCTTAAATAAAAATCTATATTTTTCAAAACAATCTCCAAATTAAAAGGCGATTTTTTCAAAACTTCTCCAAATATAAGAACAAGATATTTTAAACACTTTTGAAGCTTAGTGTGTATGGATATAATCCACTACACATATATGATGAAATATCTATATTTTTGACAATAAGCTCTAAAATAAGTTTTGATAAAACACATGTATATTTTGAAGCTTAGAAACCAAACAGGTATTTTCTAAAGCAAAACTCTTTTATGAAAACACATATAAATCTTATGCGTGAGTGTATATGACCTTGAGCAATTCACCAACTAATCTATCCTCTATATTTTATCTAAAAACAAAATCTTGACACTTACAAAATCCGACACAAGTCTTCTTGGAAATCTTCTCTTTGAAAATCTTCTTCTCCTTCTTGACTTGATCAAAACCTTGATCCAATGAGCTAGACTCCTCTTGAGTACTTGATGCAATCTTGATGCGCGAGCTCTTCAATCAACACGTGCTAGCTCCAAAACTTGACTTTAAATCCTTTATTGAAGCTAAACACCAACTAAGATCTTGATCAAATATTTAAGACTAATTAAATACAAGATCATTAGTACTATAAATACATGAGTTAATTATCATCAAAACTAGAGTGATGGGCCTCTGGGCCAACAATCTCCCCCTTTTTGATGATGGCAAAACTCATGGAGTTATATATGCATGGATTAAAGTTAAACTTCATAGAAGCTCCCCCTTAACTCATGCATAACAATAAACAAATAGATATTCCATGAAGTGCATAAACTAAACAAAAATGTATGCATAGACAAGGAGATAAACATGCATCAACTCACCAACTTCTTCTCCCCTTTTTGTATAAACAAAACATATATGCAAACAAAACTCTCAAAATCCTTCTCCCCTTTTTGTATAAAACATGCATATATAAATCTCCAAATTTCTCTCCCCCATTTTCTCAAATCGTCAACAAAGGGGCATAAATAAACTCAAAAAAAAAATTTCTCCCCCTTTTTGTCAAATCAAACAAGAAGGATGTATATGCGATATACATTCATGAAGAGGAGAGACGTAAAGTTAACTCCCCCTGCATACATGCATTACATGAAGAAGGGATGACAAGACCATAACTCACATAAAGCATAATATACAATGTATAAGCAGAGATGTTAAGCTCCCTCTACACACGTGTGCCACATAAAGAAGAGATGTCAAACTCCTCAATATAAGATACACTCAACATGAATCTATATATAGAAGAAATATTAAGCTCCCCTTGCATATAGGAAATTCAAATCAAAATAATTTTGAAATTACTTTAAAACAAATTTTTGAATTTTCTTAAGTCAACAAAATAAATTTTGAGATACCACTTGTAAATAAACAGAATTTTAAGATACCAATGAAAGTAAAACATTTTGTAGCTCTGATACCAATTGAAATATATTGTAAATTTTGATACCAAATAACATGTCAATTGAAATACCAATTGAAAACAATGCATAAGCTTATAAAGATACCAATTTATTTTTAATTTTAAGTCAAGTTTGGCATAAACATAATTTGTGCTTTAAACATGTAAATATATTGTAAATCAAGCACAATCAAAATATATATATGTATAAAAAAGAAAATACCAATTGAAATTAATATTATTTGAGATTTTAAAACATACATATATAGAAAACAAATATGAGTATACAAAAATAGAATTCTATAAAGAACATGTGTATAACCCATATCTATTCACCCTATTCATGCACAAGTTAAAGAGATTTTCAATTTTAAACATACACACATGGTCGTCCAACCATCCTCCCTTAAAGGGTAGAAGTTTTCAAAAAAATATGATCTAAAAATAGTTGTAAATTTGAAAACACTACCAAATGAAGAATGAATAACTAGTTAAAATAATTTTTAAAAAACTAGTTAAAGATCCTTCAAACATGAAACCAAATCACATATATATCTCATGAAGAATACTAAAAACACAAAAGTTGACACTCGAAATCTATAAAGCTTAAAAAAATTCTTATGAAAATAATGTCATGAGTAAACCAATGAAGTGTGAGTTCACAAGAATTAAGTAAATAGCATTTTCATGAAAATGATCAATAAGGCTCAAAAACATCAAACATATGAAAATTAAAAAATTTATTTTTCATTTAAAAACAAACTTCAAGATATATGTATGTTTTATCAAAACTAACAATATGCATACATATCTTAAAAATAAAAGAGTCCAGAATGTAATTTGCATGAAGGCAAGTGACTCAAGGGTATACATGTATATTTATTAGTTTCAGATAAGAATAACATATACATGAAGCAAAACATGCAAAAAGATAGGCAAAACAAGTATAAATGAGGGAATCATCAAAACTAGGTTATACATATACATGTAATGAGTACAATTGAGCAATGAAGGTCAAACATATAAGAATCAAATGTTGCTCACTTTGTACAAGTATAGACACAAGTTTTAATGAAAGTTACATCTAAATAAGTATTCACCACATGAAACACAAAAACAAAACTTGCTAAAAATATTATCTCTGTAAAAGCATGTAAACTAAAATAGGAGTTTAGATATAGTTACCAAACTATGTGCACTAATATCTAAGTCTTCAAAATAAGGTGGTCCTCCCACTAAACTTCCTTGATAGCGATGCATAAATAGGGTATGTCCATCTAGCTCGTGCATCCACTACCAAGGCACCAATCCTCTCACGTCATGTGAGAGCCCACACCTACATCAAATGCAAGAGGTGAGATTTTGGTACCCATTTTCTTTTTGGTCCACGGGGGTTAGCATCATAAGGGACCCAAACAATGTCATTAGCAAAATTTATAGAATTTACTTTAACAAAATAAAATTTTGCTAAATGGCCTTTGCGGTCGCAATGTGTACATTTGTACACTTTAGCATGCACATGAGAATGAGTGTGATCATGATGTGCAAAGTGTGCATATGTGTGCCGTGGGTGTGCATGAACATGTGGAGCTTGTTTCTTTTGAAATAAGGTTACCAATTTAGAATGATTAAATGCACAGTTGCTAAAAATTGAGCTCAAATAATTTATTCTATTTTTTAAAAATTGAATCTCATTTTTATCAATAGTGGCATAAAGAGCATGACAAGTATGAGAATCAACAGCCTTTTCTTTAAGAAATATTTTCTTTTTCTTTTGAAACAATTTTTCTTTTTAAAGAGTTGTTTTCTTCCAAAGCAATTTCTTTCCTTTTTCCACCAAGTTGATTTTATTTTTCAAAGAATTATTTCCTGCACAAAGATCATTTAATTTAAAAAATAAGAAAATATTCTCCTTTTTCAAAGATTCATTTTCTTTAGAAATGTTTTCCAATTTATTTTGAATAGAATCTTTTTCTTTTGAAATGGACTCATATTTATTTTCAATCTTTTATGGTCCTTTTTAAGCAAATCATATTTTTCAAGGAGTTGTTGACTAGATAAAGCAAGTTCATCATATGACAAGTCAACATCCTCATCAAACTCGGATTCAGAATTTACCTCAAGGGGGTTATCCCCTTGGACCATGTAGCACAAGTGGGAAGCATCACTTCTATCATCCGAGTCACTCCCCGCATAATATTGCTTTTGTTCGCCAAGAAAGACTATATTGTTCCATACTACAAAAGCCGAATCAAAATTAGCAACCCTAGATAAATATTCATCATTTAGGGTACTATTTAAAGCATGAAGGGCTTTTGCATTAGCCTCAAGGTTTCTGCCATTTAAACAATATGAATCTTTAACAGTGGCAAAATAAACATGAATACCTAGGGCTTTAAGGTACATTGACATCTTAACCTTTCAAGTTTGGATGTTAAGAATATCAAACAATGGAGGTGACATGAAATCCATGTGTGTGTATAAATATTGTGATTAGCTAAAATGAGGATCTTTAACTCTAGGTTGTTAGACCCAAATCAAGAGCACCAAGCTCTAAAACCAATTGAAATCACCTAGAGGCAGGGTAATAGGTGACTAGCTAATCTAATGATGAATTAATGCGGAATTAAAACTAATTATACAAACTAAAAACTATTATGCTAAACACACTAAGTATAATACAAGAGTGTAGCCAAATTCTCGGTGAAGGGCTCTGGACTATCTCCTCCAGATTCCTCTATATAAGAGTTGAGGTGCTGCTTTGGCTCTCTTGGTTGAATACAAGTGTGACCAAACAGTCCCAAGCATATATCAAAAGGTACAAGATATATCAAGCATATAAAGAGATAAGCAATGTAAGTATGCAAGATATAAACACAAGTAAGAGATAGAGAGAGAGAAATCACAAACACGGGAGATTTGTTTCGAGGTTCGAGTACCCTTGCTCTACGTCCCCGCCTTTAACACTATGAAGGATTTCCACTAGAATCGATCCCACTGGATCACTCGGTACCGCAACACCTACAAAGAGTTCACACTAGAACTCTTGAACTCACTAGTCCCCTCACTTATTCCCGCAAGAACAAACACACGCAAGCACACTAGCTTGTCGAGACCGCACCTCTACACCGAGCTCCCACTAGAACTCGAAACAACACGAACCTGCAAGTTCGCCTCCTCAAATACAAGATGAAATACTTTGGTGATCTTAACACTTTGATCACCTAAAACACTTTCACAAGAAAGATCCCTAGAGGATTTATATAGCAATGGATAGCTCAAGTATGTGTAAGAAAAACTTAGATAGAATTTGTGGTGAAAAACTCAAGAAATCTCTTTTTCAAATCACTCTTAAAAAACTCTCCTTTTGATATGGAAGTATTTGGCTCTAAAATAAGTGGAGATAAACACTTAGAAAGGTAGAAAAAACTTGCTTGAAAACCCACTTAAAATCCTGTTAAAAATAGCCCAAAATAGCCCTATATAAATAGGCTCCAAAAACTAGTCGTGAGGACAAGTCAGTAGGAATTCCTGCTGTCGGTCGACTGCCCAGTCGATCGGCCAACGATTAGATTTCTGACAGTTGTGCCATCGGTCGACCGCCCGGTCGACCGAGGCCTGGATACAGAGAGCAGAAGCTCTCTGTCGGTCGACCGCCCGGTCGACCGGGGCCAGATCCAGAGCAAACCTCTCTGGCGATCGACCGGGTCTGTCGACCGGCCCTCTAGCCAAATAGGCCGTGCACGTCTATGCACATCAGTCGACCGGACTGATCGACCAACTTCTGTCACGGTCGACTGTCCGGTTAACCGGCAGAAGACCTGGTCCAACATTTTTCAGGGATTAAAACTTGGTCTTTTTACCTTCAATAAAATCCCATAAATTCTCATAAATTCTATAAGAATAAGTTCCTTAATATACTTTGATATACAAACATGTTTGATTAAAAATCAAAACACATTCTAAACATTTTGAACTTTTTGTAATATATAAATTTTGACTTAATCAAAAATCTGCATTTTTCAAAAATAATCTCCTAATTGAAAGACGACTTTTCCAAAACTTCTCCAAATACAAGAATAAGATATTTTAAACACTTTTGAAGCTTAGTGTATACGAATATGATCTACTACACATATATGATGAAATATCTATATTTTTGACAATAAGCTCTAAAATAAGTTTTGATAAAACACATGTATATTTTGAAGCTTAGAAACCAAACCGGTATTTTCTAAAACAAAAACTGTTTTATGAAAACACATATAAATCTTGTGTGTGAGTGTATATAACCTTGAGCAATCCACCAACTAATCTTTCCTTTACATTTTATCTAAAATTAAAATCTTGACACTTACAAAACCCGACGTGAGTCTTCTTGGAAATCTTCTCTTTGAAAATCTTCTTCTCCTTCTTAACTTGGTCCAAACCTTGATCCAATGAGCTAGACTCCTCTTGAGTACTTGATACAATCTTGATGCGCGAGCTCTTGAATCAACACGTGCTAGCTCTAAAACTTGACTTTAAATCCTTTGTTGAAGCTAAACACCAACTAAGATTTTGATCAAATATCTGAGACTAATTAAACACAAGATCATTAGTATTATAACTACATGAGTTAATTATCATCAAAACTAGAGTGATGGGCCTCTGGGCCAATAGTATTTATAGGTACCAGGAGAAAGAGGACCAGGGGGACAACCCCTGGCCCAAAGCACGGGCGCGGCCGCCCCCGAGGGCCGCGGAAACGCGGCCAGAGCCGCATTTCCGCGGTTGTCCAAGGCGGCGAGCGCAGCACCGCCTGCTTCGTGTAGTCGCTTCGGTCCCCTATCTAATATACCTTCTGGATTTCTGATTTAAGCCCCTGGGTCTGACAGAATCTCCTCTTAAGGTCAATGGCTATTTTGTAGGCCTTTAATCACCCATTAAATGATGATTTAAGGTCTTCTTCTTCATTGCACACCATGAACTTAGGATCACAAAAGAAAAGCATTATTAGCATTTTTTTATATAAGATAAATGTACGGATGTGATAAAAATTATGCAGTATTAGAGACTAATCAGCCTACTTGCCTCAAATTAAGCAAGCTACCAATTATGCTATGATGGATTTAATGTCAACATTTTTACCTCGTTTATCCTTGTCAAGCTTAGTTGTGGGAGTCTTGCTAATCCTTGCATCTTCAAACCCTAACTTCTTGATAAGTTCTCTTGTGCATTTGGCTTGATTGATGAAAATTTCATCATTCTTTTGCTTGATTTTGGAGTCCAAGAAAGTAATTAAGCTCTCTCATCATACTCATTTTGAACTCTTTCTTCATGCATGATTCAAAATACATACAAAGCTTTTCATTAGTAAATCCAAAATGATATCATCAACATATATTTGCACAATTAGGATATCATTATTTGCATGCTTTGTAAACAATGTAGTGTCTACTTTGCCTTTAACAAAATCATTAGAAACAAGAAAACTTGAAAGTCTTTCATACTAAACTCTTAAGCTTGTTTTAAATCATATAAAACTTTATCAAGTTTAAAAATAAAATTCGGATGTGTTGGATCAACAAACCCGGGGGGTTGTTCAACATATACCTCATCTTCGATAAAATCATTTAAAAATACACTTTTAATATCCATTTGAAAAAGCTTAAAATCTTTGAAAGAAGTAAAGACAAGAGTCATCCATATGGCTTCAAGCCGTGCTACGGGTGCAAAGATTTCCTCAAAATTAATACTTTCAATTTGAATGTAATCTTGAGTTACTAACCTAACTTTATTCCTAATAATATTTTCTTACTCATCCAACTTATTTCTAAAAATTCATTTAGTGTCAATGGTTGGCCTATCATGGGGCCCAGGAACAATGTGCTAAACTTGATTCTGCTCAAATTGATTGAGTTTTTATTGCATTGCAAGCAAACAATATGAGTCACCCTCAGTTTCGAGAATGTTCTTGGGCTCAATACGAGAGATGAATGCATAATGGCCACAAATATTATGGAGTTTAGAGCGAGTAATTACCCTCTTAGATACATCACCTATGATGCCTTGGGACGGTTTGTAGCATATCTATAATCCTTTGGAAGTGGTTGAGTTGTCTCCACTTCAATCTCACCATGTTCATCATCCTTTAATTTGTCTTCTTCTTGCATTGGGTAAGTCCTTCAATGATATTTCTCCATGTTTTCTCTTAAAGAATTAATTTCTATAACATTCTTTATGAGAGCATTAGATTCTTCAAACTTATCTTGTATAAACTCTTCAATAGTCAAAGTTGACCTATTAAAGATTCTATAGGCCTTACTACTGTGTGAATATCCAACAAATATAGCTTCACAGTAGGACATGGCATCAACTTACCTAAATTGTCCTTAGTATTCAAAACAAAACATCTACAACTAAAGACTCTCAAATATGAAACATTTAGTTTTCTCAAATAATAAATTTCAAAAGGGATTTTAGAAGTGTTTTTACAAAAATAAACTCTATTTGATATGTAACATGAAGTGCTTACGGTCTCAGCCCATAGATGAGAGAGTCTGTATTCACTAATCATTGTCTTAACCATTTCTTGAAGAGTGCGATTCTTCCTTTCAATGACTCCATTTTGTTGTGGAGTTTTAGCACAAGACAACTCAGGTTTAATTCTATTTTCTTCACAATAGGTGATAAAAGAATGGTTGATGAATTCACCACCTCCATCACTCCTTATACGTAAAATCAGAAAATCTTTTTCTTTCTCAACTCTTTTTCAAAAAACATGAAAAATTGAAAAAACTTCATCTTTAGTTTCTAAGAAGAAAACCCATGTATATCTTAATAAATTATTAAGTAGAACAAAAACAAAATGGTTATCACTAAGACGTTTGATTTAAGGTGGACCAAACAAATTTATGTGAATTAACTCTAAAGGCCTAGATGTCATGATATCCTTGGTTGATTTAAAATATGACTTGATTTATTTTCTAAGTTGGTACGCATCACAAATATTGTTCTTTTCATACTTCAAATAAAGAATATCCTTCAACAATTCCTTAGAATTAATTCAGTATAGATGTTCAAACAAAATATGGCCTAGTCTCCTATACCATAACCAAGATCTTCATTGAAGGCATTTAAACAAGTGGCGTTGCAACGTAAATTCAACATATAAATCATGTAAACATTGATTTCACAAAAACCTAAAAAAATACAAGCATTTGTTTTCTTGTCTAAAATATCACAAGTGAAATCATCAAAACTTTAAAACCTCTGCCACAAAGTTGGCTAATGCTTAAGAGATTGTGCTTGAGACCTTCAACCAAAACAACATTCTCAATTAAAGGAGATGAGCTAATTTTAAGATTACTTATGCAAATGATTTTGCCTGTTGAATCATCTCCGAAGGTGACAGTCCCTCCTTTATGATATCTTGATAGCGCTGCAAAGTTGTTGATATCCGATATCATGTGCCTTGAGCAACCACTATCAAGGTACCACCGCTCCTTACATTTTGGAGCCATGGTGCGTACCTACATCAAATGATAAAGATGTTGACTTTGATACCCAAATTTTTTGGGTTCTAGAGAATTAGTCTTACTAACACAAACATGATCATTTGAAATATTTAGTCCATCATAACAAAGTTGGCCAAGTGACCTTTGCGACCGCAATAGGTGTATGAGTACATCTTAGCATATAAAAATGTATAATGTGTGTGAGCATGATGAGCATGTGTAACATGAGCATGTTGAAGTGTGTGTAGCATGGTGTTCATGATGTTGTGTGTGAGCAAGTGAAGCATGAGGAGTGTGTAGTTTCCTCTGAGTTTGCCTCTTAGGAAATATAGCATCTAATCTACCCTTGTCAAATTCACACTTTTCAAAAAATTCCTCAAAGAATTAATTTTGTTTTTTAAAGTAGAAATCTCATTTTCATCATTAATAGAAAATTTTGCTTTGCAAGAGATTTAATGTGCATCAAAATCCTTTTGTGTCTTTTCAAGAGTGGAAGACAAAATTTCTTTTTCTTTGAAAAAAACAACTAATTTATTTTGAAGAAGTTCATTTTCTTTTTTGATTTTTAAATACTTCTTTTTAAGAAATTCATATTTTTTTTTAAAGTTCTTCAAAAGTTTCACCCAATTCATCAATAGACAATTCACATTCTTTAAGAGAAGATTCGGATGTTACCTTGGGTGTGTTCTCATTAGCTATGAAACACACATTAGCCGTGTCCACCTCTTCTTCAGATTCACTCTCCAAGTTTTAAGTAGCCTTCAAAGCCTTCTTTCTGTAGGGCTTCTTGGAGGTAGTGGGTTTGCTCTTTGTATCCGGGCAATCAACAATGACATATCCAGGCTTCCAGCAATTGTAGCAAACTATCTTCATATCCTCTTTCCCTTGCCATCTTCTTCTGTTATTGAATTTGGTTTTGTTGTACATTTCTAACATTCTGCACAAGAAGGGATAAATCTTCATCATCTTTTTAGTCATCATGTTCATCATAAGAGATGGTAGGAGTGGATTTGAACGCTAGTGATTTTTTCTTTAGTGGTACCTTCTCCTATCTTATGTTTTCCCATCTCATGGGTCTTGAGGTTGCCAATAAGACCAATGAGCTTCATCTCTCCTTTGTTATTGAGCTCCTTAATGTTGTGGCTTTTGTTGGCCCAGAGGCCTTCCACTCTAGTTTTGATGATGATTAACTCATGTAGTTATCTTTACTAATAATCTTGAGATGTTTAATTTCAGATACTTAACCAAGATATTAGTAGGTGATTAGCTTCAACAAAGGTGTTTTGGAGCTTCTTACATGGTGATTCAAGAGCCCGAGCGTCAAAGTCATATCTAGCACTCGTTGGAGTCAAGCTCGGTGGATCACAGTTTAGATTGAGTCGACTTGGAGACGGTGAAATCACCTAGAGGGGGGGTGAATAGGTGATGGCTATATGTAATATGGCAATAATGCGGAATTAAAAATTCTACTAACAAATTGCTCAAATTAAAGAACTAGCAATAATAAACACAATAAGTATTGCAAGAAATAAAGGAGTTTGAGTTTAGAGAAAATTCGAGCAAACGCAATTACAAGTATATGTTCCGAGGTTCGAGCCACGCTCTACGTCCCCGCCTTCACACTTGAAGGATTTCCACTATTGTTGATCCCACCGGATCTCCAATACAAGGACACACTTGTCCTATCTCTTGTGATGCCGCAACACCACCCGGAGCACACTAGCTCGCTTGAGGCCGATGCCTCTACAACTTCGCTCAAGAGAAAGTTGATCACACTTGATCACAAATAGCTCACTTAGCACAATCCTATAACCAATATGTAGATGTAGAATTTTGGGATTGTGTAGTGCAAATATCTAGAGTGAAGTAGAGGTATAGGCTTCAAATGGGTGTATGGAAATTTTGGCTTTGAAAATCTTTTCTCAAATAGAAGGCTTGAAAATCTTATGAAAATATGTTGTAAAATTGTTGTCTTATCATGTTGAAGTGACTCACTATTTATAGGGGATGAAAAACAGGGTAAGACAGCTAGAGAAATTCGTTGGGGTGAGATCCCAACAAAATCTGTCAAAAAATAGAGCTGTTGGAGTCTGTCAGACTTTTCTGACAGCTGCCAGTCGACCGGGCCGGTCGACCGCTAACGGTCATATTTCTGACCGTTGGGGGACAACGGTCGACCGCCCCGGTCGACCCAAACGAACAGAGAGCACTGTAAGTGCCCGGTCGACCCGAGCGGTCGGCCGACGTGCACACATGCATGGCCGTGCACGTCGGTCGACCCGAGCGGTCGACCGGCTCCTGTCAGTTCTGAAAAATCAGACTCTGCAGAAATCAGAACTTGGTTTTTTGGTTTTGGTCTTTTGGGTTGAGGTTTTGGACCTTATAAAAATAGGAGTATGATCATAAGTCACTACTCTAACATGTTAAAACATTTTGATAAAAATCTCTTTGATAAAAACTTGTTTTTCCAAAGGTCGGTTTTTCCAAAACTTAAAGTTTCTAAAACAAATTTCCAAAACATGTTAACTCTAAAACTAAGTTGGAAATAGAAATTGTTTTTGAAGCCATGAATCAAACTAAAGTGTGTGTGTGAGTGACAATCCCATAACTCTACTTCTAACATCTAGGTTTTGACAAAACGTCTAAAAGAAAAGTAAAAATACAAATCTCGAACTTTTTCATTGTCTTGATCTTGACTTGGTCTTTTCTTCAAAATCTTGTTCCCGAAGCTTTCTAATGTGCTTAGCTTAGGAATGCAAATCTTTAGCGGCGTCCAAACTTGTGAGTCTTGATAGTGGAGCCGTCAAATCAACTTGTTTTGAAGCTGAAACTCTTTTAAACAAAATTGTTAAATACATAACTAAATATGGTTTGTTATCATCAAAATATTCAACGGGATATTGGGCTAATGGCCTTTGGGCCAACAATCTCCCCCCTTTTGATGATGACAAAACATATATAGTTATTACAAATATTTTGGGTAGAGACTTCAAATGAAGCTCCCCCTCAACACATGCATATAAAAAGAATCATACTCAGGCATAGAAACATAGCACAAATGATAAATAGCAATACTCATCCACAATACTCATGTCCATGCCAAAAGGTACTCATGTCATAAAAAAGATAACACGTTTTTATAAAAACACAACATAAATATAAGAACTCATGTCCACAACAACACAAGGATACATGTCCACCATAAAAAGATGTCCAAACACATAAACACATACACATAAACACATAATACCAGTACAACACAAAAAAAAGATGTCCAAACACATAAACTCATACACATAAACACATAATACCAGTACAACCCAAAATATAAGTGTCAAGTACAAACAAAATGCAAGTCTCTCTCAATGATTCTCCCCCTTTTTGACATCATCAAATAAGGGGAGTCACTTGTCACCAGCAGCATCATCCTCAGAAGAACTCTCCTCAGCATCGTCTTCCTCAGACGAACTCTCCTCAGCGTCACCCTCTGCCATCGTCTCATCATCATCATCATCATCCTCATGACCTGCCTCCTCTGGATCGATGCCAGCAACGCCTGGCTGTGGAGGTGGAACAGCAGTAGGGTCTCTGGCAGGAAATGGAGGGCCGGAGGATGGAAGAGGACGAGCAATGGTCGTGGGATCAGGACTAAGCATGTCGAACTTCGCAAAGAGTGCCTCAAATTGCAAGTCCACGAATCTCATGGAGTTAGCAAAATAAGTCATATCATTGTGAATTTCCTGGAAGCGCGAGTCCATCTCCGCGCGAAGGGCTGCATCTCGCTGCTCCATATCCGCACGAAGGGCTGCATCTCGCTGCTCGATCCAAGACTGATGCTCCTGGATCTGAGAGCGAATCTCAGAAGAAATGAAGGACTGGAACTCAGGAGATAAAGATGGACCGGGAGCAGAGGAAATCCCTGGAGCCGAAGAAGACCCTGGGACTGATGAAGACCCTGGAACTGGAACAGAAGGAGGCTGCTCAGGAGGGGCTCGACGAATATGAGCCTGCATCCTCTTCAAAAGGGTGCAGTCCAAGTTCACAAAGGGTTCGGAGGGAGTCTCCGAAGAAAGATCAAATCCTAAATGTTTGAGAAGATAGGATATGAGCATTCCATAAGGCAAATGCCTACCGGACATGCGGATCTGATCAGAAGCCATGTGAGAAGCAATGAGATGTGGGAAATTAATCTTAATGCCTTTCAGAAGGCAATAGATGATAAGAGAAACTGGACCCCTAGCATTGCTATACTCACCGGACTTAGGTAAAATATTATAGAAAACAAATTTGGCTAGGACTTGGGCGGTGAACGTGAACTTGTTCACTTCCTCATTCCTAACCAAACTGGGATTGTCATTCCCGTGAATCAAGGTGGAAGCGGTGAGCGCAGACTCACCGTCCGGATATTCAAAATCTTGGAGATCAAAGTTGTAAACATTAACTCCTCCAGAGGAGAGATGCAGAATATCAGCAAATTGGGATAGGGGAATGTCAATATCCTTCCCAAGAACACGAGATCTCACTTGATTTCCCTCAAAAGCAAAATTGGCATAGAAGTAATGCACTAAGGAGGGGTACACAGGTTCCCTAATGGCCATGAATTTGTCCAAAGAATTTTTTTTCAGGATGCGAGGGATGTGGAGATGTTCAAAGTCTTTAAGAATAACACATCTCCCTAAAATGACTGCTTTCTTAGAAAGTATGATGAACCGATTTTCAGCTAGGTCATTAACAAAGGGTCGTTTAGGTTTAGGAGTGGAGGAAGATGAGGGAACTACAGTTTTTCCCTTCTCAGACCTAGATCTCCTAGACATTTTGGAGAAATTGATGATTTTTAGGGTAAAAAGGTTATGGCTTGATCTAATCAACAAGAGACCTAAAAATCTTTGACAAAGAAATGAGATTCTTAAAGTTAGAGATCAAGATTTAAACTAAAAAAGAGATTTTTACCTGAATGAGAGAAATCCAAACCCTAGATCTTGAAATCCCTGAAATTTGTTAGTGAGAAAGCCCTGAGAGTGAAGATCTAACCCACAATGAGAGAATCAAACTTGGTTTTTGAAGTAATTTGAGAGATTTTGAGAGTTGAAAATTTTGGAGAAAAAAGGGAAAGAGGGATCACCGGTTTTTGGAGTGAGAGAGATGAGAGAAACAGTGAATAAATAGGCAGATTTAGGGCAGAAATCGACGCACGGTCGACCGGGTCGGTCGACCCAGAAAACCCGAGAGCTCTGACAGATTCAGCGGTCGACCGGGGTTTAGAGCCGGTCGGCCGTCTTTACCCAAAACTGTCAATAGCAAATGCCCTAAAAAAAATTTAAAAGAAAATTTTTAACAAATAAAGTAGAATATATATAACATGCAAGAATCCAACAATATTTTTAAATCTTCATTAAGTTATCATATCAACCAAAAATATTCACACAAGACATTTTATTTAATTTTCATACAAAAACAAAGTTTTTAGAGATGTTGAAGCCGAATACCCGGTGAAGGGTTCTGAACTTCATCCTCTTGATTCCTCTTGAATGAGTTGAGGTGCGCAATTGCCATCTCTAATGTATTTGCTTGAATATGAAAAAAAAATTTTACAAAATTTATTTCTAGTTTTGAAAATACAATGTGTATATATAAACATAATCTAGGCTAGGCATGTGGACATACAATAAACATGGTATAAAAGACAAGATATACAAACATGGCATATACACAATCATGATAGAGATGTAGGTTTACACAAGCATATATCAATGTAGCAAAAAGTAAACTAACACTCCTACACATGTGTATATATATCACCAAAATTAAAAAACTTTTAAATGGAGAGGTTACCAAATGAGGGCAATCTCTAAAATAGGTGCCTCCAAGATAGCGATGCAAGTGTGATGTGTTCTTTGAGCCTTGTTGCATCCACCACCCGGGCACCGTCTCCCCCTAAGTCTTGGAGGAAGAAGATCCACCTGTATCATTTAAATTTGGTGGGTCTTTTGGTACCCAAATTTTCTTGGGTCCTATAGGGTTAGTATCAGGGCGAACCCAAACATGTTTACTTTGTATATTATGTTTAGCATAACAAAATTTTTCTAAATGGCCTTTGCGGCCACAATGCGTGCATATGTAAATTCTACTACTACCATACATAAATGCATGCTTGTGTGAGTGTGCATGTTTCCGTGCATGTGCATGGTGAGTATGTTTCCCTTGGGTTACTCCCTTGGGAAATCTAGATGCAAATTTGTTTAAGTCAAATGCACATTTTTTAAGAGTTGAGTCCAAAACATCAACTCGCTTTTGGATCTCAATAATTCATTTTTATTACATGATGAAATGGGGCTTTTTCCTTTAGAAGATATTTTATAATTTTCAAAGTCCTTTTTCATCTTATCAAAAGAGTTTTCTAAATTATTTTTCTCTTTTAAAACAATGTCAATTTTATTTTTCAACACATTATTTTCCCTTTTTAATTTCTTATTATGAGATTGCGAAATCTCATATCTATGTTGTAATTCTTCAAAGAAATGTGCTAATTCATCCATAGTTAAATCATCATCATCTATGGAGTTATCGAGTGTTACCTTGGTTGCATCCTCCCCATGTGCCATGAAGCACATGTGTGCGGCGTCGTTTTCCTCTTCGGATTCCGACTCCGTATCGTCTCATGTTGCTACCATAGCCTTTTTCTTCTTTGGGGCATTCTTGGAGGTGGTTGCTTGAAAAGCGGGCCAATCCGCAATAAGATGTCTGATCTTCTTGCAATGGAAGTAAGGACCGGGTTCTTCTCTTTTCCTTTCGTATCTTCCTTGAGGTTTCCCTCTCCGAAAGTTGCTTTGCCTCCCTTTCTTGTAGAACATTTTGCCCACCTTCCGGATGAGCATGGCGAAGTCCTCATCGCAATCCTCCGATGAGTCATCCTCTTCAAGAATGGTTGGAGTGGCTTTGAAGGCGAGCGCTTTCTTCTTGGGCGCCTCCCTCTCTTCTCTTACTTTCATCTCCATCTCATGCGTCTTGAGATTTCCGATAAAACCGGAGAAGTCCATCTCCTCCCTATCGTTGAGTTCCTTGAGGGTAGTAGCCTTTACTTCCCATGCCTTGGGAAGAGCTCTAATGACCTTCCTTATCTTTTGGTCATTATCGATTGCGTCACCTAGAGAAGATAAAGCATTAGTAATCTTAGTGAAACGCGTGAGCATGTCATCAATGCTCTCATTGTCAAACATATAAAAGTTCTCATATTGAGAACGCAACAAGTCAATCTTGGATCTTTTGACTTGTGACGTTCCTTCATGAATCACAATAAGAATGTTCCAAACTTCAAATGCGGATTTGCAATTAATGATGCGAGATAAATCATCCTCATTTAAGGCTTGGTTTAGGGCATATTGGGCTCTAGCATTAGCTTCATAATCCTTGGAGGTATCCTCGGACCATGAGCTCTCATCGGTAAGGGGTTCTATAAATTCTTTTGTGATAGACCTAGCAACCCTAACTCCTAGGGATTTAAGGAAAGGTTCATCTTGACCTTCCAAATAGGAAAGTTCAAGCCATCAAATTTAGGTGGGGACTTGATGCTAGAAAAGTCAAGTGATGCCATGGGAAAAGAGTAAAATGCACAATATATGAAAAATGCAACAAATAATATAGCCAATGACAAGGATCTCCCTAAGGTGGTTAAACCAAATGTAGGGTTAGGCTCTGATACCAATTGAAATCATCTAGAGGGGGTTGAATAGGTGATGGCTATATGTAATATGGCAATAATGCAGAATTAAAAATTCTACTAACAAATTGCTCAAATTAAAGAACTAGCAATAATAAACACAATAAGTATTACAAGAAATAAAGGAGTTTGAGTTTAGAGAAAATTCGAGCAAACGCAATCACAAGTATATGTTTCCGAGGTTCGAGCCACGCTCTACGTCCCCGCCTTCACACTTGAAGGATTTACACTATTGTTGATCCCACCGGATCTCCAATACAAGGACACACTTGTCCTATCTCTTGTGATGCCGCAACACCACCCGGAGCACACTAGCTCACTTGAGGCCGATGCCTCTACAACTTCGCTCAAGAAGAAAGTTGATCACACTTGATCACAAATAGCACACTTAGCACAATCCTATAACCAATATGTAGATGTAGAATTTTGAGATTGTGTAGTGCAAATATCTAGAGTGAAGTAGAGGTATAGGCTTCAAATGGGTGTATGGAAATTTTGGCTTTGAAAATCTTTTCTCAAATAGAAGGCTTGAAAATCTTATGAAAATATGTTGTAAAATTGTTGTCTTATCATGTTGAAGTGACCCACTATTTATAGGGGATGAAAAACAGGGTAAGACAGCTAGAGAAATTCGTTGGGGTGAGATCCCAACAAAATCTGTCAGAAAATAGAGCTGTTGGAGTCTGTCAGACTTTTTTGACAGCTGCCGGTCGACCGGGCCGGTCGACGCCAACGGTCATATTTCTGACCGTTGGGGGACAACGGTCGACCGCCCCGGTCGACCCAAACGAACAGAGAGCACTGTAAGTGCCCCGGTCGACCCAAGCGGTCGGCCGACGTGCATACATGCATGGCCGTGCACGTCGGTCGACCCGAGCGGTCGATCGGCTCCTGTCAGTTCTGAAAAATCAGACTCTGCAGAAACCAGAACTTGGGTTTTTGGTTTTGGTCTTTTGGGTTGAGGTTTTGAACCTTATAAAAATAGGAGTATGATTATAAGTCACTACTCTAATATGTTAAAACATTTTGATAAAAATCTCTTTGATAAAAACTTGTTTTTCCAAAGGTCGGTTTTTCCAAAACTTAAAGTTTCTAAAACAAATTTCCAAAACATGTTAACTCTAAAACTAAGTTGGAAATAGAAATTGTTTTTGAAGCCATGAATCAAACTAAAGTGTGTGTGTGAGTGACAATCCCATAACTCTACTTCTAACATCTAGGTTTTGACAAAACGTCTAAAAGAAAAGTAAATATACAAATCTCGGACTTTTTCATTGTCTTGATCTTGACTTGGTCTTTTCTTCAAAATCTTGTTCCCGAAGCTTTCTAATGTGCTTAGCTTAGGAATGCAAATCTTTAGCGGCGTCCAAACTTGTGAGTCTTGATAGTGGAGCTGTCAAATCAACTTGTTTTGAACCTGAAACTCTTTTAAACAAATTGTTAAATACATAACTAAATATGGTTTGTTATCATCGAAATATTCAACAGGATATTGGGCTAATGGCCTTTGGGCCAACAGACGGCGCTCTACAAGAAGACTTCGGTACATAGTTTAGATTATATTTTTAGATCCATTTGTTAAAGACTAGATAGTGTGATATGCTCAAATTCACAACACACACACTTGTTTCTTGTTTCATGGTTATTGGTTTTCAGTTTTTGGTTTAACCGATCTTGGTTTTCATGAATAGATAGTATCAATACAAGTTTACATGGTTTAATGTATATTAAATTTGTTCTATATAAATGTATGCTTCATATCTTAGACAAACTTATTTTGATATGCCTATTCATGTGTTTGGAGTTTTGTGTTTTAACAAAACATATTTTCGGATTTAATATCAAAAACATTGATATATATCTTTATATGTATATTGGAGTATATCCATATGCTACATGCCTAAAAGTTGTTTCAATATCATGTTTTTGTATTTGGATGAGTTTTAGACAAAACGAATTTTCAATTCAAAAATCCAAGTTTTGGAAAATACGGATTTTGGTTTTCGACAAAATTTCCATAACACAAAAATGGTTCAAATTGTTTGAAATTTGTGTTGAAAATTCACACATGTTTGTATATCAATGTATTATACTGAACTTATTTTTGTGGATTTTTAGAAATTTTATGGGATTTAATAGGATAATAAAAACCAAGTTTTTCAGTCCCTTATCTCAGCCTGCCAGGCTTTGGCGGTCGACTGTTCCGGTCGACCGGACCAGGGGCCGATCGACCGGAACAGTCGACCGGACGTGCACGAGACGTGCACAAAGGCCATTGGGTTTGGCCGGTCGACCGTGCGGTCGACTGACTAAAGGCAACCCACTCTCGGGTTGCGCCGGTCGACCGGCCAGAGAGCCGTTGCTCTCTGGTTCAGGGCCCGGTCGACTGGAAGGCTCAATGGTTAAAATTTGACCGTTGGTCGGTCGACCGGAAGGCCAATTCTGGCCTAGTCTACTGCCAACGGGCAGATTCCTTTTGGGGGTTATAAATACCCCATTTGAGAGAGGTTTTGGTGAAGATTTTTAGAGTGAAAAATTCCAGATCCTTTCTAGTGTTTTAAGCTAAAAGTTTTGAGTTCAAAATTCCTATTCTCTATTTTGTTTTAAAGTGTTTTTATTTCAAAGAAACTAGTCTTTTGGGAATTGGTTTTTGGTCTAAAAATTCTATATCTATTTGGTGATTTTCCCAAGTGATTTTCTTTGATCAAAACACTTTGTTTTCCACACTTGAGCCATATCTTGCTATCCTATCTATAGGATCTTTATTTTGTGGAAGAGAGTTGTTTGTGGTTGAGATAGACCATCTAGTTGTAAACCCTCCTTACTTGTGTTATCCCTCTTGTGTAGAGGTTGATTTTGGAGAGGTGGTTGGCTCCCTCTAGTGAGAGGTGGAGATTAGTGTTTGGCTCCCTCTAGTGAGAGGTGGAGTTTGTGTTGGAATCCCTCAAGTGTGAGGTGATTATTTTGTATTGGCTAAGTGCCTACCCCTCTTGTGTGAGGTGGTGTTTGTGTTGGTTGTACATTGCCTCTAGTGAGAGGTTGTAATTGGTTGAGAGAGGAGTTGTGTACTCCCGGTTGTATTTGCCCCAAATCCTCAGTGGAGGTTCCCTGTGTGGGAGCCCTCTGTGGACAAGTGGATTGGAAATCCTTCTGTGTGAAGGCGGGGACGTAAAGCTGTGTGCTCGAACCTCGAAACATATCCGTGTGTTAGCGATTGATCCATTGTCTCTTTAACTCTCTCTCTTTACTCTTGTGCCTTGCATCATTCATATTGTCATACATTCATTATATGCTTAGCTTGTTTGTGTGTGCCTCACTTGTGCTTAACCACGAGAGCTTCATATAGCGCCTCAACTCTTATTCAGAGGAATCAAGAGGAGTTAGTCCAGAGCCCTTCACCGGGAATTCGGCTAGACTCGTTGGTTGCATTAAGTGTAGTTGCAATTAAGTTTTAATTTTCGCATTTAGTTCATTAGATTAGCCTACACCTATTCACCCCCCTCTAGGTGTACTTTCAATTGGTATCAGAGCCTACGCTCCTGATATTTAGTTTAACCACCTAGGAGTGTGATCTTGGTTAGCTAGTCTATCATTTGCATTTGCACACTTTTATTGCTTACACACACTCACGGATTGCCTGTCTCCTCCTATGTTTGATGTTTCCAACATTGACATGTGGAAATTTAGGATGTCTATGTATCTAAAAACCCTAGGCTTGCATGTTTTCCTTGCCGCTACCAAGAAATCCTATCTTGGTGATAGCAAGCATATAGAGGCCAATGCACAAGCCCTTGAGGCACTTAGAAGCACGCTAAACAAATAATATCTTATGATTGTTTCTAACTGTGATTCCGCCTTTGCAGTGTAGAACACGTTAACCTCCTCCAAGCTTCAATTGCCAATCCAAACGGAGGATGAATCTAGTGAAGAATCTGAGCAACAATGCTACATGGTCCAAGGGAATGACTCCCTTGAGGTATACTCGAAAACTCAATTAGATAGTGATGATGCTAGTTCTTCATGTAATGACTATGTTGATCCAAATGCTTTGAATAAAGACTTTCTATTGTGTGTGAAAAATTGTTAGAAAAGTATAATCTTTTGAAAAATAAGACTTTTGCTTTGAATAAAGAAAATAAAAATTTGTCTTCTAGACTTGATTTGGTTTTGCAAGAGAAGGAAGAGACTTCTAGTGAACGTGACTCACTTAAATCTCAACTAGACCTTGCCCTAAAAGAAAATGAATTTTTGAAAAATAAAAATGATTGTGAAATAATTTTGAAGAAAAATGAAAACTTGTCTTCAAAAGTTGATTTTATTTTAAAAGAGAATGATTCCTTGAAAATAAAAATTGCTTCTATTACAAAAGAATTGGAAATTGTTTTAAAGAAAAATGTTTCTTTGAAAAATGATTTAGATACACATGTTTGCCATGCTAGTGTAGCGTCACCATCTAGCTCACATATTGCTTGTTCCACTTCTTCTAACATTGAAAATGATATATCTATGCTTAAGAAAAATATGGATTGTTTGGGCTCCACTTGAGCCATTGTGTCATGAACCATACACGTTTGGAATCCATGTTTCGCAAGAAACAAATTCCATCTATGCATGCACACAAACCACGGCATACACATGCTCCTCACGGTTACACCCATCACACTATGTATGCTCATGTGTACACTTGTACACATTGTGGACATAAGGGCCACCTTGCTAAGTTTTGCTATGATCGTATACATGATTCAAATTTAGCAACTAAATTTGTTTGGGTTAGGAAAGGAACTAACCCTCATGGACCCAAAAAAGTATGGGTACCAAAGACCACCCCTATCTTATTTGATGTAGGTGTGGGCTCTCGCATGACGTGAGAGTGACGGTGCCTTGAGGTGGATGCGTTTCGAGCTTAAAAAGGACTTTTTGGATGCATCACTTTCAAGGGGAGTTTGGTGGAAGGACCACCTTGTTTTGAGGCATGGAGAGTTGCCTTCTAGGTTTTGGTAACAATCTCTTACTCCTCATTTATTGTTTACATGCTTTTCATATCGTTGATTTCTCGCATGTCATGTTTATATGTTCATTATGTCATATGTCATGTTTATTAGATTAGTGATATACATGTTTAGTTATTTGAGACACCCATGTTATATGAATTTATATCGCTGTGTTCTCACATTTATTTTAACTAATGTGTATGTCCTAGATCTATGCATGTGCATGTACATAATGATCATATGTATGTTTATGAGTTTTTGTTTTGATGCTTCATTTTTTGATTACATGTTTGGATGTTAGTTTTCATTAAAACTTAGGTATATACTTGTACAACTAGTGAGCCACAAATAGACAATTATATGTTTGAGCTTGAAAGCTCATTTGTACTCATTAGTTGTACTAGTATAGCCTAGTTTTGATGATTCATGCATTTGACTTGTATTCTCATTTTTTTTATGGTTTCACGTTTATGTTTAGCTTCATGTATATGCCTATTTTGTCAAAACTTAAGATATACATGTATACCCCTTTGAGTCTTTTTGCCTTTCATGCAAATCTTTATTATGGACTCAATTGTGTTTAGGAATATGTATGTATACTTTAGTTTGTACAAAATATACATATGCCTTGAAGATTAAATCGTTTTTGATGATTTTCATGTTTTTAAGGAATTTCATCTTGAGCTCGATTGCCTACTTTCATGACTTCGTATTTCACATTATACTTGTACACTCATATTAGATGTTTACTCATGTTTTATTTTCATGACACTAGATATGCTTTATCGACCATTGAGTGTTTAGTAATAATGTGATTTACATGTTTTTTATGAAATATATTTTTGTTTTATTCCTTGCTTGAAGGATTTCGTACTAGTTTTCAAATTTTTCTTATAACTAGTTCGTATTCCTCACTTTGGAAGAGTTTTCAATTATGCTAAACTATTTTCAAACCTATTTTTGAAAACCCTTTCCATTTAAGGGCGGTTGGTTGGGCGACCATGCCTTGTATGCTTCTTATTGAAAATCCTTTTAAACATGTGCATGAAATGGGTGGAAGATAATATGAGTTATACACTTAATCTTATTGTGTTTTCAATTGATATCATTGGATCCTTTCAATTGGTATCACTATTGACATTCTTTTTGTATACTCATATATATGTTTTATTTGTGCTTACTATATCTCTATATCTTAGAGCACAAATTTTTGGTTATGCTAAGCTTGATTTTTAATGACTATTATATTTCAATTAATTATATTTCAATTGGTATCTTATACAAGCTTATGCATCATTTTATTTGGTATTTCATAAAGGAGGAGAAAATTTTATATTTCACCTTTCAATTGGTTTTGTTATTCTACTCCCACACTTTATGTTAAAATGATTGAAAAAGGATATTGATTATTTTTTTGGTATCATATGTTTTTAATAAAAAATTACTTTCATTGGTACTAATCTTTACAAATTGGTATCAAGATTATCTTTAAGTTTACTTAAAATTGGTATGTTTTATTGATATCAAAATTTTTGGTTGAATTGTTTAAAATGATTTATTTACTTTCAATTGGTATTTAATTGGTTTTTACTTACAATTGGTATCAATTGGTATTTAAATCTATGTTTGTTTTATGTACCACATTATGTACTTTCAATTATGTACTTTCAATTGGTATATTTCTTTGATATCATGATATTGATATATTTTTTCTCTTTCAGTTGGTATCTTTTTCTCTTTCACTATATTGATGGACTAATTTGATATTTTTTTCTTTCAATTGGTATCAAGAAAGTTTTGTTTTGAGTTCACCCCTTATTAATATTATTTTGTTTAAGAGAAAAAGGGGAGAATATTGTTTTCTTTGACCCCTTTGTTGATGATTGACAAAAAAGGGGAGAAGTATTTGAGTTTATATGCATGTTTATTGTTTAGTGATTATCTTTCCAATTGGGTATTAACAATTTTGTTTTATTGATTGGTATCAAGAGGCTTTGATTGGTATCAAGAGCTTAAGTTTTTATTGAAATGTTTTTTTATTGAAATTTTTATTGGTATCAAAAGCTTATTTAAGAACATGTTTATTTTAAAAAGGAAAAGGAATTTATTTTAAAAGTTTTGTATCAAGAGCATGTTTATTTCATGTTTAGTATCAAGAGCATGTTCATTTCATTATTTTTATGCATGTTGATGCATATCCATGTTTAGTATTCGTTACATATCTTATTGTTTATTGCTATGCATGAGTTAAGGGGGAGCTTCTTTGAAGCTTAACTTTAATCCATGCATATATAACTCCATGAGTTTTGTCATCATCAAAAAGGGGGAGATTGTTGGCCCAGAGGCCTTCCACTCTAGTTTTGATGATGATTAACTCATGTAGTTATGTTTACTAATAATCTTGTGATGTTTAGTTTCAGATACTTAACTAAGATATTAGTAGGTGATTAGCTTCAACAAAGGTGTTTTGGAGCTTCTCACATGGTGATTCAAGAGCCCGAGCGTCAAAGTCATACTAGCACTCGTTGGAGTCAAGCTCGGTGGATCACAGTTTGGATCGAGTCGACTTGGAGACGGCGCTCTACAAGAAGACTTCGGTACATAGTTTAGATTATATTTTTAGATCCATTTGTTAAAGACTAGATAGTGTGATATGCTCAAGTTCACAACACACACACTTGTTTCTTGTTTCATGGTTATTGGTTTTCGGTTTTTGGTTTAATCGATCTTAGTTTTCATGAATAAATAGTATCAATACAAGTTTACATGGTTTAATGTATATTAGATTTGTTCTATATACATGTATGCTTCATATCTTAGACAAACTTATTTTGATATGCATATTCATGTGTTTGGAGTTTTGTGTTTTAACAAAACATATTTTCGGATTTAATATCAAAAATATTGATATATATCTTTACATGTATATTGGAGTATATCCATATACTACATGCCTAAAAGTTGTTTCAATATCATATTTTTGTATTTGGATGAGTTTTGGACAAAACGAATTTTCAATTCAAAAATCTAAGTTTTGGAAAATACGGATTTTGGTTTTCGGCAAAATTTTCATAACACAAAAATAGTTCAAATTGTTTGAAATTTGTGTTGAAAATTTTCACACATGTTTGTATATCAATGTATTATACTGAACTTATTTTTGTGGATTTTTAGAAATTTTATGGGATTAATAGGATAATAAAAACCAAGTTTTTCAGTCCCTTATCTCAGCCTGCCAGGCTCTGGCGGTCGACCGGACGTGCACGAGACGTGCACAGAGGCCATTGGGTTTGGCCGGTCGACCGTGCGGTCGACCGACTGAAGGCAACCCACTCTCCGGTTGCCCCGGTCGACCAGGCGGTCGACCGGCCAGAGAGCCGTTGCTCTCTGGTTCAGGGCCCGGTCGACGGGCGGTCGACCGAAAGGCTCAACAGTCAAAATTTTGACCGTTGGCCGGTCGACCGGAAGGCCAATTTTGGCCTAGTCTGCTACCAACGGGCAGATTCCTTTTGGGGGTTATAAATACCCCATTTGAGAGAGGTTTTGTGAAGATTTTTAGAGTGAAAAATTCCAGATCCTTTCTAGTGTTTTAAGCTAAAAGTTTTGAGTTCAAAATTCCTATTCTCTATTTTGTTTTAAAGTGTTTTTATTTCAAAGAAAATAGTCTTTTGGGAATTAGTTTTTGATCTAAAAATTCTATATCTATTTGGTGATTTTCCCAAGTGATTTTCTTTGATCAAAACACTTTGTTTTCCACACTTGAGCCATATCTTGCTATCCTATCTATAGGATCTTTATTTTGTGGAAGAGAGTTGTTTGTGGTTGAGATAGACCACCTAGTTGTAAACCCTCCTTACTTGTGTTATCCCTCTTGTGTAGAGGTTGATTTTGGAGAGGTGGTTGGCTCCCTCTAGTGAGAGGTGGAGATTGGTGTTTGGCTCCCTCTAGTGAGAGGTGGAGTTTATGTTGGAATCCCTCAAGTGTGAGGTGATTGTTTTGTATTGGCTAAGTGCCTATCCCTCTTGTATGAGGTGGTGTTTGTGTTGGTTGTGCATTGCCTCTAGTGAGAGGTAATTGGTTGAGAGAGGAGTTGTGTACTCCCGGTTGTATTGGCCCCAAATCCTCAGTGGAGGTTCCCTGTGTGGACAAGTGGATTGGAAATCCTTCTGTGTGAAGGCGGGGACGTAAAGCTGTGTGCTCGAACCTTGAAACATATCCGTGTGTTAGCAATTGATCCATTGTCTCTCTAATTCTCTCTCTTTACTCTTGTGCCTTGCATCATTCATATTGTCATACATTCATTATATGCTTAGCTTGTTTGTGTGTGCCTCACTTGTGCTTAACCACGAGAGATTCATATAGCGCCTCAACTCTTATTCAGAGGAATCAAGAGGAGTTAGTCCATAGCCATTCACCGGGAATTCGGCTACACTCGTTGGTTGCATTAAGTGTAGTTGTAATTAAGTTTTAATTTTCGCATTTAGTTCATTAGATTAGCCGTACACCTATTCACCCCCCTCTATGTGTACTTTCAGCTTTGACTTCCCATGTGTTGGAAGAGCGCAAATAGCCTTCCCTACTTTTTAATCATTGTCAATAGCATCACCCAAAGAAGCAAGACCATGGTGATTCTAGTAAACTTTGTGATCATGTCATCAATAGATGCATTTTCATCCATAGCACAATTTTCATATTGGGAACACAAGAGATCAATCTTAACTCTCTTGACTTGTGAAATCCCCTCGTGTGTGACAACCAAGTGTGACCAAATCTCATAGGCATTCTGCAATGATTACCCTAGAAATATCATCATCATTCAAGGCCTGAAGCAATGCATAGTAAGCTTTTGCATTAGCATCAAATTTCTTCGTGGCAATTTCAGACCATGTGTCTTCATCACCATCGGGTACACTGAAGGGTTTGGTCACTGCCTTTGCAACTCGCCTTCTAAGGATTGCAAGAACACGATCACCTTAACTTTTCGATATCAGAAAGTTAAGGTCATCAAACTTGGGTGGAGTCTTAATACCTTCGGCCATGTATGCTAGTGTGGAAAGCAAAATGATAGTGCAAATGAAATAATTAGCAAAAGGATCTCTCTAGGTGGTTAAACCAAAAACTAGTGTCCAAAACTCTGACACCAATGGAAAGTACACCTAGAGAGGGTGAATACGTGTAATGCTAATCTAATGGCAACAAATATGAAATTTAAACAATTAAATTGAATGATGGAAACGGTCAACTCAAAATAAGAAGTGAAGCCGGACTCCCTGTTAAGGGGTCTAGAAATTCTCCTCTATATTCCTCTAGATTAGGAGTTGAGATGATTAATTACCTTTTTGTTGAGATGAGTGAAACCAACAAGTAAGAATAATGAATATGATGCAAGTAATGAATAGCAAATACAAGAGAAGAAAAAACACAAGTGCAAGCAATATCAATAGAGTAAGAGCAAGAAAAAAGTCAATCGCAAACACAAGAGATTTATTTCGAGGTTCAAACACAAAGCTCTACGTCCCCGCCTTCACAGCGTGAAGGATTTCACTATCCACTAAGGGCCTTTTCACAAAAGAGCCTCCACAAAGAAGCAACAATGGTCTACAAAAGACCGGAGTACACAACTCCAACTCTCAATCAACTACACAAGAGGTAGCACAAAACCAACGTGGTTTAAAGCTCTTGATGACCACAAAGATCACAAACACTCTCTTTTTCAACTTCTTACAGTATAAAATGAGGAGTGAAGCTCAAGAAGTTTGTGAGAGAGAAAATTCAGTTGAAATGGATGAATTTAAGAGCTAAAAACTTGTAGCAATTGATTTGAAAATAAGATCACTTGAAAACTTGAAAGCTAGAAATTTTCTCTTTTAAATAAGCTTGATTTTTTTTAAAATATTTCCCAAAACTCTAGATGTTTTAATCCTCTCCCAATGACCCATGTATATATATATATAGGAAAATGATAAATAATATTAGAGGGGTCAAACAGGGTATTGGCTTGGTGATTAGACCCAAAATGAACAAATATACCCATTGGAGAAAAAGAGGACAAAACAGATTTTAAAAACTAGTCATTACTATAGTTGACAAGACATCGGTCGATCGGCCGGTCGACCGGTTGACTAAAATTCAAAAATAGCCGTTGAGCATCAATCGACTGGCCGGGTCATCCGATCTCAACATAGAACAATGCTCAAGCAAAATTTGTCAGTCGGTCGACCAATCAGTCGACCAAAGTCTGAGCAAAACACATTAAGCGTTTGTTAGTCGACCGGTCAGTCACCCGACAATGTGCACACTTGAAATTTGCACAAACGGTCGACTGACAGTAGTGCAAAACCAATGCACTGGAACGATCGATTGGTCAGTGGACCGACCCAATATAAAAACAAAATTTAAGAAGGAATTTATCATAAAATCTATTTTTAAATATTTCAAGCAATTTTGAAATTTTGTTTGGCAACAGATAGGCTAAGATATACATGCTGAAACAGGATATGAAATTTTGAATAATATAGACATATATCAAAAACCAATTTAGTAAAATACTAAAGAAAACAAAAACTAGATATGAAAACTTGTATTTTAAAAACTTGTATTTTTGTGTGTGACTTCTTGAACATCAATTCTACATTTTACACTTTAACAAACTATTTTTTTACATAGGTTCAATATATCTTCAAGTAATTTTCAAGTGGACTTCTTCAAAATGTCCATCTTGATTGTCCCAACATGAATCCTATCCTTGAGTAAACCTTAGACTTGAAAATCTCCCTTTTGAAGAAGAAACACTTTGAATCCTCTTGAAACTTGAAAAATACTTAAACATTTGAAACTTGATTGATACTAAATAACTTCATGTGGTTTGTAATCATCAAAACAGAGCCAGAGAGTGTACCCTTGGGCCAACAAAACATTTTTTCACATAAGTAATAGTGAAAACTGACATGAAAACTAGACTTTTCACATCAGGTTTCACTAAGAACTGACATGAAAGTCAAGTTTTCACGTCAGTTCTCAGGAGAACCGACATTACAACCTTTTTTATTTTTAAATAAAGACATCAAAGAATTTCAGAACGAGCACCAACCCCATAATTAACAAGTTCAACGCCAAAAATACAAGTTTAGAACAATTTCAGAATAAGCAAGAATCCCAGAATTAATAAGTTCAGAATTTACAAGTTCAACACCAATTTCAGAATGAGCAACAGTTTCAACACCAACCTACTTCACCTTCAAAATGAGCAAGAATCCCAGAAGTAACAAGTCCTAAAACTAATAAAAATTCATACTTTTCCCATAAAAATTCTAACCTTAGTCATCAAAGGATGAGCAGCAATTTCAGCCTCAACTTTATCATCGTGAGCAACAATTTCAGCCTTATTAATTTCAGAATGAATAACAATTTCAGCCAGATCCCGCCAGCCTCGACCAAGATCCAGGTCAGCGTGTGCATCAGCGTCGAGATACTGCTAGCCTCGACCACCATCCAGGTCAGCATGTCCATCAACATCGAGATCCTACAGCTATGACCACGATTCAGGTCAACATCGAGATCCTGTGCAGGATCCAGGTTGGGTGAGGCGTCGATGGTCAGGTTGGGTGAGGCGTCAATGGTGGTACGCTACTCTGTGTATAATCATATGCGAAAATTATAAAATTAATTAACAATTCTACAATACACAAAAGTAAATATTAAAAATACGAAGTAGATATGGCAATTAATCACAAGCAATATTATGCATGTAATGATATAAACAATATGGGCATGCAATGTTGGATTTTTTGAATTAAAATAAAAGGAAAAGCTTTCATTTCAGATTTTGTTTTACTAAGTTAACTTTGACTAAGTCTTAGAATCTAAATCGGTTGAGAAAATATCTCAACTGCTTGGATTTTCTGTTGGAGTGGTTACAACAACTTGGGTTCTAAGTTTATAAATAGACCCTCACTCCAATAGCAACACACAACTCATTTTCTCTTTTCTCATCTTAAAAGAAAACCTGAAGACTACTCTTCGTGAGAATGGCTTCAGTGTTAAAAAGAATTTTCATCTTTATTTTTCTGGGCAACTTCTTCATTTGAGCAGAGGCTCTGCCCACCGTCCTGGGCTGAGTGCTGGTGTGAATCCGGGGATCCTTTACCGCTAGGGGACAAGGTCGATTCAACGTCTGGACAAGGAGACGGGCTTTTGATCCTTTAGGGCAGCGACATCGCGACTGCATTCCCCAGGCCAGATTCTTTTGTTTTATTTTAATATAATTGTTTTACATGTTAGAATAATTTGTTGTTTTATCTTAATTTAATTTGTAAAGATATTGCATGTTTTAGAAAATAGTATAAAATATCGAACAATCTAAAGGATCAAAACACATACGTGAGGAATTTAGGTTTTAGTTTATTATTAATGTTTTGCTGGTCATTCTGCATGTTTCTTTTTATTTTATTAATAATTGCCAAAGGAGTAATGCATGCTGATGTGTTTATTTGCATTATGCCTTAATTTGATCTTAAAGTTGTTCTCTTGAAAATTTACCAGTAACAACAGATAACTTTCTACCCTTTCTGGTTAATGATTATGCGCAGGCAATTTTTTAATAGTATTGTGATATTTTGATTTGTATAATCCTACGAAGTGTTGGTGACTTATTGGCCATTTCATCTTTTTCCCCTTCATACAAGTAATGTAAAATACAACGCAGGAAAATGAGGCCCACTGTGTTCTTTAATATGAAGAACCGAGGGCCTATGTTTTCAATCAGTTTAATTCAGTGCCGGTTTTACATTGCAAGTGCTTAAGCTCACAAATTTGCATACTTAAAACAATGATTGTCAATGGGACTGTAGGAAAAGCAATAGGGACCTTGACTATGAAACCATACTCGAACTTAACCATGCTAGCCAGTTTCTTCTAATTTTGAATACATTCTGTTTTAAGTGCTTTATATTTTGATCTGAGTAGTTTATATGCACATTCTGATTCTTTTATGCTTTTGGACACATTCTGTTTAAGTATTTTATATTTCTTCTGCTTTTGGACACATTCCGATTCTTTCTTTTTATCCTTTTTGGAGTAGTAGATATGAACTTAGATTTTTTCTTTCTTCTCCATTTTTCCTTGAAAAAATCTGGTTTTATTGAATATCTTTTGCTTTGGGATGTTGCTTTACATAAATTTTTATTTGTGATATCTCTTCATATTGTTGATGTCAAGTTGTTATAACTTTCCAGTTTACTGGTAGACAAGCATCTTTGCCCAGGACAATCTTTTCTTATTGGTAGAAATTTGTAAAATTAACTACAATAAGCAGTTAGTGCATGAAGCTTGTCCACTGGACTAGTCTTTTTAGGGAACTTTCTGAACTTCCAGCATTCAATATTTAGGAGGAGCTTTGTGTAGGTATGCAGCACACTTATAATAACAAACTAAGTGTGAAAGTTTTATGTTTTTGACCATTCTAGCTGATGAGAAGGTTCCTGATCCAGCTAACAAAATTGATGAGCTTCTTTTGCTATATATTCTGCATTTGGAGAACTCTCATATCTTATAATAATATGAGTTCCATATCATTTTTTGAACCGTCTCAATGGCTCCTGGGGGCTTAAAGAATACGATTATAAAGTTCCAGCATCTGCTAATGCAGCAATGATTAAATGGAAAATAATCCAAGGGGGACAAACAAAGGGTTAGGATGGATTTCTTTTCCTGCAGAGTTTACATGAAATAAGCCTTTGTAGTAATTTAATTGACTGCAACTCCATTGAATCATACCTCTCATGTCAGCAGTACACCCCTTTGAGGTCTGACAATACTGTTGGAAACATGATTACAAACTGCCTTGTGTGGACTGAATGTTCTTATATGATTCCTTACATTTTTTTTCCGTTCCTAATGTAACGAGAAGTATTATTTTGTTTTGTTCAAATTCAACTAAAGTTGCTAATCTCAAAGAATCAAATATCTCAGGAATGCATACCTAAATAACATGGTGGTCCCTCCTGTAACCCCTCCAGTTAGTGCAAGATCTTGCATTTTGTGTGTGAGTGTGTGTACTCTTGTGCTTGTACTAGTTTGACCTTTTTTTTTTTAATTACATCTGTATGCTTGTCCATTTTCTGTTAGCTAAATTATCAAATGTTGATTCTGTATGTATACAGACACATTCACACCTGTGCGCACCTACCGTATCTATCTACATATGATCTCATAAACAGCCTGCTTGTGAATCGATTACTGCTTTAGATGCTATTGAATTTCCTTTACTATCTCAGTTTATAAATAAAATGAAGAAATTCATATACATTTACAATGAACACCCTTCTTTAATTTAAAATTTATATATCTGCACTACACGTAAACTTGCATGTTTTATCTTCAATTTACTGAATGAATAAATTCTCATACTTTATTTATTTGTTACTTTATGTATTGGATAAGACACACTGAACACTTCATCTAAGGAGTTGTCAACTCTTCATATATATACATGTTAATTTTGTGCTAAATTGCATGCTATAGTTAGTTCAAGTTCTTTTAAAATATCTTGCTACTCTTATATTGAATTCTAACTTACTCTGCTATATATCCAACTAAATTATATTCTTTTATAAATTGAAACTAAGTAAGATCCCCTACATCTTTTTTATTTTTTATTTTTTATATACCCTAATTTAAAAGCTACCAACATAAACCTGTATTCTGACATTTTAATATTATGAATATAGAAAACCTGGTAGAAATCTTCCTATTATTTTGACAAATCTAGAGTACAACAATAATATTTGTATACTCTTAATGTAGCTGAAATAGGCACAGGATTATGAGTTTCTTTAGATCAATAGGATAATAAAATTAAAGAGTAAATCATTTCCTTTAAAGGGTAAATCATTTCCTCAAAATTTCATATAATTGGTGTTTAACAAAGGAAAGGTACTCAACGTGGTTCTGTAATTAAGGAACGCCAAGAGCGGAAAACCTCCCACCTGAGTTACGCCAACCTGGCCAATTAGACTGATAAAATTGAGGTTTTGACTAACCCAATATTCTAAATTTTTATTAAATATATCATCAGCCTTTTTGTACACCATAACTTTAAAAATGATTGTTTAGATTATAACCCTAATTTTATCACCATTTGGACATAACTAAATCTATCTAGAATTAGCCCTGATTACAAATTATGGTTGATTCGAGTTTAACATTGAATCTGATGTAAATAATGGTCGGATCATGATAAATAGCTAGAATTGGAATCCTAGCCATGTACAGGATGATGAATAGCCATGTACGATTTTGTTTCCCGTCTAACTTTAATTGGGATCTAATAAAGCTAGATTGCCTAAATTTCTTGACTATTCTTTAGCATATAAATTTGACATATATACTTTAAATATTTGAATAATCAAATACAATGTATATATGCTTTATCATAAACCATTATGGTATAATTTGTTCCTTTTGAAACTAAGGTTACAAGGAAAACTTTATAACTACCTTATAATTTCAAATTGGGATTCAAATTGGGGGAGACTCTGACAATCACCCAAAGACTTTATAGGTCTAATGAAAGATGTCAAGAGTCATAATAATGTGGTCATGAAGGGTTAAATCTCTGACTGTCACCACTTGAAAATAAAGGCTGTTAAGCCAATTTTCTGACCCTAGAAAAACATAAAGTCTTTTGATTAATGGTCTTTCTAGGAGTATATTTCTAGTTTCATCGAGGGAGATGGGGTTAAGCCCATAGTAGAGTTCACCGATAGCGGGAACCCAACCTGCTTGATTGGGAGCTGGTTCCATGGGAGCTCTTTTCATGAAAGAGGTTCAATGTGGTAGGAACAAGCTGGACTGGTGAAACTCGTATGGAGCATCAACCCGGATATATTTATATCCTATATGTAGCGTTGTAGCTACTACCCCTTCTCTATGGTGAGATGCTCTTATGATACAACTAGGTAAGGATGAGTTTAACTCTTAATAAGTCCAACGCATGTAGTGTGGAGGGTATACTATCCAGCTGTAGTACCCTTGGAGGACTTACCTACGTGAGAGGAACCGTGATGGCCGCGGTTGGGAGGCAGGACTGATCCTAGAAACTCTCATGAGTCGGTTATTGTGAGCATGGCCTTTAACGCTCAACCCGCTCGCTCAATAGATGAAGACTTATTGTGTGTGTATTCTATCAATATCTGATAAAAGAGGCTAGTTCCAGGCGTAGTCCACTATGTCTCTCAGATGGCGATGAATTCACTAAGGAAGGTTCCAGGCGTAGTCCACCTGTCCCGAATTCATAGTATGATGTTGCCCAAATTTCACTCATGTTTTATGATCTGATGATTTGATTGTTAATTATTATTGATTTGTTTTATTCTGTCTTCCCTGAAACTCAAGCTTTTTGGGGGGGGGACTGTTGGATTTTTTGAATTAAAATAAAAGGAAAAGCTTTCATTTCAGATTTTGTTTTACTAAGTTAACTTTGACTAAGTCTTAGAATCTAAATCAGTTGAGAAAATATCTCAACTGTTTGGATTTTCTGTTGGAGTGGTTACAACAACTTGGGTTCTAAGTCTATAAATAGACCCTCACTCCAATAGCAACACACAACTCATTTTCTCTTTTCTCATCTTAAAAGAAAACCTGAAGACTACTCTTCGTGAGAATGGCTTCAGTGTTAAAATGAATTTTCATCTTTATTTTTCTGGGCAACTTCTTCATTTGAGCAGAGGCTCTGCCCACCGTCCTGGGTTGAGTGCTGGTGAATCCGGGGGATCCTTTACCGCTAGGGGACAAGGTCGATTTAACGTCTGGACAAGGAGACGGGCTTTTGATCCTTTAGGGCAGCGACATCGCGACTACATTCTGTTAATCTCACATCATGGTGGCCCACTCAACCTTAATTAATATTGAATTCCTAATAAAAGATTAGCTGATATGTTGTTATGCCCATATTAAAGTGACAATTGTGTATAGTTTTAATAGTCACCTGGGGTATAAAAGAACTATGATGGGTGGTATTATCATGCGTGATTATTTAGCAATTAAAAGACCCACTTCTCTCCTCCCGTGAATGACACAACAGACTCCTTCCTTGTTTTGAGGAATAACCATCGCTAAGAGAAAAAGAGAGTTTTGTGGTAAAGAGGGAGACAGAGAGAAGAGGATCAAATTGCTCTAGGGTTGCAGGTTCAAATAAAAGGAAAGATCAAGGATTTGTCTTCTTCCATCAATCACAAGGATTCTCGTCCTCATTCAACTTTCAATGGCTTCAGGTATAGTGCATTTATTATTGCTCATTTTATGCATTTGATTATCTTGAGTTGTATGTGATTCATTGATCCATGGTCTTTATTCCGCATATAATTTCTATTTTTTTCCAACATTTGGTATCAGAGCCATGATTAAGAATCAATACAACTTGGATTTAGGGATTATGAAAAGTTAGGGTTTTGATTTACAATTCATAAAATTTAGATTTTTGATCTTTTAATTGTAGAATTTGTAGAGGATCTTATAGCCCTAATTTCATGTTCACATTCCTCTAATTATGCAATTAATTTGAGATCAAAATCAAAGGAATTGAAACCCTAATTTTTTGTAATTTTGGAATTAAAAATCGTCTAGGCAGAAACTGCTTTTTATAACTGCCTCGTCGACGATTAGTCGACTAATCAAAGTTTGTAGTCGACTAATCCCTTTTCCAGAAAGTTTGCAACTCTCTGTTTGCTGCAGGAGTCGACTATATTTTTAGTTCAATTTATGACTAGTCGACTAATTAATGTATAGTCGACTAATCATATTTATTAGTCGACTAATTCAATGACCCGAGAATTGAGAACTTTCTGTTGGATTCAGGGGTCGACTAATTAATTTTGTAGTCGACTGATATGTGTGTAGTCGACTTATAATCTGGGTATAGTCGACTAATTTCTTTTGCCCTAGTCGACTAGACCTAAATGTGTAGTCGACTTGACTTGACCCAAGTCGACTAATAATTTCTTGTAGTCGACTAATATTTGTTAATAATCAATCATTAAAGTATGTTACACATTTAAGCTATTGTGTTAATATAGATTGATACTTGGTCAAGTAATGTATTGAGATATTATGGTTTTACTCAAATAAAAGTATTAGAGAATATTATTGGTTAGTTTGGTATTCATAAGGTTTATTGATTTAGTAGTTGCCAAAGTGACCTAGGTTAGTGAATCTTATGAATACACAACTACATAAAAGACTTGTCAATATAAATGACATTAAAGAACAATAATACTCTCGATGGCGGTTCTAGTTAGGAGATTGGGACTGGCCCAAAGGAAAGTCTCTTTCAAATAATTAAGAACCGGGGTAGGATAGTATAATTTATGTAACTTAGTGGTGTAGAATTGGATACCCAAAGGTAACAAGACTTACTATCTGAGTAACATAAATTATATTAGACCTACATAGGTGATAAAAGTTCTCACCTAAAGAGTGAACACTAGATATGCTTGGGTTTCACCCAAAGGAGAAATCAGAGTGATATCAATAGTTCATCTTAATTAAATTTAAAACTTGTATTGATTCGAGGCATTAATGTGAGCTTGTCCTATTATGTTTCAGTGAACGTCCCTACTTCCCTCCACACTCATGCCACTAGCATTCCGGCCTTGGACGGTACAAATTTCTCAGAATGGTTTGAACATGTACAGTTCACACTGGGTGTCCTAGACCTAGACATGGCCTTAATAGTTGATAAACCTGATGAAGTAACTGTTGAGAGTACAGCAGAACAGGTCAGCCATGCCAAAGCTTGGGAAAGGTCTAACAGGCTCAGTTTAATGTTCATAAAGATGACCATAGCCAATAACATCAAGACCTCACTCCCACCTATAACTAGTGCATCTGAACTGTTGTCTGCAGTAAAAGACCGATTCAAGTCAGCAGATAAGTCTTTAGCTGGCACCCTCATGGCTGAACTTACCACCATGAAATATGATGGTAATAGAGGAGTTCAGCAACACATACTGAACATGTCTGATAAGGCTGCTAAGCTAGGATCACTGGGTATGAAGGTTGATGAGTCCTTCTTGGTTCAATTCATCCTCAACTCACTTCCTCCACAGTTTGGGCCATTCAAAATCCACTACAATACTCATAAGGATAAGTGGAACTTGAATGAGCTAACTGGTATGTGTGTTCAAGAGGAGGTGAGGCTGAGGCAAGAAGGACAGCACTCAGTGTTGGCAGTAACTTCAG
Source organism: Agave tequilana (assembly GCA_038442645.1). Classification (NCBI taxonomy): domain Eukaryota; kingdom Viridiplantae; phylum Streptophyta; class Magnoliopsida; order Asparagales; family Asparagaceae; genus Agave; species Agave tequilana. Next base: position 57,119 of record JAVJIF010000141.1, read on the forward strand.
GGGGTATCCATAAGAAAAGTAAATATGGAAGAGGTAAGAGATTTCCATCAAAGAAAGGAAATGACCATGGGGAAAGTAGCCAAGGTCATAGAAAAGCTTTCACTGTCAAATGCTACTTCTGTGGCAGAAAGGGACATGTGAAGAAGGACTGCAACAAGAGGAAAGCTTGGTTCGAAAAGAAAGGTACATATCTTTCTTTTGTATGTTATGAATCAAATCTTGCTGAAGTTCCTTCTAATACTTGGTGGATAGACTCTGGAGCCACAACTCATATAACTAATTCAATGCAGGGATTCCTTACAACCAGGAAACCGAAGGAAAGTGAGAGATTCGTCTTTATGGGGAACCGTCTCAAAGTGGAGGTCGAATATGTTGGTGTTTATCGACTGATCTTAGAGACGGGACATCAGATGGATCTTGAGGATACTTTTTATGTACCTTCAATTTCAAGAAACTTAATGTCTTTATCCAAATTAGATGTTTTTGGATATTCTGTTTTGTTTAGTTGTGGAAAACTCTCTTTAATGTATAATTCAATTCCGGTTGGAAATGGAATTTTATGTGATGGTTTATATAAAATTTCATTGAATGATGAGTTTGCACAATCTTTATTGTCTCTGCATATGAATGTTGGTATTAAACGTGGCTTAATAAATGAAAAATCCTCTATCTTGTGGCATAGGAGACTGGGGCATATCTCCAGGGATAGAATAATAAGATTAGTGAAGACTGGGATTTTGGATAACCTAGACTTCACTGATTTTGATGTGTGTGTGGATTGTATTAAAGGAAAACAAACCAAACATACTAAGAAAGGTGCCACAAGAAGTAAAGAACTCCTTGAAATAATTCATACAGATATATGCGGACCACTCTCCATTCCATGTTTTACTGGAGAGAGGTATTTCATTACCTTTATAGATGATCTATCACGTTATGGTTATGTTTATCTAATTAATGAAAAGTCTCAGGCTGTTGACATCCTAGAGGTGTTCATTACAGAAGTCGAGAGACAATTAGATAGAAAGGTTAAAATCATTAGATCAGATAGAGGTGGTGAATTTTATGGTAGATATGATGAGTCAGGACAACATCCTGGTCCATTTGCCAAATTTCTAGAAAAGCGTGGCATTTGTGCTCAATACACAATGCCAGGTACGCCTCAGCAGAACGGTGTTGCTGAAAGGCGGAATAGAACACTTATGGACATGGTTAGGAGCATGATGAGCTTTGCAAATGTACCCAATTCATTGTAGAATGAAGCCTTAAAAACTGCTATGTATATCTTGAACAGGGTTCCTAGTAAGGCTGTCCCAACAACTCCTTTCGAGTTGTGGACTGGTAGGAAACCCAGTTTAAGACACTTACATGTTTGGGGTTGTCCAGCAGAGGCTAGAATTTATAATCCACAAGAAAAGAAATTAGACTTAAAAACAATATCTGGGTATTTCATTGGTTATCTAGATAAGTCTAAGGGATACAAATTTTATTGTCCTAACCATAGTACAAGAATAGTTGAAACTGGTAATGCCAGATTCCTGAAAAATGGTGAAATTAGTGGGAGTACTGAACCAAGAAAGGTAGATCTTGAAGTGGTAAGGGTAAATATCCCAATTACCTTTCCTTCAAGAGAGATTGTTGTACCTCAGCTTGATCATCAAGTTGAGATTCCAGAACAACAAGTTAATGTTGGTTCACCACTCCATGAGGATATTCCCATTGAAAATATTGTAGAACCACCACAACCGGCAGCTTTGAGAAGATCTCAAAGGGAAAGAAAATCTGCCATTTCAGATGATTATGTGGTATATCTACAGGAATCTGATTATGATATTGGGATTAATAAAGATCCAGTTTCATTTTCACAAGCCATAGAATGCAATGATTCTAGTAAATGGGTTGATGCTATGAAAGATGAGTTGAAATCAATGGACCAAAACCAAGTCTGGGATCTCGTTGAATTGCCTTATAACTGTAAGAAAGTCGGGTGAAATGGGTCTTTAAGACCAAGCGCGACTCTAAAGGCAATATCGAACGATATAAGGCTAGACTTGTGGCCAAAGGTTTCACTCAGAAGGAAGGCATTGACTATACAGAGACCTTCTCTCCAGTATCTAAGAAGGATTCTCTTAGAATCATTATGGCACTTGTAGCTCATTATGATTTGGAGTTACATCAAATGGATGTGAAAACTGCTTTTCTAAATGGAGATTTGGATGAGGATATCTACATGGAGCAACCTGAAGGGTTCGCAATTAAAGAACAAGAACACTTGGCTTGTAAATTAAAGAAATCTATATATGGACTTAAACAAGCTTCCAAGCAATGGTATATAAAGTTTAATGATACCATTACCTCTTTTGGATTTACAGAAAACACTGTTGATCAGTGTATATATCTAAAGATCAGTGGGAGCAAGTTTATTTTTCTGGTTCTGTATGTAGATGACATCTTATTAGCCAGTAGTGATCTTGGTTTGCTGTATGAAACTAAGAGTTATCTAACCAAGAACTTTCAGATGGTTGATATGGGTGAGGCAAATTATGTTATTGGCATAGAGATCTTCAGGGATAGATCTCGAGGATTGCTAGGATTGTCTCAGAAAGGGTATATCAATCGAGTCTTGGAAAGATTCCATATGGAAATGTGTTCAGTCAGTCCTGCACCCATTCAGAAGGGTGACAGTTTAAGTGGTAGTCAGTGTCCCAGAAATGACTTAGAAAAGGGTCAAATGCAGAAAGTTCCGTATGCATCAGCTGTTGGGAGCTTGATGTATGCTCACACATGTACCAGGCCAGATATCAGCTTTGTTGTTGGGATGTTGGGAAGATACCAGAGCAATCCAGGAATGGAGCACTGGAAGTTGGCTAAGAAGGTTATGCGGTATCTTCAAGGGACGAAGGACTATATGCTCACATACAGGAGATCTGATCAGCTGGAGGTGATCTGCTATTCGGACTCAGATTTTGCTGGTTGCCCTGATAGCAGGAAGTCTACTTCTGGTTTCATTTTCCTGCTAGCAGGTGGGGCAATCTCGTGGAAGAGTGTAAAGCAGACTATCACTGCTTCATCCACGATGGAGGCTGAGTTCATAGCTTGTTTTGAAGCCTCGAATCATGCATTGTGGTTAAGGAATTTCATCTCAGCACTTGGTGTAGTTGACTTTATTGCCAAGCCGTTGACGATATATTGTGACAATACAGCAGCCGTGTTTTTCTCTAAGAATGGTAAGTACTCTAATGGTTCTAGACACATAGAACTTAAGTACTTGGTGGTTAGAGAAAGAGTTGAGAAACAAAAGGTGTCAATTGTAAGTATAAGTACCACTTTAATGGTTGCTGATCCAATGACAAAAGGATTGCCTCCAAAGATATTCAAGGAACATGTTGTAAGAATGGGTCTTTTGGGCAATCTGTAAATGTGTATTTGGTACTTATGTAATTGACATTATTGTACAAATAAAAGTTTGTTTCTGTGTTTCCTGTTATCCAATTATGTGTGCACATATTATGTATGGATGTATGTTAAACAGGAAATGTCTTTACAAGACAATTACAGGGGTCATTTTGGTTATGCACTCAATTAGTGAGGGTTATCAATGTTGTGGTACATAGAAGGGAGTATGACGTGGATGTTGTATAACCGCTATGACTCGCATTGGTAGTCCAAGCTAATTGCAGTATTACGGTATTTCATATTTGGGCTTATCAGTTGTTATTATTTTTTAAATTCGTGATCACGTGTCAAATTTTTAAGCATGGAATCCAATAGGGTCAAAATAATTTTCAAAAAGAGTCTTTTCTTTTATTTATTTTCTAAAGTTTAAACCTAATCGTTAGTGGTCCAAGTGGGAGAATGTTAATCTCACATCATGGTGGCCCACTCAACCTTAATTAATATTGGATTCCTAATAAAAGATTAGCTGATATGTTGTTATGCCCATATTAAAGTGACAATTGTGTATAGTTTTAATAGTCACCTGGGGTATAAAAGAACTATGATGGGTGGTATTATCATGGGTGATTATTTAGCAATTAAAAGACCCACTTCTCTCCTCCCGTGAATGACACAACAGACTCCTTCCTTGTTTTGAGGAATAACCATCGCTAAGAGAAAAAGAGAGTTTTGTGGTAAAGAGGGAGACAGAGAGAAGAGGATCAAATTGCTCTAGGGTTGCAGGTTCAAATAAAAGGAAAGATCAAGGATTTGTCTTCTTCCATCAATCACAAGGATTCTCGTCCTCATTCAACTTTCAATGGCTTCAGGTATAGTGCATTTATTATTGCTCATTTATGCATTTGATTATGTTGAGTTGTATGTGATTCATTGATCCATGGTCTTTATTCCGCATATAATTTCTATTTTATTCAACACATTCCCCAGGCCAGATTCTTTTGTTTTATTTTAATATAATTATTTTACATGTTAGAATAATTTGTTGTTTTATCTTAATTTAATTTGTAAAGATATTGCATGTTTTAGAAAATAGTATAAAATATCGAACATGCAATATATTAAACAAGAGTGAGAAAGAGAAGAGAGAGGAGTAATTGCACACACAGGATGATTTGTTTCTAGGTTCGAGTAAATTGCTTTACGTCCCTGCCTTCAACGCATTGAAGGATTTTCACTGTGATTCGATCCCGCAAGGTCACTTGGTGCCGCAATATTTACAAGTTTCCTCGAGAGCTCTCGGACCAGCAAGTCTCACCCGTTCCCCCAAGAACTACAAACATGAACTCCCAGCTCGTTCGAGGCTACAACCTCTAGCCAATCTTAATACAATAAAGAACAACTTGTGATCAAGACTCTTGATCACAATACAAACTCTCACAAACAAAGAATCCGCATAGGATAGATATAGAAGCGATGGCTTAAACTTGTGTAAGAAAACTAAGTGATTGAAAATTGAAAACTCAAGAAAAACTCTTTTAATAAGCACTCTAAAAGATAAAAAAGTGAGGCTCTAAAACATGTTGAAAAGCTCTGTAGAATATGAAAAAATAAGCTCTTGAAAAACTTGTGAAAAACTCAGCCCAAAAATAAAATTTATAGGCAACCAACAAAAACTAGTTGTTGGGGGCAAACCTAGGTCGGAAATAGCCTAGCGGTCGACCGTCCAATGGCTATAATTTTAACTATTGGGGTCAGTCGGTCAACTGCCTGGTAGGCCGATGTGAGAATAGAATTATTCTCATAGAAGTCAGTTGACCGACCGACCGAGAACATATTGCTCTCTATTAATCGGTCGATCGCATTATCGATTGACCAGCGATAGCAATTTTTCTCTCAGGCTATCGATCAACTGCTCGGTCGATGGTGTGCACAAGCCAACTGGCTTGTGGCACATCTGGTCGACCAGCTTAGGTCAAAAATTTATTTTCAATTTACTTTTAAATCTTTTAAAACCAAATTAAATTTCTATATGATCTACAAAAATAAATTCACGTAAATACTTTAGAATACAAATATGTATGATCAATAAACAATACATATTACAAACATGTGAACTTCTTTTTGAGATATTAAATACAATTTTGAAACATAAACTATATTAAAAATTATTTTTTCAAAAACTAAACTTTAAGCTTGAACAAGTTAAATCATAACTTGTATAAAATAAAAAAATGTTTCTCAAACTCTATTGAAGCACAAATTTGTATGGACAAATTCCAATACACATATCAAACAATTAAAACTTGTTTTTGAGATTTTCTATCCATAAAATAAACTTTTGATAAAACCAAATTTATAACTCATCAAAATAAATTTCTTTAAACAAATAGAGCACTAATATATGTGGATAGAATGCAATACATATTCCAAACGATAAAACTTATTTGTTTGAGATATAAAACATATAAACACTAGATTTGAGTTGAAAATACAAAGTATAGAATCTTTTTAAATCGATATTTTTAAACTCAACTTCTTAAAATCCAAACCACAAATTCATATTCAATTAAAATCATCAAACAAATATTAAAACTTTTGTGTGTGTGAGCTTGAGAAATCAAATCTAAACTTTACAAGAATCTAAACAACCTTATAAACATGTGCCTTCTTCTTGATATGATCTTCCTCTCCATCTTGACTCAATCAAACATGATTTTTTTGTGCTTGACTCTTTCTTGAGTGCTATATAAGCTCTTTATGTTTGAGCTCTTGAATCAACGCTATTTAGCTTCAAATCTTGACTTTGAGTCTAATAATAAAGCTAAATACCAAACTAAGATATTGATTTAACCTGTAGACTTAAACATCCCAAAATCATTAGTACTATAGCTACATGAGTTAATCATCATCAAAACTAGAGTGATGAGCCTTTGGACCAACACTGTAGGGTGTCTCTTGTAGGTTAGCGCTTGGGGGAAAAGTTGATGGTGAAGTTTTAATAAGGAAGAAGGAGAAAGGAGAACATTATTTCTTTTGTGGGATTTTTTGTAGGAGAAAGGAAATTAATAAGGAGGCTGATGAATTTTTGGTGGGATTTTTTGTGGGAGAAAGCCAATGGTGAAATCAATTTGGCCCGGACCGATGACATGGATGAGAATGACGCGGGGTTGTGGCGGAGGATGAAAAAGCAAAACATGTCAGTTTTAATTAATCGACTTTAAAAATAGCAAAACATGTCGGTTCTAATTAACCGACTACGTTTTTTAATTAACCGATGTTAAATCTTAATAAAGAAGGTCGGTGTTTGAAAAACCGACGTCTTAGATATTGAACTTATTTACAAAATTGCCACCAAATATTTTTCAGTCATTTTAAATGAAAAACGACGTGAAACGGGTGATGTTTAATCTATATATTGTAGTAGTAGTGCGCACCTATTTTTATATCTGGGAGAGTTTGAGGTCTTTTGATATCTATATTTTGATTTTCCCTCCAGCATCTGTGAGTGCACGCGAAGCTTCTTATGCTTTGGAGGTCATATGTACTTTATTTCATATTTTCGTGAATGTTTTGTTAAAAATCTTATTCTTAATGGAACGCGGGAGACCATATATGTTCACCATTTTCTGTAAGAAAAACTATACAGTTATCGTATAGCTCCTACTTCAACCAAAAAATCATAAACAACAATACTAATTATTATAGTCAGACTTTATGCACATTGCATTGCCTCAAATATTGTACCAAGCCAAAGAGCTAGTTGAGCTACAATTTGACCTCTAGCAAGCAACTCGGAAAGGTGACCACAGTAACTGCTGTAATGATGAATCAATGTAGCCAAGCATTTCCCTAAAGAAGAAAGAGCGCTCTTTTTTTTTTAGTTAATACAGGGGTATCCCAGAAAGCTTATAATCACTCTCACACTAATCTCTTGCACATTACAGTCAGATCTTTTAGACTGTGATGAAAAAATTCTAAGATAAAACCTACTGCAAAAAATATCACTCTTCCTGCCATTAACCCAAAAAAAAAAAAAGGAAAAAGAGAAAGGAAGAAAGAGGCCATAAAAAGGGGAGCCCGCAGCAGTACACATGAGCGCCTGGAAATTGACTGTAGTTAGCAAGTAGACAATTAGATCCATCCGGGCGGCAAAACATGTACCTGATGGTTCCCCACCTTAAAAAAGAAGGAAGAAATTGGGAAGAGAGATGACAAGCCCCTGTCAAAGCAAAAATTAATTATTGTCCCCCAGGCCTTGCGTGTTGAAAAGACACCCCACCAATGCCTTGCGGGCCTACGTGCCGTCCCCTCCATACAACATGATGTACGGATAAAATGGTAGCTGCAGACACTAGCTTAGCTAATTTACATACTCTATTTTACCCACATTAAAATGGAGGAGGAAACCCCTAACCCTAGCTTCACAATTTGCTGACAAACAAACCCTATTCCTCAACATAAATCAATGATTATCAGCAAACAGCCAAACCCCAGTGGGGCTTTTAAATGCCCTATGCCCTAATGCCCCCTTGACACACAGATGTGTGTGCTACAGCTTTCTTCCTCCTCTGTGCTCCATCAACAGTCCATTTTCTCCCAAATCTCTCAGTTTGACTGGTTGTTTTGGGATGGACTTTCCGCACTAACAACGAGAAAAATAGTAGCAAATATTCACTCCTCAAATCCTGGAAAATGATGATGCCAGCTTACAGTGACCCTTGTTACCTTTTGGACAACATCTCCTGTTTGAGCTCCGATGAGTTTTTTCCCGCTCCTCTCTTTCCCATCCCCTCTACAAACTTCGACGCTGAGTTTTTTCCCGCTCCTCTCTTTCCCTTGCCAAACCTTCTCCCCGTCGGAGATTCTTTCGATACTTATGCCGCAGTGCCTGCAAACGAAGCACCAGCCAAAACCAACAACAGGCAGAAAATTACACAAGATTGTGCACGGCTAAAACCAAGAAGAAGCGTAATTCGAGAACCGACCGGCACAGCAAGATTCACACGGCCCAGGGACTGCGGGACCGCAGGATGCGGCTCTCCGTCGATGTGGCCCGCAAGTTCTTCGGCCTCCAGGACTTGCTTGGCTTCGACAAGGCCAGTGCTACTGTGGATTGGCTAATTACGCAATCCAAGGGTGCCATTGAACAGCAATATCTCATGCATTTCTCGAAAAACAGCAGTAACAATATTGTTAATCCCCATAATTCACCAATTGCTGCCCGCAGCAGCAGCACAAAGAAGCTGCACCTTCTCGAAGCAAAAGAGAAAGAGCTCGTGCAGCAGCCTTCCGCCTCGCGAAGAGGGCCTTTCCATCAGTTGCTTACTAGAAAGTCGAGGGCAGAGGCGAGAGCTCGAGCCAGGGAAAGAACAAAAGAGAAGAAGAAGAAGATACCAGTAGAGGTTGATGGTGGCGAAGCTGCTGCAGGCCAATTGGAGTCGACTGCGAAACTTGCGTGTCCCATTCGTCTCGAAGGAATTGACTACCAGCACCTCTCAATGTTTCCAAATATTTCCTTCTGCAATTACAGAAAAGATTACTCAATCAGCAGCAATGAGAAGAGTATGAATTTCTTGGAGTATGAACAAGTGAATGGAAATTTTTCAGGTGATCAGTTGGAGGACCAGCAGTCTTCTGATCATCTCTTGGCTGAGGTACAGTTCCAATCCTGCAAGGCCTGCAACATGGGTCCTATTATATGATTATCATAGTAATATTATCTCATTCCTTTACCATTTATCCTGGAAATTATTTTCAAGATTGTTGAACCTATCAATGCATATTCTTCAAATTTCAATTTTCTGATTTTTTTTTTTTTTTTTTTTTTTTTGGCTGTTTGCACTTATTTGGCGTTAAATTTATGTACAAATAAATTGATTGTGTTATGTTGTATCTGGTCCATTTTTTGGCTTGCATGAAGTTAACAAACCTTTTTATATAGTGGTAGGAATCAAGAGGAATATTATTCAATTTCCATATCTTTGTTTTATAACTGTCTGGAGGTGAGGCTAAGGTTAGGTTTCAGTGAACTAATCATAAGCAGAAATTAAATATTGCTAGTTTCGTAAGTAGAAACAACATTTTTAACAGCACAAAATATAAAATTTCCTTAAAATGTCATAATAACTTGAGTATATGTATTGTTTATCTATTCTAACTATGAACATATATGTTCAAAGGACAACTCAAATATATGACACAAAAATACCTAATCCTGCATCTATAGTTCAACATGGGTATTTTTTTTTAATTACCAGTGAAAGTTTAATCATAGTCAAATATATGACACAAAAGTACCTAATCCTGCATCTATAGTTCAACATGGATTATTTTTTTTAATTACCAGTAAAAAGTTTAATCGTAGTCAATATAGGAGTCATCAGTCATAAATGTCTAATAGGTTATTTCAATCTCAAGCTTTGTAGTTCCTTTTCTGGCACCTCATTAACAGTTGAAAATATTATTGGATAATCTCAACCTTCAACTTCTTCTCTTTTATCTTCAATATCTCACTTCATAAAAACGGAAACTTAAGGAACTAATGGCAAAGTTTCTAAAATATTTCCTGCTTCAGAAATGGCATTGTTGTTGGAAAATTTTAATCAATTAACATCCATTCTACATTTTAAACTCCATTTTAAGATTTCTCATTAAGTTGTATCACCTATACATTCAGTAGGGAATTCAAATTTTGCATCAAGCTTTCTAACTACTTATATGCATTGAGGAAAATGCTTGGGATTTTATAATTACGGATAAGATTTCAGAATTGATATTTTTTGATCTCTAGAACTACAAAATTAGTTTCTTTCTGTTCTTTTTGGGCGATGAATGATTTTGCATTTACCATCAAGAACCGTCCATGCCAATAAATTCAGTCATGTATGTTGGGAGAACAATCTATATGCTCTGATACCAATTGTTTTAATTTCAAAGGAGGATGCCCCCATGACCGGATCGACTGTGGCGGCGCAGCGGATACGAACCACATAATCTATTAAGGCAACTTGAAGAAGAGAAGAAGAAGATATTCCAAAGTAGATAAAAAGCCAACACACAATATAACGTGATTCCACCGATCAAACAGATAGTGTGTACGTCCATGGGAGAAGAGGAAAGAAACTTTATTAAAACTTTGGAGAGTATAATAAGAATTACTTACAGCTCATGCTGAAAAGTTATAAGCCCTTGATGGCCGCCGAGAATAGCGTACCTTATGGCTAAGCTTCTCTCACGAATTTCTCACCTAGATGAATTACACTCTTAGAAATTATAAATTCATATGATTCTCTTGGAATTCATTGAAGGCCACTCTTAAGGTATTATTTATAGACCATAAAACTCTTCTAGTCCTAAACAAACTCCTTCAATCAGAATAAAATAAAGAATCCAACTCTGCATTCAATCAGAATAAAGAAACTTGAATCCAACTCGACTCAAAATAGATTCAGAAAGGAAACTGTCAAATCTGATATTAATCAACCTTTACGACGTATTCACGTCATAATCCTAACAATCTTCCCCTTGACTTGAATATGTCTAAGCCCGAGAATAGCCACCATGCTCCATGTGATCGCATCCATGCACAATTGAATAAAATTGAATTCATCTCCATTTCGCTCCCTCTTCTCCATAACCCTCTCATAGGGATCACATTTTGATTTGATTGAATAAGTTCAGGCCCAACCTGAACTTTATTATCCAATGATCTCCTTGAACTACACAAGATCTATAAGAATTTGCTCCATCATAGGAGTAACGATCTGGACTATTTTGTTGCACGCCTAGTTCTAACTCCTTTCGGGGTACAATTGAACATCTGAGCTCAAATCCATCATAATTTCTGATTGTTCCACAATCATCACTTTTAAAGCCGAGGATAATTACAATCCACCAGCTGTAACCTTCGAATTCCGCAACATATACACATTGCCGACACGTTCGGCTTGAAACATCAAATGAGCCTCTTTAGAAACTTTCATAAATCATCTTTCTATCTGAAATAGAACCCTTTTCTATGTAGAGCTCCAAGAGATGAGATGGTAACTTGATTTGGGAACATGACTAACGCCTTAAAGAGTAGTGATGCATCCATCATGAGATCGAAACTGGATTGTTCCTTCACCAATCACCTTGCTTGTAGCGAAATTTTCCATAAAGACTTCTTTCCCTTGAACCGAAGTGTATGAAGAGAACATCTTCCTATTGAAAGTGATATGCTGTGACATCCAAAATTTATGACCCATCTATCTTTTTTACCAACTGATATGTCTGTAACAGATAGAACGTCGCACTGTTCTTCATCTCCTTCAGCCAGTTCAGTGACATTAGCATCTGCTTGTTTCTTCTTTCAAAGCCAACACTCAGATCTAATATACCTCTTCTTATGATAATAGTTGCACGTCAAATTCCTGTATATTGAGTTACCCGTGGGACTTTCATTATTACTCTTCTCCCTTAAATAATAAACTTGCCCGGAGCCATTATGATGAGATTCACCCGTCCACTGGGTGTCAATTTTGTACTTGTTGAGCAGATGCTCCTTGACCATATTGATCTTGATTGTTGACTTGCCTCCATAAATGATAGCTTCCCTAAAGCTCTTATATGAAGAAGATAAAGAACACAGTAATAGCAGTGCTTGATCCTCATCTTTTGTCTTATCTAGATCATTATTAATAGAAAAAAGTTCTTCAATGTCAGACTTGATGGTGTACCTTCATGCATGCGGAGAAGAAAGAGATGCTGCTTAAAAATCAACCGATTCGCCAACGACTTCTTCAGATAGTGGTCTTGAAGTCGCTCCCACAGCGAAGACGTTGTTTTCTCTGTAGAAAACTCATCCAACACTTCGCCCGCCAAGCAAAACTGAATAGCTATCAAGACTTTCTCATCCAAGTCCTACCAAGTTTCTTCCTTCATGTCTTGAGGCTTTTCTATCTCCGAGTAGTGCTTTCTTCGGTGTTCATCCTAATATGCCACCTGCTCAAATTGATGATACCATCGAACTTCTAAATATCAAACTAGATCGCAGACATCTTCAAGTTACCTTGCTCTGATACCAATTGTTAGGAAAATAATCTGTATACTCTGATACTAATTGTTGTGATTTCAAGCGAGGAGGCCCCCACTACTAGATCGATTGGGGCGGCGCAGCGGATACGAACCACAGAATCTACTAAGACAACTTGAAGAAGAGAAGAAGAAGATATTTTAAAGTAAATAGAAAGCCAACACATAATATAACGTAGTTCCACCGATCAAACAGATCGTGTGTATGTCCATGGGAGAAGGAAAAAATTTATTAAAATTTTGGAGGAATATAATAAGAATTACTTACACCTGATGATCAGAAGTTACAAGCTTTTGAAGACCGCCAAGAACAGCGAACCCTTGTGGCGAAGTTTCTCTCACGAATTTCTCACTTAGATGAATTACACCCTTAGAAATTACAAATTCATATGATTCTCTTGAAATACATTGAAGGCCACTCCCAAGAGTTTATTTATAGATTATAAAACTCTCCTAGTCCTAAACAAACTCCTTCAATCAGAATAAAGAAAACTTGAATCCAACTCGGACTCAAAAACATTCAATCAGAATAAAGAAAACCTGAATCCAACTCGAACTCAAAATAGATCCATAAAAAACTGTCAAATGCGACATTAATCAACCTTCACGACATATGCACGTCATAATCTTAACAATGCAATCATCATGTCATGACAACCTCATCACACCTAGATCAATCTAAAACCTGCAAGTAATTAAGAGAGATACTAGCCTCTAATAACATCTACCCTCTTAATTTGGACTTGTCGACATTTCTCAAGATTTAAGTTTTCTAAGTAAAATCTGTCAAAAATAATCATGCATACGTGATTTTCTCATCTATAATCATAGGACACTGAACTGCTGTAAGGGTTCCTCTAGCTAGCCAAAAATGTTTTCCTTTTTTCCTCTTTTTAATAACATTCTTTGGCTTCTCTTATAAATAATTGCTATCCTACATCTTGAATTTATTCTGGTATTTTACTGATTTACTGATTCTTTTATATTAATCATGTCAGCCAGGTACAACTTCGTGTTATGTGCTATAGAGAGCAAATAACCTAGTAGTTCTGGCAAATATTGCTTAAGATGTATGCCTTAATTTCCCACATCATCACTTTGCTCGTGTTATATCCTTTGTTATTCTTCACAATTATTGTGTAATGGAGCAGTACACTGTCCTAGGGACTGACATAAGTAAATGTTGCGCATGTGCATGTAAACATTTTTTTTTTAAATTTGAATGACAAATTTATTATAGG
>JAVJIF010000142.1:0-84691 GCA_038442645.1 Agave tequilana
CAACATCATTTTTATTCAACCTGTTAGACCATATCCAATCCATACCAATTACCCTTTTATCCTAATCTATACTTGTTATCTACATAACCCGAAACCCACAACCCATTATATCTCTCCCTCTCTATAATCCTATCACAATCCTTACTCTAACCCTAATCTAACTAATCCATCTCCTCTTCTTCATCTCCCCATATGCGACAACCCTCTTCCCCCGCGGAAGAGTATGGCGCAGCACCCCAGATCTCTGCCACTGCCCATGGCTGAACACCCCCCTCTTCGGCGAGCACCCTGCAGCACCAACACCTCCCTGCGCCCCTGGCCTTCTCCTCAGCCCCTTCCCCAAAGAACCGGCTAGCATTCCTCCACGCCGAGAGATAGCCCTTCCGTTGAGCTTCTACAACCAAGCCAATCCCCCTCGCAGAACCCCAGCCCTACCTAACCTTGCCTCCCCAACCCCATGGCAACACCCCTGCATCCATCTCCTCCCATGGCGAAGCACCCACGTAGGCAGCGCACCGGCGCATACTCCTCCTCGTGCGCGCTCAGGCCACCCACAACGCATGCTCCCACTCCCCTGGTGCACTAATAGCCGAGCAAAGAACCCCCTCCTTAACATCCAAGGCCGAAACCCCACTGACACTCTAGCCCAACTCCCCTTCACTATGGCCATTGTCCCCTCTTCCTCTTGCCTAGGCCCGCCAGAGCCCGATTTCCTCCATCGGCGAGCACGAGGACACCCCACCTCTCTTTGGCATTCTATTGACATTCTCCGCGGCCTCCGCCTCCTCCGCCGAGCTTCCGTCAGAGCACCGTAAGCCTCCCCCATAGCTGTGAGTCCTCTTCCCCTCTCTGTATATTTTTGTGCTTTGAATTAGTATGGTAGGATATGGGTATAAATATCTACAAGTTTGCATGAAATATGTTTAGTGTGTGCATGGATTTATTAAAGCGATGTTGTGTGTGCGTGCGTGGGTATTTTCATGGCGTGTGTATGTGTTTAATTCATCTAAGTGTGTATATGTATGTCTATATATAGTGTATGCATGAGTATGTTTGTGTGTATATATAATATGTATGTATGTGTATACTCGTGTATATGTATTTATTGTGTGGGTATATGTGTACGTATATAATGTGTACTTATGTGTTAGGTTGCGTGTTCCAGCGTTTCGGACTCGTTTGTGCGATATCGGTAATAGGAGATCTGGACCAGATATGATTCGTATTCACTGTGGAGCCAATACACTGGTGATTCAAAGACCGATGCACAGGATGATTCAGAGATTCGTACTGATTCGTGCAGTGAAGATCATGCAGCGATTCAGATTCAAAACCGCATCATTTCATGTCAGTGTTTACTTTTATCTTATTTCCTTATTTACTGTTATCAATATATTTTGTGTTTTACTTTTATCATTTCATGTGACTATATGATGTATTTTACCAGTGTGATTACATGTATCACTTTATAAGACATCAATGATTGTTTACCATATTTGTGTAGTTTATATGAGCTTGTTTCAGCGTCATTTTATGTATTGGTGGTTTGTCGCTGTTTGCTTAGGCTTAGTATTGAAAGATCTTAGACTGTGACTGGATTCAATCTACTAATTGGCTGGATTAGTATATGTTTGAGCATAAGATGTATATGGACCTTGTATTTTGACATTGAGATATTAAACTTATATCATTTAATGTACAGATGATTACCGTATCGAACTCGGACTAGTTGTAAAGAAACTTGGACAGTATGCTAGACTGATCTTGTGTTAAATTGGTTCATGATTGTGGTTTAAGATCTATATTCTATCTGACTAACTATTAGACTTGATATTCCTTATTCGGTGATAATTCAGTCAAGAATTTATTTGGATATTGAGGACAGTTTAGTTCTGATCTTACTTTATTAAAGGATTAGAATTCTGATGCTTGGTCAGTACATGGACTTATTCAGAGTTGAAGTTGATATGTGATTTACACTTTTTATTGGATCTTGATTAGTATTCAGTTGTGATTGATTTAGTTGAATTTATAGTTATGAGTATTTTTCGGTATTACCCCTGATTATACTCTTTGAGTGTTGATGTCGTGTTAATGTTGATTATCAGACATAGAGGCATTTTAGATTCCATATTACTTGAGGAATAGACATTGATTGAGTTGACCTGGCCCAGTGGATTTTTAGATATATATATATATATATACTTGATATGTTACTTGAGTTTTGGGATCATGTAGTTGACCTTGATAGAGTGAGAGTGTGTGATAATCTTGATCAAATTAGAATGTGAGGATTAGATTAGATGTATCAGAACATGTAGTATTTAGTTATTGAGATTTGGATATATCGATGTCTTGAGAATCAGAGAAGATTGATAGGGTGAGAGAACTGATTACTGATTTATTAAGATCGTGGTTTACTATACCAGATTACTTTGATATGGATTGATACTTGATGTTCACGATGATTGTATTGAGACTATAATTGGATGGATCAGTTGCTATTGTATCCTAGTCCAGATAGATGAGATGTTGATCAGTTCTAAATGAGACTATCTATTGAGCAGTATCCGGACTTGTTATTGTATTCATGTTATTAAAAATTACGGAGAAAATAGTGTTAGACTGTAACACATGTATTATTCTACCCATTTATATGGTAATATTGTCCACATTGTTACTACTACATCATTGATATTTTAACTGTCACCGTATCGTTCCAGTAATCGAAATAACATGGATATTGATTGATTTAAATAATAATGTAAATAGACAACTTATACCGGGATTGAGAAAATAGATGGAGGAGACAGTGTCTATATTTTGGGTGGACCTAGGATACATGTTACGCAACCGAGACACGATTCAATTGCAGGGTTCCAGAGGATAACTGACATCCCGTATTGTTCATATTGCTATTGTTATTGATATATTATTCTTTTTATTGACTGCCTAGTGGTAGGACCTGGTTCAACACTAGGTGTTGGGCCGTGATTCCGAGTCTGTACGGAACCCACCTAAAGTATGAACAATGTCTTTAACCTATCAATTTTTATAACTTAGGACCCTAATTGACATATGTAGTAGGTGTATTATGAGATGCGTCTATTACATATGGCAATTGGCGTTCCCTGACATATTAAATAATAATGTACTGTAACTGATTGTCTTTGTTTGATACATGTATGTATGTTGGACACCCGATGATACACCTGACTGAATGAACTTCTGACACTAGTATTAATTGACCCTACCCATCTGATATATAGACTGTGAAAGACACCTGATTGGATACCTGACTGGACGCATACTCACTGCGTGCTATCCGCATTACTGTTTATTTACCTTATTCATACCATTTCTTATTCCAGTATATATATTTTCTTTATCTACTCACATTTTATATGCACATGCACTTTCCAGTTTATTTTCATATTCACTAGGAGTTCTGACTCCATGGATTTGCATATCCAGATCTGTGACTATTTATTACTAACCAGGTATTGGAGAGGGTCACAGGTATTTAAGGAGTTGGAGTCTTTCTTTTCTTGATTTTAGATATTCTTACTCTTTTATTCATGTTATTTTCTGATTCTACTCATATTGTATCTAGTTGCAATTTCTTTCCTTTATTCATCTGCTATCATTGTGTTAAATATTTATTTCATATTGCAGTGATACTGAATTATCTTAGTAGATTTTATATTTTGTTTAAGTTACTTTAGGCTTAGCGTATGTGCGTGAGGTATTCTGCTAGCATATATATCGCCAACTCTCGTCGTGACTCCGATTTCACATATTTTGGAAAGCGGCGCGTGGCACTCTCATTTCTCTCAACTCTCAAAATTGCAACTCAACACCCAAAGCCTTCTTTTAATCTAACAAACGCATCACTCTTCTAAACAAAACACCCTAATTAATTCTCTCTCCCAATCTGCTCCTCCTAGCTTCCTTTCTTGCTGCTGTCGAGTCCATTTTATAGCCACAACCGAAGCTCCTCTACAGAATCCGAACCCAACTGCAAATAAAATCCCAACTTCAATTGAATAATATTCCAACTGCATTTATTTGGAACTTAAATCCCAAGCTGTATCTTTTTGAAATCAAATCCTAACTTCATCCAAATCCCGACTTCATTTTTTGGAATTCAAATCCCAACATTCTATTTAGAAATCAAATCCCAAGCTAAATCAAATCCCTACTGAGTTAATCACATCTCCGTGTTTTGAAATCAAGTCCCAGGCTGCCAATGAAAATACTGATGCATCTCCTCTTTATAAGGAATTTTACAAAAGAAATCCTCAGCAAAAATTTATTATAAGGTAAATCATTTCCCGCTCGGAGAGATTTTTAAATAATCGACACGGCAAGTCAAATGTATGAATCAGCAAGAGAAATGAACATGAAAGTTGTAGATTTTCAAATTCTCTTTTCGTAGACATTTTGAATGACCTCGTTTGGGATCTGATAAAAGAAATAATGGTCAAAAAATCACAACTTGTTTGAAAAATACCATTCGATCTTCATTTTATGCGAAATCAGTCCATTTCACTTGCATTTTCTCCTTTCTTGTCAATTTGGCATATGTACTGCAAACAGACGAATAAATACTCGAGTAACATTATTTTGATACATAAAATAGACAAATGAGAGTATAAAAATAACATAAATAATGCTCATCATTGGTTTCACGTTTCTATATTGAAGCAGATTTTTATCCGAATTTTGGTTTCCTTTTAATGGTTCTTCTTCTGTCTATATAAGAATGGTCTTTGCATCCTAATTGTTACCCGAGAGAGGAGATTTGTACTTGGGAGTTTTAGAGTTAGTTTGTTTAAGGAAATTCTCTGGTAAAATTGTGAAATGTCTCTAATTCTACCCCAAGAATGTAAGCAAGTTGTCGAGCCTCGTTAAATCTCATGTTCTCTTTTATATTTGTGTTCATGCTAATTGTTTGGTGATTAACTCAGTGTTGGAACTCTAATCTTGGTGATTAGAGTGTTTGGCTTCTCCGGAAGGCCAACAAGTGCTATCAGAGCATCTCAAGTTCGGCTAGGAATCGTGTGTCAATCCCAAGAGCATTGGACTATTCAGGGGATCATGTATCAATCTCAGAACATCATTGGCTCTATTCGTTGGGATTGATTTGAGTGAAGTGCATCATTCAAAGACTCGTCTAGGGTTTCACGTTAAGTAAATGCTCAATCTTTATCTAGTTTGGATCTGCTTTTCTTTTTGTTTTTCACATTTTATTTGGTATTTTTTTGGAGGAGATGGCCAAGATTAATTAATCCACGATAAAGATCATGAGCATACACCAATCAAAGATCGATGTTGTGAAGTCCGATGGCACGGACAACTCCGTTATGTGGATGAGAGGTGATGGATGCGCTAAACGTGCATAATTTGAAAGATACTTTTTTTTGCATAAGAAACTAATAGAGACTTAGAGAGGGTTTGGAACAAAATAAATCCGATAGCATGTGGCTTCATTAGATTTTATTTGACATATGACATCAAATATCTTGTAATGATAGGACTTCTGCAAAGAAAATTTGGTAGATCCTTGAGAGTAAGTATTTGACAAAGAGCATCGATAATCGCTTGAATTTGAAGATGAGATTTTATCACTTCTAGTTAAAGAATAGAATCTCCATAGGCGAGCACATGAACAACTTCACAAAATTTCTTGTAGACCTAAATAACATGGATGAGTGATTAAGGACAAGGACAAATCGTTGATTATATTGAGCTCTCTTTCGAATAAAGAGTATGAAACCTTCGTTTTAACTTTGATCAATGATAAGTTTTCACTTAGCTACAATCATGTGTCAACTGCTGTTGTGAATCATTAGATAAGGAAGTAGAACAAGGTATCTTCTTTCTGTAAGACAATAACAGAGACATTGACTGTAAGATAATTTGGTTCTAATCATCAAAAGGGCACCGAGAGATGTTAGTAAGTCAAAGACCAGTAATCGTGAATTGAAAAAGAATACTGTGCTTTCTGCAAGGAAGAAGGACATTGAAAAATTGATTATCATAGGCTCAAGAAGAAGGGACCAAAATTAGAGGCAAACATCGCAAAGGCGGATGATGGTACTGATTTTAACTCTTCAGTATTTTCTCTATACACTCCTTCGGTTTGCTACTCAAATGTGTCCGAGTGGATTTTGGATACGGATTCTACCTATAACGTTTGTCCTAAGTGAGAGTTATTTGCTAATTTTAAAAAACTAATGGAGGCTTGGTGTCATTTGGAAATGGACACACATGCCATATTAAGGTGATATGTACAGTCATAACAAGAACTTTGATGGGATGGTGAGTTGCAAGAGGTGAGATACGTTCCTCAGTTGAAGAAGAACATTATCTCAGTTGGAGCTTTGGAGGCGCAGGACCTGAGAGGGATACTTGGAGAATGCATTCTCAAGATGTCTAATTGCTCATTGGTTATTCTAAAGGGCATTCAATGCAACAACTTCTACCCCTGAAGTGTAGTGCAGTTACTAGAAATTTGCCTGCTTTAGAATGCTTGCATGGCGATTCTACTAGGTTATGACAGATAAGGCTCAGACATATTGCCATGGATTCTTTACAAGTTTTGGCAAAGAAAGGACTATTAGAATGTGCAACTACCTACAAATTAAAATTTGGCAAATGTTGTGTTCTGGAATAAGAGCCAAAGGTGAAGTTCGACACCGCAATTCACCAAGATGGAGGTCTGTTTGATTGTGTTCACATTGACATTTGGGATCCTACCAAGACTGCATCGTTTGGAGGCAAACGATACTTTGTCTTGTTAGTACCTTGTCTCTTTTATTTATGATTGTTTTAGGTATTGTTGGGCATACCCTATGAGACAAAGATTTAAAGTCCTAAAATTGTTCGTGAAGTAAAAGAACTTGATAGATAAACAGACTAATAGAAAGATCAAGGTGCTCCAATTTGATCATGTTAGAGAGTACAAGGATCAATTCTTGCAATTGGAATAATGGTATTAGTATTCACTTGACAGTTTGAAAACAGATTGGGATAACTAAAAAGTTAAATTGTGTCTCGCGAGAGAATGGTCAATACTTGTTGTATAATGTATCATTAGACAATCATTTTGGGCTGAAGCTTTGGTGTATGCTAGCCATCTTATGAATAAATTACTCGTCTGTGAAAAGATGTAAAACTCAGTTGGATATTTGATGTGACGTGGAGCTACTCAAGATTATAGTTTTCTACGGGCATTTGAATGTCTGACCTACTTTGGAAAAAAAAACTAATAAGTTGAATCCGAGAACAAAAAAAAAATGTTTTTAGGTGTCAAAAGAAATTTAAAGGTCTACAAGTTATGGAACTCTAAAAACAAAAAGATCGTATTGAATAGGTATATCACATTTAATGCGGTTTCATGTTGAAACCTATCGTCTCCCAGTAGATGGAGATGATCAAGACCAAAGATATATCATAACGGGTAGAGGTTGATGCTACTCCACCATTTTCAGGTGGTTCAGTATCAGTTGAGAATTCACCGGATGCGTCACCAGGTGAAAATCATGTAGCCGGTTTGGATACTAAATATGTTGAAGAAGATGTCTAATTATGTGCAGCTATAAGAACCAAGATGAATCCATGAAAGTGAGTGAAGAAGCATGAATCTCGAGTTGATGAGCTAGATCAACTCAAGTTAAAGATTGTATTTTCCTGTGATGATCATAATGAGGAGATTTATATGACCCAACCAGTTGGTTTCGTTGCTGCAAATTTGATTTGAGTTAACGATAGAGCTTTTCGAAGCTCGCTTGGATAAGTTACGTGTCACTTGATCTCTTGGGCAGGGATACGTAGGGAGATGTAATAGCGCAACCAATTGCTAGGCTGAAGTTAGCACTTCATGGAGTTCGACCCGGATTTGAGAAATCTTCATCAAAGTGGAGAGTTGTGAGACAATATCTAAAATCGAGGAGATAGAGCTTTTTTTAACAAAAACTCATTGGAAATAGCAAAAAAAGAAGCAAGGCGGTCAACTGCCCGTTGGCTGCAAGTGCACAACGTGCACATTGGACAAAAGAATAGACGGTAGACCGCTCGGTCGATTGGCCAGAAAACTTGAAACATGGAGATCACTGTCGCCCAGTCAACCGACCTGATGCGACACGGAACAATTTGAGCAAGCGGTCGATCGACAGTCGACCGCTACATGGAACCGGTCGTTCGCCTGATCGATCGCAAGTTTGTTTCTGGATTTTTGAGTTAGTTTCATGTTTCTATTTTGAAGTAGGATTTGATCCGAATTTGTTTTCCTTTTATAAGTTGTTCCTCTAACTATATAAGGAGGGTTTCTGCACCTCAATTGTTACCTGTGAGTGTTGATTTGTATTTGGGAGTTTTAGGGTTAGTTTGTTTGAGGGAATTTTACAGCAAAATTGCGTAGTGTCTCTAATTTGAATCTTTGGAGCACCTTGTAACCTTTGTTTGTTGATTGAATAAAGATCTTCTCCCTTCTGCCCCGAGTACGTAGGTAAGTTGCCGAACCTCGTTAAATCTCGGGTTCTCTCTTTTGCTTTGTGTTTTGTTAATTTTGGTTATTAACTCGGCATTAGAACTCTCATCTTGGTGATTGGAGTGTTTGGCTACTCCAGAAGACACAACACCGTGGCCGTTGCTTGAGGAGCAGAGATCTTGGAAGGAAATAGAACCAGGTGACTTGAGCTTTGAATAATAGAATGACAACTGAGATGGTCTCGTTTTAATTTATAGCCTACGCCTTGTAGAAGTTCTGTTCGCTCGGTTTCTTGAGTACACAACGAGAATTAGGATTAGGACAGGACCTTAAGTTTCCAATTTGGGACTACTGCTAGTAATTTGAGGCGGAAAAAGTTTCTAAATTTGGTCCCGCTTGGTATAAACAGTCGGAATCCGAAACAAAATAGTACTCTGTTCAATTGGAAATAGATTAGGCAAAGATATCTGCTCAAAATGGATAAGAATTCTTATTTTTGAGCAAGTTTTTTTTAATTTTTTTTTTTGGGTGCATATAACCTCCAAAACTTCATTTTTCTTTCCCCCTTATTTATTCCTCAAAAGTCTTTATTTGATTGTAAACCCTTTTTTATTCCAAAGAGTTTGTAGGTACACCCTACTGTCACAATTTTGTTGAATATGACAAGAATGCTAATGCATATATACCATTGCAAATTTGAATTTTCAATACTCCATAATTTTTCATATGAATAACATATCTTTATAGATAATACTTTATTATCAATACTATATTTTGAAAACACGTATTCTCTACTATAATCAAAATGTCAATAATTTATTAAATAATATGTTAAAGATGAATGTGACAAGGGATATGCAACTTTACAAGTTCTAATAAAAATGATAACTACATATGTATCTTTCATTTTATAAAACTTTTTATTATTTCTTACAAATATAAATTTTTTAATTAGAAATGCAATACAGAATGCATGTTTAAAATTTGTTTGCTACTTAAACTTTTCATAAGGTTTATATAATAGAATGATGCTTTTTTGAGGGGTGTTTTCTTGATGAATTTGACAGTACAAAGGGGTGCTCTGCTCATTTCAATGATACATGGAGTTTTTTACGAATGATAGTGCCATGGGGTTTCTGCAATTTACCCAATAAATTGATATTTACTAAGTACTTTTCTCCACAAAAAAAAAAAGAAAGAAAAAAGATATAGATTACAGAAATGCATCAATATCATGATAAAATTATAGTTTTGATGTGATTTGTTTGAAATATTAATACTTCATTATGAGTGTCAATAAATTGGTATATGTTTTCTTCTGCAATTAACTTGTATGATTTTTTGAAAATTCTAGTGTCCCATTATGGTATGATACTATGATCTATCATACAACTGATTGCATTATGTTGAATCAAATGTAGGGCTTTTCATGGATTTCCAACATCAAATTTTTTATTTCTCCCGTTTAATGAACAGCGACCAAAACCTATATACAACCTAGCTATTATCCCATAAATCCAATAAATAAAAACATAATTTTGCATATTTTAATATTTTGATTATTTATGTAACGAGATTACCGCAACTAATTAGAAAATACTTGTGTGGTTGAATTAGATTTTCCATTTTTTTTAACTGGGGACAGCAAATTGTGTATCTTTTTGAGAGTTAAATTTATAATCTTATTCCTTTCTTTCAATGCTTAGTTATTCTGGTGCTTCTCCAAGCAATTTCAGGGACCAACTTCACAACAACCGGATTAGGCGATGCTCGCTTTGTGCATCTCCAACTTAATGGACTTGCTTGAAATTTATTTCAAGTGATTGATCGTTCTGAGTCACAAATCACACCAATTTTAGTATATATAATAAATCACTCTAAATGATATTATTCTATTGATTTCTGATTACAGAATTTGCCGTGAAGAGAGGAAGATGATGGCGTGACAGAGTACTGAAATGCTCCATATCAGGATAACATATAGCAACAATTCTTGAAAGTTAAGAACGTTTCAATTACAGAATTAACAATGTAGAAAAGTTCGCTGAATCAATCAAACAATGTCAACGTATCTCACATCTACACACAGGACACGTAGGACTCCTTTTCAACCACTAAGAAAAGTAATGCAGTCATAATGAAACACGTGCGAGCACGGTGTTCGAGCCAATCCCGAGTCCAAGTCATCCATAATCTCCTTAAACTCTTCTAAACAGATGGAGCAGCGGTCGGCATGATTCAACTCTCCAGAAGCATCCACCCTCTCTAGCTTTGCAATCGCCGTCTGATCCAAACCTCGCTCAGCTGCAGTAAAGAATAGCCCTTCATCAATCATCTCCCCTCTGAGGTTAATGTTAATGTTCCGTTGTTGCTGCAAGGTTCCGGCGGCATGCGAGAAGATGCATACGTAGAAACTGACGGCACCTAAGCCGTTGCGTTGTTGTATAATCTCATGGCAGAAAGCAGCGAGATTGTTCTGCAAGGTCAGAAAGGATTCGAGATCATTGATAGGCCCCCAGATACAGGTTAGCATGTCGGCAACCGTCTGTATGTCTTCAAGTAAGCTGGCCTGGCCACGCCTGAAGCTTGTACGCTCGAATGGACTTTCAGGCGTCGCTCTTACAATGAAGTTGAAGTAAGCAATGCGCTGTGATTCTTCCATCCCCGGCCCTCCTTGCATGTAGACGCTGTGGTTGCCAATTTGTACGGACATGAATTGCTCCATGGCTGCGCGCACAGAGAGAGAGAGAGAGAGAGAGAGATTGGAAGCGATGAAGCTCAAGTTAAAACACTGGAGAGAAGAGATTAACTGTGTCTTGCGGTGATTAGAATCTGATAATCGTCTTCTTTTATAATCTCTGTTTCTCTTTCCGACTTCAACGAGGATTAGGATTAATTGAACTAAAATTTCCAAATTTGGAGTCGGTATTATTATAGGACCCTCTTTAATTTACAAGGAACGCCTTATTTTTGCAACGTTTTATATTTGACTGGAATCTTGAATATAGAGTAAAAAACATTTATTTTCTTAAGAAAAATAAACCAATTTCATTTCCAATAATAAAGTTATTTTGGGCTACACCTTAATAAAAAAATATAAAAAATAAAAAATAAAGTTATTTCTTAAATCAGAAAATGACAAATATGAGGTAAGGAGGAGGTCAAATTCTAAATAAAACTACGCACGTCTACTTTTGTGATTAAGTTCAAAAAATTATACCATTGCAAATTAATTGGACTCTATATATAAGAATACTCTATGTATATATACCATTGCAAATTTCAATTTTCAACACTACATAATTTTTCATATTAATAACATATTTTTATAGATAATAATTTATTATCAATACTATATTTTGGAAGCATGGATTCTCTACAATAATTAAAATATCAATATTTTATTAAATAATATGAAAAGATGATGCCATAAGGGATATGCAAATTTACAAGTTCTAGTAAAAATGATATGTACATATGTATTTTTCATTTTATAAAATTTTTTATTATTTCTTTAAAAATATAAAAAAATTTAATTAGAAATGCAATACAAAATGCATTCATAAAATTTATTTGCGACTTAAACTTTTCATGAGGTTTGTATAAAAGAATGTTGTTTGTTCGAGCTGTGTTTTAATTTGATAGTATAAAGGGTCTCTTCTTATTTCAATCGGACATGGATTTTTTTACAAAAGAAATTTATGATAGTGCTTGGGAGTTTCTGCAATTAATCAAAAAGAACAATATAAATTGATGTCTATCATGTACTTATTCATAAAGAAATAACATACAAAAATATAATCAATAAAATTATAGCTTTCATATGATTTGTTAGATATATTAATACTTTGTTATGAGTGTCAAAAAATCGGTATATGTTTTTTCTTGTGCAATTAACATCTTGTGTGATTTCTTGAAAATAATAGTGTCCCATTATGGTGTGACCTATCATGCAACTGAATCAGTGGCGGACGCACGTGGGGGCGAGTGGGAGCGGTCGCCCCCACTAAAATTCGGGCATGTGTCAGATTCTTGAAATCGGGTCTTCGAATCGGGTTCTTAAAATTCGCCCACCCGCTTTCATAAAAAAAACCTAGCATCGAACATCCGATCCATTTTCTCTCACTCCAGCGTCGATCCTCTCTCTCCCCCTCCTAGCGCAGGCGTAGCCCCGAGGCCGAGCCCTAATCCTCTCTCTCCCCCCTTCCCGCGATCCTTTCTTAGTTTCTCTTGCTCCCAGCACAGGTGCAACCCCTAGGGCCGAGGCCGACCCCAATCATCTCCCCCCCTTCGCCTTCCTCGTCTCCAAGGGCATCCAGAAGGCTGCAAGTCCAAATTTTCTGTTAATTTTTTTCTTATTGATTTTAGACAAAATTGCATCAATTTCATTTTGGAAATTTAATGATTTGTTGTGCCCAATTGTTTTCACATAGATATGGAAACAGAAGTTGGAGCAGATGAGGGCTACAACTGAGTGTAGGCTGTCTAAAAATGTCTAAACAGACAAGCCATTGAAAAAAGCAGAGATCCAAGCTCTAGACGCGTGGAATCAACATCCGCGTCTCAACATCAAGACGCGTTGGCTTGACACCCGCGTCTCAGCATCAAGACGCGTTGGCTTGACACCCGCGTCTCAGCATCTAGACGCGTTGGCTTGACACCCGCGTCTCAGCATCAAGACGCGTTGTCTTGACATCCGCGTCTCAACATCAAGACACGTTGGCTTGACACCCGCGTCTCAGCATCAAGTAGCGTTGGCTCAACGCCCGCGTCTCAGTTGCAACTACCCGAATTAAGGGGCCAGTCACCGCACATATAGCGGGAGATGGCCCCTCGTTCGGGAGCGTTTTCAGGAGGCACGTTCCCCCCTGAGAGCCCTATAAATAGTCCCATTCGCCATGCGGGCAGGGGGATCGATCGGTCAGGGGAAAAAGAGATCAAGCGATCAAGGCATCAATCGAGGCATCATCAACAGAGAGAGAGAGAAGACTCTTCAGCAAGCTTACTGCGTACTAGCTGCTCTTCGCCTACCTCCTCTTCTAGAGTTTTGGTAGACGGAGCTGAGTTACTCCTTCTACCGGCCGAAGAGAAGACCCCCGACGGTCCCGACGGTCATCCGGTCAACGGAGAACAAGATTCACTCTCCACCGCCACATGAAGAACCCAGCACTAAACAAAGGGGGGATTCAAGATTCAAACATCCTCCCTCCTTTGTAACTGGAAAGAAAGGAAAGTCTGGTTGTAATTGTTTCAACTGATTCAAGGAAACCTTTTTACAGCTCGATCTCTTCCGTCTCATTTCCGGCGCGTACAAGAGATGGCGACTCCGCTGGGGACTACCTTCGTTACTGACGAACATATCGTGGCGCAGGATGACGTTCTCCGTAAGGGGAAAATGGTCGAATCGCTCGTTGTCGAGTTCGACCAGGCGAAGTACGAAGAGTTTCTCTCTTCTGGCTCCAAGAGCCCAAAGACCCGCGTCTGCCGCAGGGTCTCGACGGGACAGCTCCCCGAAGCCCAATCTAAGGCTCTGTCGGGTGCTACTGCTGCCCACTGTGCCAAGTCAGATTCACGCGCCAACGCCTCCCAGAAGGCCCGCGTGACCTCAGACACTGCTGCTGCGATCAACCGCATCGCACAGAACACACGCGCCAGCACCTCTCTGAAGGCCCGCGTGGTCTCCGGCACAACTGCTGTTGCGACCAATCGCGTCGCACAAAACACCCGCGTCAACGTCTCTCAGGAGACCCGCGTGGTGAAGATCCCTGGTTTCGCAGACCAGGATGTTGTTGGTTTCTCCCCTGCTCCACGACGTAATCGGAATGCTGAGCGTCGACAGAGGAGACGCGCGCGTCAACACCTAGTCGGAACCGTTGGTTGTCTGACTGGGGTTGGACGCGGCGTACAAACTGATGCCTTGCCCGCGCCTCGTCCAGTACGAGAGATCCGCGTTTGGAGACCCAAACGCGAGATTCCTCAGGTTGAGTCCTCTGAAGACCAACTCATCAAACGCCAGGGTGAGACTTCTGCGCCTCATCAAGCGCAAGAAGCACGCGCCCATAGGCGTAGGGCCCAGCAGCCCACTCTCTCTCAAGTGTCTCTGCCCCAACGCAGCAGACAGCAGCGCGAAAGTCGCGTCTCATCTCGACAGAGACGCCAGACGCGCGTAACGCAGCCGCGACGCGATAACCGCGTTTCTGAGGCCTGCGTTCAGACTGAACAGCATATGACTTCCTCCCGTCTTATACGTTGTGAGGCTAGTCTCTTCAATCTCCCTCCCATGGATTTGAGGGATTACTTGACAAAGAAAAGAAGCGCCAATCAGGCCACTTCTTCATGCTGCTGTCAACAGCTCATCAAGATGCTCTCTGGATGCCATTGTGGATCAGGCGAGCACCAGCAGTCTTTAGTTAGACAGCTGACCCTGATTCCCCCGTCAGCCAAAAGAAGACGCTCCCACAGAAGGAGAACCTTCTCTGACGTTGAGTACCCGGAGCTTACTGCATACATGACAAGCAGAAGTAAGGGAAAACAACCGAAAGTCAGGTCGGATGAGTCTGATTCGGAACCGGAAGGAGTGTATCAACACACCCGTACCCGGACTGGGGCCATTCCCCCAATTGACTATAATGCCTTAGCCCGCGGCATTAGAATGGGCGATTCTCACTCCGCTGTAGTGGAGTCGCAGGCTTCAAACTCTTCCGTTGAGAAGGAGGCTTCCGCCTACATGGCGGACACTCCTGAGGAGACGGCTAGGCGTTTGGAACAGATGCAGAAGCACCAAATGGATATAATCGCCTCTCAGCAGAGATCCATTGACACTCTCAAGCACATGCTTGAGAAATTGCTCGAAGAAAGGGATAGGTCTCCTCGTAGAGGACCAAAGGGTAAAGGGAGAAGGAGAGAAAGTCCACCTTCCGAACCTTCCGATGAGCCACAACGATCTACTTCGGATTCGTCCAAACCCTCGTCGCAGCCAAGAAGCGACCCAGACCCGGAGAAGGCTCATGCTAAAAGAATGAGCCTACTGGAGCAACGACTCGAGGCCCTTGCCAGTCGCAAAGACCTCCAAGAAGCTGGAGTGGTCCGGCCCTATCCGGCCGAGTGGGACTTAGTCCCGTACCCTCCTAAGTTCAAGGCTCCAACCCTCCAAGCATTTGACGGGAAGGGGTCACCAAACCAACATATCTACTACTTCAAATCCCAAACTGGGAACGTAGTAGATAATGATGCCATCCTGGCACGTCTATTCATTGGCACCCTGAAAGGGTTGGCCTTTGAATGGTTTATGAAGCTCCCGTAAGGTTCCATCAAGAACTGGGGCGACTTGGAGAAGCTGTTTCTAACACGCTTCTTCGAAGATGATTCGGAGGTTACAATGCCTACCCTTTTAGCTACCAAACAGCGAAAGGGAGAGTCTGTCAAGTCTTTCGTAGAAAGATTTCGGAATGTGGCACTCCGATGTCCAAGCGGCATGACCCAGGCCACCCTGGTGGAAACATGTCGCCACAATCTCCAAACCTCACTCCTTGCCCAATAGGAGTTGCTGAAAGCCGCACCTGGAAACAATTAGTCCAGCAAGGTGAACAGGCTGAGGAGATTGTTGCCCGCGTCAGAGCGGAAGAAGGTAAGCCCAGGCCGGAAAGGTCGACGAGGCGTGCGCCGGACACATCCCTCCAAACGAAGCGGAAGGATAACTTGGCGACGGAGACCAAATCTCCCGCAAACCTCAACCAGGCAAAGCGAGTGGCTCTTCAAGCCAACCCCGTGCCAACAAGCAATATTCCTTCAAGGAGGAACATGTCGACTCGCTCTTCAAGTTACTCAACAAGAGCAATCGACTGAAGCTCCCTGAAATCAGGCGCCCCGAGGAAGTCGGCAAGACCGACAATCCCACCTATTGCTTGTATCATAGGACGCTTGGGCACCTACCAGGAGCTGCTACGTCTTCAAGGACGTCCTTCAAGCCCTGATTGACGCGGAGGTATTAAAACTCCGACCAGAGCAAAAGAAGGTGACTTCGAATATGACGTCGGTTCTCCAGTTCGGGAAGCAACCCCAGACACCATCAGAAGTAATCCCTGTTCCAATGGGAGAAGCTAAGAGTGATCAACGCAGATCCTCATCAACAGCAGGAGAGAGGCTTGGTACCCGTCCCTACACCTCAAGGGAAAACCATGTGGGTCCACCCTGACCTCATCGATGAGCAACAGTGGACTACTGTGACCAACAGGAAGTCCAAAGGCAAAGCAAAGGCTTCATCTTGCCATGTGATCTGCGCTTCTTCTCGAGAAGCAGACACTGATGTTCCCTCGCTGACCGACTCAGAAGAGGAGACAATAGTCTTGGCGGCAGAGCCCAACCAACCGACAGTAGGAACCCGCTCAGGGCAGGCGTACTTGAAGCAGTACGGCGAGGCAGCAATGGTTCCTCCACAACCGGCTGTAGAACCGACCAAGCCCTCCGCAAAACATCCTGCGGAGAAACAGAAAGAAACTCGGTTTTCTCGAGTTCTTTCAAAAGGTGCAGCGGAAGGATCTACGACACCTTACCGCTTTGATGTTCTGGCTCAGCTAGCCAACATCCTGGCACGCATTACCTTGTATGAGATCCTGAGGCTATCAAAGTCAACCAGAGAGGCTCTACAAGAAGCTTTGGCAAACGCTGAGGTCTTTATGACCCACGTGCCGAGGGAGGAAGATGTAGAGGATTGCCTCCACACCTCCCCAAATGCTCCCTGCATCACCTTCACAACAGATGACATGCAGGTTAAAGGGAAGTATGACCGACCCCTATACTTCACAGGGTATATTGGGTCATCCGAGGTAAACCGTATCCAGGTAGACCCAGGGTCCGCGCTGAGCATCATACCTCGCCGAGTCATGCAATTTCTGGGCATTCCTACCCATCGTCTGAGCCCTACCCAGACAACTATTTACGGGTTTAATGCCAATAGCTCCCGCCCGATGGGGAAAATCAAGCTCAAATGCCAGATCGGGAGCCTCAAGTCGGAAGTGACATGCTACGTCATGATGCTGACACTTCCTACAACCTGTTGCTGGGACGACCATGGATTCACCATAATTCCATCGTTCCCTCCACTCTCCACCAAGTCATGAAATACATTGACGGGAGTGGACAGGTTCAAACGTTGATTGCCGAAAGGTATCCGTTTAAAGGGGTTGAAAATTATTTCATGGACTCCCTCCTATATCAGGATCCTGAGGAGACCAATGAAACCCCACAACCAGAGGAGCCAGACTCTGGTAATGAGGCTAACATTGAGCCCGAGAAAGAAGAGTGCCTGTGGGAGCTAGAACCACTTGTAAAGAGCACTAATAAGCTCGATGTTGATAATACCACCGACGATGCAGGCGGTTGGTATATTAATGAAGATTTAGATTTTGCGTATTTTTCTGGTTGTGCGTCTGATTCTATACCGTCAGATACTAGTACTGACGTAGACGAGGATGTATGATCGGCAATGGATGCTTTGACATTATTGCATGTACCAATAAAATCATCCTTCGGGACGTACCAAGATAATGGTGACGCGCAAAAATTTGTATTCCTGGTTCCAGCCAGACGAAAAGGCCAAAAACCAATTCTCTTTGGACGAATCTCGTCTGAACCAACGCCCTACGAAGAATCGGAAGGCGAGGAGGAGCCCCCTCAGTTCAATCATTATGAACCAAAAGTGCTCAGGATGATGAAATGCATGGGATACGATCTAGCTAACAGGCCCGGGTTGAACTTTGGCAAAGGAAAAAGATCGTTACTTCGAACTTTCGTGCCGAAAGGGAAAGCACCTGATTATTATCATCAGACGCGCCGGGGGTTGGGCTATGTATCAACTCCAGTGCCATCAGCCTCAGATTCTCGAGAATCGTCAGGTCATGATTACTCTTCAGACACGTCATCATGGGAATCAGATGTCAGTGTCGGCAACATCTTCAAAGAGCTTTCAGTAAACATGGTTTCAACAAGCCATCTGGAAAGCGAAGACGAAGAAATGATCCAATCCGATACGGATCCTTGGATCAAACATTTAAATACTCTTTGGGATATCCGCTTTGAACAGCGTGAGCCACCCACAGAAGACAAGGTTGTTCAGATCAACCTAGGAGATGAGGCCAACCCCAAGCCCATCTTCATAAGTGACGGCCTGTCACCTTCGGAGAAGAAAGATCTAATATCTCTTGTACAAGAATATATAGACGTCTTCGCCTGGAATTACGAGGACATGCCTGGGCTTGATCCTCAAGTGGCTATGCACCGCCTCGACATCAATCCGGACATAAAACCTGTCAAACAACAGCAGCGACGGTTCCGTCCAGAGATAATGGAGGCAATTCAATCGGAAGTCAAAAAGCTTATTGACTCTGGCTTCATCAGGGAGGAACAACATCCCGACTGGGTAGCCAACATTGTTCCCGTCGCCAAGAAGAACGGGAAGATCCGGATCTGCATCGACTTCCGTGATCTAAACGAAGCCTGCCCCAAAGACGAATTCCCATTGCCAATCACAGATGTCATGATTGACAATACTTGTGGATTCGAGCGAATGTCCTTTATGGATGGATTCTCAGGATACAATCAAATCAAGATGTACCCTGATGACGAAAAGCTTACCTCCTTCAGGACACCTCTAGGAGTATACTGCTACACTGTCATGCCCTTCGGTCTGAAAAATGCAGGGGCAACATACCAACGGGCCATGAATGCCATTTTCCATCAGCAAATTCGCAAAACGGTGGAATGTTATGTCGATGACATTGCGGTGAAAAGCCGCACTAAAGGTGATCACATAGCCGACCTGAAAGTGGTCTTCGACATCATGCGGGCTCGTCAATTGAAGATGAATCCCACCAAGTCCTTCTTGGGGGTAGCCAGCGGCAAATTCCTAGGATTTGTGGTAACTTCCACCGGAATTCATTTGGATCCGGAGAAAGTTCGCGCCATTCAGGAAATGCAACCTCCAAGAAGCCTTAAGGAGCTCAGAGGATTGCAAGGACGACTGGCATACATCCGCAGATTCATCTCAAATCTCTCCGGGAGATGCCAACCCTTCACTAAGCTAATGAAGAAGGGCGTTTCGTTCATTTGGGACGACGCTTGCCAACAAGCATTCGAGGAGATCAAACGATACCTCACCCTCCCACCAGTCCTTACAGCTCCGGTATCCGGAAAGCCTTTCCTGGTGTACATCCGGTCAATGGATCATTCTTTGGGAGCTCTACTAGCTCAGAATGATGATCAAGGACGAGAACAAGCAATCTACTATCTAAGTAGAACAATGATCGGAGCCGAACATCGGTACAACCCGATCGAGAAGGAATGTTTGGCACTGGTGTTCGCTATTCAGAAAATGCGACACTATCTGGTGGGCCAAACTATAAATGTCATATCAAAAGTCAACCCTTTGAGGTTACTCATGACAAAGCCTTCATCATTGAACGGCCGGCTGGCGAAGTGGGCTATATTGCTATCCCAATATGAGATGCACTTTCTGCCACAGAAAGCCATTAAAGGAAAAGCGGTGGCATACATCTTAGCTGAACACCCAGATCGAGGGCAGCCAAACTCTACGAAGATCTCCCAGATGAGGTCGCCGAAGTCTGCCTAGCTCAGACATCGTTCGAAGGACAAGTATGGCAACTTTTCTTCGATGGTGCATCGAGAGCAAGCCCAAAGGGACACACAGTAGCGGGGGTGGGAGTAGTACTTGTCTCCCCACAAAACTACGTGATTCCCCGAGCTATCTCGTTAACCGAGCCCTGTTCCAACAATGTGGCAGAGTACAACGCTCTTTTGATTGGGATGCAATTCGCCGATGAGATTGGCGTTAAAAATCTCGAGGCATACGGTGACTCTAAACTCATCGTCAGCCAAGTTCGCGGAGAGTACGAGGTCAGACATGAAGATCTAGTACCTTACTACAACGCGACAATTCACATGGCCGAGAGGTTTTCAAACTTCTACATCGACCATGTACCGCGCAGGCAAAATGCACATGCGGATGCACTCGCATCCCTCGCTGCCTCCCTAGCTCTTCCAGCTGGAGCAATGGAGAAAGTATTCGTCTATAGCCACGACCTATACTGTCCAAAAATTCCCCCCGGAGACTACCCAGGGTCAACGGGAGATCGTCACGGCAAGGAAACACTTGAAGTGTCAACCGGTCCAGAGCCTAAAGACTGGCGATTCCCCTACATTGATTTTGTCTTATACGGCATCTTGCCTGAAGACACCAAAGAGGCGGCCGCCATTCGAAGGAAAGCCCCCAAATTCTACTACAATGCGATTACGCGAACCTTGTATCGTCGATCGCATGACGGGATCCTACTCCGATGTCTCTCATCAAGAGAAGCCCAAGGGGTATTGAAAGAAGCCCACGATGGTATGTGTGGAGCTCATCAACCTGGTCCGAAATTGGCGCATCGACTCCAAAGATTGGGCTACTATTGGCCCAAGATGATTGCCGATGCCGTCGCTTATGCCAAGAGATGTCACGCCTGTCAAATACATGGCGATTTCATCCATCAAGCACCAGGGTACCTCCACTCTACGACCTCTACCTGGCCATTTGAAATGTGGGGGATGGATGTGGTTGGTCCTATCAGCCCACCATCATCAAAAGGACATCGGTTCATTCTGGCGATAACCGATTACTTCTCAAAGTGGGCCGAAGCTATTCCTTTAAAGGAGGTAAAATCGTCTAACGTGATCAAGTTCGTGAAACATCACGTTATTTACCGCTTCGGCGTACCTCGGCGGATTGTCCATGACAATGGACCTCAGTCATCAGCCAGGCTTTCCAGAGATTCTGCGCTAAGTTCAGAATCCAGAGTGTGTCCTCAACGGCATACTATCCTGCTGCTAATGGCCTCGCAGAAGCTTTCAACAAGACCATTGGCAAGCTTCTCAAGAAATTTGTCTCGAAAAGTCAACGAGACTGGGACGATAAGTTGGGTGAATGCTTATGGGCCTATCGCACAACTGTGCGAACCCCAACTAAAGTCACACCATTTTCTTTGGTATACGGATGTGAAGCTGTGCTTCCACTGGAAATCCAAATTCCGTCTCTGCGCGTCGCCTTGACAGCGGAGATGACAACGGAGGAGAAGCATCGACAGCGACTCCAGGAGTTGGAAGCCTTAGACGACAAGCGTCTGCAGGCCCAACAACAAATCGAGCTTTACCAAGCTCGTATCACCAGAGCCTTCAACAAGAAAGTCAAATCACGAACTTTCAAGAAAGGGGACCTTGTCTTAGCCGTCCGAAGACCCATGGTCATGACGCACAAGACGAAAGGAAAATTCTAACCCAAATGGGAAGGACCATTTGTAGTAGAGTCAGTCTACTCAAATGGATCATATCGCCTCATAACCTCGAATGGCGATACATTAATGATGCCAATCAATGGCAAATTCTTGAAGAAATACTATCCCTAGACAGTATTCTTCCACCGATCAAGTTAAAAATACACCTCTGATCAAAAACATCCGACGCCTCCAACGGCTAAGGATAGAGGAAAATGTTGGCTCCTAAGCCCAACATAAGTCTTCGACAACTTATCATGCTGAGGGAATAGCATGGCTAGACCAACTCAAACGGTAGTTGGTAAAGGCACCTCAAATCCGTTGATAGCTGAGGGTTTGCTAAAAATCCTAAGTGGACTTGTTTCCACTCTTCCCTCCAAAATCCCTTACCAATTCTCATCTATAGAATGGTAGGACCACAAAATGCAATCATTACTATGTTAACACTATACCTCTGGTAATGAATACTCCTTGTCGAGTACAAACTTTGCTTGTTAACTCTATGTAATACCCCGTTTCCGGAATACGTACATTGTTGCGTATTCAGCTTTTCGATCGTATTTTTCGATTTACTTTCCGTATTTAATCAATTTCAATTTCAAATATTATTTTCCAATATATTAGATTTTATGTGATTTTCTGGAATTTTCTGGAATTAAAATGAATTTCTTCAAAACCGGTGTTGACCAGCGCCGCTGATCTATTTTCGGATTTTTATTTTCTAAACTGTTAAGAATTTCAAGAAAGTCCTTTAGACTTTATCTCTTAGAATTTCATTTCTGATCTAAATACTTTTTCTGAGAATTTTATGAATTTATGAAAACTCCGACGGAGTCGGTAAATTACTGATTCCGGGATTTTTAACTTTAAAACTATACAGTATTTCGTCTAACGGATTTCACTATAGGTCTTTTTATATTATTATTGATTTTTGGTGAAAATTACGAGTCGATCCGAGATACTTGAATTTCGGACGATTTCGGTATTTTCCGAAATATTTTCCCGCATACTTGACTTTAACCTAGGAATCCGTGTTTTCACTATTTTCATTTTTCAAGTTAGAGAAAATATATCTTCTCTTTTGCAAATTCTTTTCCTTTTTCCTTTTCTCTATGTTTCCTTTCCTTCTTTTCCAAGACAAATGGATTTTTCCCATTTTTCCAAATTCCAAAATCCTTTTTACAATTTCAACTCTCTCCAACTTTCCACAACCTTCCCCATTAATGCCCCTCACTCTCTCTCTCTTCTTTGGCCGGCCACCATTGGCCAAGGGAGACACCTCCTCCACCCTTTTTACACAAACCCCTCTTAAATTCCTTAATTACTTCTTCTTTACAAATTCAAACCCTATATAATATTTTCCTTTACAATTCTTTTCTCCTTTCTTCACTTTATCAAGAATTTAGCTTTCCTCACTTCCTTCTTCATCTCAAACCCTAATTCAAAACTACCACAAGGTTTTCATCTCCTTCTCAAGCAACCACAACTTTGGACTCGGGATCGTATCATATATCATCGAGGATCGCTTTGGTTCAAATCGTCGACAACGATCCTTCGGAACTCGTAGAGCTTTCACATAACCGTTCGAAGTGAGTATTTTACTCACCAAGATAAAAATAACTTCCTTGTTTACTGGTGTTGATCATTCATGCACACTTGAGCCATAAAAATCGTATTTTTAGCCTATCAAACAACCAGCAGATTTTGTTCTGTGTTCTGTTTTTTTCCCACGATTAGTCGACTTGACCTAGGCATTAGTCGACTAACCCTTTAGTTGAAACGTAGTCTTTTCTGAAAAACACAGTTTTAGTCGACCAGAATCTAATTTCCAGTCGACTAGATACCCTTAGTCGACTATACCCTTGACCCTAGTCGACTAACTTTCCTGAATCAGAAATCCTAACTTTCTGTATCTCAGTTTTAGTCGACCATACCCTATTATCAGTCGACTATATAACCCTAGTCGACTACTAAAATTCCCTTAGTCGACTAGTCTTATTTTGTGAAAAACCCCTAATTTCTGTATCACAGACTTAGTCGACTTGAGTATCCGTTAGTCGACTAGTAACCCCTATTAGTCGACTACCCTTCCAACCCTAGTCGACTAATCTTTCCTGAAACAGAATTCCAACTCTCTGGAAACCAGTTTTAGTCGACTCCTGCGGACTAGTAGTCGACTTAAGACTCCTATTAGTCGACTAATTATTTCACCTAGTCGACTAATTCTGACTGTTTGACTTAGTTGATTTCTGTTCTAAATTTGGATTGTTACCTTGATACATGTACGACATATTATTCCTGTTTATGCTTCGTAATTGGTACTACATGACATGTCACTTGGTGGATCTCACCACTTATACTTCATGACTTGTTACCATGTATTTTCATGATAGGACTTGTAAATTGATACATATGTCTCCACTTATCATGCCATCACTTACACCAAGCATGATAGACTCGACTTTGTATAAAATAGACCAACTTACATTGGGTCCGGGGGAAAACATGCGGATATCGATATGTGTTCGTGTTTACAGTGGCTTTTAGGAGTGTTGTGCAACCCATGTTCCGGTCTGACCTGTGGGCCTCCAGGGGACCGAGGGGAGTGCTTGCTCCCTTTATTACTGGTACCATACTGAAAAGGGCATACATAAGTCCCTCCTGTTGAGCCTAGCGGCTGGCTTCCGTCACCAAGCAACGGAACAATCCTTGACCGTTATCCCGGGTATGTACGGGGTCCACTGTAAACATAGTTCGTCGATACAACCGCTGATTTCCAATAACCCCCTTGCTTTATTGGGATATGGATCTATGTGCTCTGGGACGCTGGGTCACATAGCTAGATATCACAGTAAGACAAGTAATAATAATAAGATGTATTGTATTAGGACCTTATAGTTTTATGCCCTTTCATATATGTTAGTTGATATCCTTTATATTGTTTTATCTTACTTACTCTTGTCCATTTGCCACTTGGCTATAGTTTGTTTTTTTGTTATATGTCTTGATTCCTTGGATTTGCATATTCAGATTCCGAGGCTTGGAACGAAGTGGAGCCATCCACTGAGGACCAAGAGTATTTTAGCGAGCAGGCTGACCAGCTCTAGATCCCTCGTGCCGAACTCTTCCTTTTGGCTCACGGAAATCCCCTCTCTTACGTGAGCATCTTGTGTATATGTTCTTTTGGACTTGGTTGTGAAAACAAAACACTTGTAAAGTGGAACAGTTATCATAACTTGTGTAACTTTGTATTTGTACTCTTATAGTTGGCATATGAATATACCACGCTTCGTGTTATACTCTGATTTCTTGTTGTACTTTAATGCTTAGCGTATATACGTGGGGGCACCTTTTGACCTACGTATATACGTCGCAGTGACGTCCCCGTATCCGTGGAATCGGGGCGTTACACTCTACATAGAGTAGCAAACTTCAAAATTTTGCCAAGTTAACACTATACCTCTGGCACCTCAAATTTCACTTGTCAATTCTCATCAATAGAATGACAGGTCCTCAAATTGCTCTTATCACGAGCTGATTCTTGTCAAGTTAATATCACACCTCTGACAAACTACTGTTTAAGTTAACATTATACCTCTAAACAGTACATCAAGTGTCTGTTAAGTTAATATCACACTTCTGACAGTCACCTTTCTTCAGACTTCTGTATCGAAGCTGAAATGGACGATGCCGAGTTAACACTACACTTCTAGCATCCGAGTCATTGCTAAGTTCAACAATACACCTATGGCCATGACCTTTCCTCGACTTCTTTGTCTAAGCCGAGACGACTAATGCCAAGTTCAATATTATACCTCTAGCATTACCCTCACTGTTAAGTTAAACACTACACCTATGACAGTGACACTCTGAGTCAAGTTAATATCACACCTCTGACTCATATCCTTGTCAAGTTAACATTACACCTATGACAAGACTATTTTCAACCCGTTAAGTTAATATTACACCTCTAACGGTAAAAATCTTACTAGATTCCCCGCGAGTCTAGTTTCATTTGATATTCTCCCCACAGAGTATCAAATTCATTTAGAAGCATTGTTAGGTTAACATTACACCGTTAACAATGTCTTCGTCAAACTCCCCAGCTGATCTTAAATCAAGTTAATCCCAAACTCTTGATAAAAGTTCATCTTCCTGGGGGTACGAACTCCACCTGTCACTTTCTTTTACAAAGTGGCAGGTCCACCAAAATTCATCCCATCCCTGTCAAGTTAATCTTACACCTCTGACAGTATCATGAAAGTTCCTGAAATAGGATCTTTCCTCATAAATTTTGACTTATTAAGATTAATATCATAATTTTGATAAAAGTCAGAAGATTCTTTGCTTCCATGTGTCTAACTGAAGACAAAAAGGTTAAGACAATGAAAGAGGCAAAAAAAAAAATGTCACTTTTATTTATATATCCAAGCATATGAAAGTGATACAAAACGCTCTCTTATACAATAAGATTGAGTGTTACAAGTAAGGAGTACAAAGAAGTCCCTCTCTCTCTCAGAGGCCTACTCACTCCTTGAAGCCGCATCTGATCCCAGGTGCACGATGTCTGGAAAAGTGCCCAATTGTGGCAACAATTGGAGCCGATTGCACCATGGCGATGACGCAGAAGTCGAAAGCGCCCTAGCTGACTAAGCTAAGAGCGGTGTTCCTGAGGTCCATTGGCAGCAGAAAGTCCTGCAACCCTTCGTTCATGAGTTAATCTTTCCCCAGCACACCATCCAAAGGACATGGACTGTCCTCGATGTCATTTCTGGAGTGGGAGAGGAAGAGGATCTTATCCGCCACCACAACCTTCGGAACCTCCTCGCCGTCATACTCAACCTGACCATCTCTTGCCATCAGACATGATCAGTGCTGAAGATCTGAAGAGACCTTGGCGAGATTTGGGTCCTCGTCAGAGATATAATTTACTCTCTTATAAACGACGAGGACCATAATTTACTCTCTTACAAACGAACATTGAACAAGTTCGCCAGCCGATATATTCTTTCTGGGGCCCAGCAAACCTGAAAAAGGATGATCAAGCCTACCTGCAAAGAATAAACAGGAGAGTTAGAAAATCTGGAACTTAGTACACTTTAACAAAAGAAAACTAAGTAATAGACGCGGCAGTCGTTAAAGACTTCAGACGCGGGAATAACCCGCACAATCAAACCACCGCGTCGGCAGAAACAGACGCGAGTCAAAACTGTGCCACGCACAGGATTCAAACGCGGTCTCAGTTTGCACCCGCGCCTAATGCACAAGATGCGAAAAACTTCAAAACGCCGAAAATTGTCATCTCTCTGTTGGGTGAACAGGAGTTGCAAGATTCAGGTCTGAAACTTTGAATTCATCCAAAGCCTTGGCTATAAAACGCGCCAAGGCAATGGCCATGAAACGCGATGAGCAAAGCCAGCGTCAAGTGCCCGCGTTCAGAGAAGTTCAAATCAATGGCACAAATTCCAGAAGAGGAATGCACCAAGACTTCATTCAGATGGTTATGCCAAAGTGCAGGCCTGGATGGACTATAGACATCATCGGGATGACATACCAGCAGAGGCCTCTATCCAGAGTTGGCCTCTCTGCACCCAAACGCGGGCATGCAAGATGATCCGAGAGGCGGTTCCTCCTGAAGAGGCCAAACAGAAGTATGAGAGCTCTGGGTCATCTTCATCCGCAGAGTCACCATCACCCATGGAGACAGATCTCTGTTAGAAACTCTAGAGAAGGCGAGCTCTCTCAGAGCAAACAAAAGAAAACAGTCCAAGTCTGGATTGTTGAAGAGGGAGAGGGTGCACCCTATTTATAGGCAATCCTAATAACTGTCATTAGTGGTGCATCAATCGGAACCGTCGCGCACGACTGTCAAAGCCCAATAAAAGATTGACGCGTGGAACGCTGCTTTGGAAACCGTCGAGAGCGCCGGTTTTCAACCGCCAGCGTCGGTTCTGCATGCAAGGGCATTAACGCCTATATCTAATGAGAGGCCGACGCGTGGATAACTGCCTTGGGAAGCAACGGATAACCCAGAATCCCAATCGACAGTGAAGGCTTGACGTTCAAAGATCTCCTAAAAATCTTTTAAGTCAGGCTGCATGGAACGCAGATGGGAAAGTCGCGTCTCTTCAGCAGACAAGGCTGCATCTCCCGCATCTGCTCGATCCGCGTCTTTCTTAGTAAGACAGATTCGCGTTATTCAGAGCCGCGTTTCACTCTGTGATTGACGCTGCGTCTCACTCCATGGACTGACGACCGCGTCTCACTTTATGGATCAATGC
Source organism: Agave tequilana (assembly GCA_038442645.1). Classification (NCBI taxonomy): domain Eukaryota; kingdom Viridiplantae; phylum Streptophyta; class Magnoliopsida; order Asparagales; family Asparagaceae; genus Agave; species Agave tequilana. Next base: position 28,098 of record JAVJIF010000142.1, read on the forward strand.
CGCGTCTCACTTTATGGATTAATGCCGCGTCTCATCAAGAAGACCGCGAATCAATCTGTGATTGACGCTGCGTCTCATCAAAAGGACCTAGTGAAATCTAAGTTCCTATGGAATGATGGCCGCGTCTCACCCTGTGATTGACGCTGCGTCTCATCAAAAAGACTTAGTGAAATCTAAGTCCCTATAGACTGACGAGTGCGTCTCACTCTATGGATCAATGCCGCGTCTCATCAAGAAGACTTAGAGTCGAGGCCGCGTCTCATTAAAAGAACTTAGTCTTACCTAAGACGCACCCCATGGAAGTCGCGTCTTTAAAGCAGCCTCTGCTTTTCAAAAAGAACCTGCGTTCGGCCTCTGCGAGCCAGTTCAACAGTACACTGGCGCAAGCAGACGACCAACCACTCCTGGCCAAAGCGCACCTGTGACAGACTAAAAGCAATCGGGGAGGTTTAGACTGTGTATCTAGACACTCAACACGATTAACTCTGATGGCTTCAAAGAGTTCAACAGTACACTCACGAAGACCAACTCCAGATAAGATCAAACCTGGAGCATTAATAGTCCAGTCATAAAGGAGAACACAACTAAAATCCAAAGTATTTTGAAATCCGTCCCATTTAACTGCGGAATATCGAAAACTGTGGAGGGGGTTCTGTAGGCTGTCTAAAAATGTCTAAACAGACAAGCCATTGAAAAAAGCAGAGATCCAAGCTCTAGACGCGTGGAATCAACATCCACGTCTCAACATCAAGACGCGTTGACTTGACACCCGCGTCTCAGCATCAAGACGCGTTGGCTTGACACCCGCGTCTCAGCATCTAGACACGTTGGCTTGACACCCGCGTCTCAGCATCAAGACGCGTTGGCTTGACATCCGCGTCTCAACATCAAGACGCGTTGGCTTGACACCCGCGTCTCAGCATCAAGTCGCGTTGGCTCAACGCCCGCGTCTCAGTTGCAACTACCCGAATTAAGGGGCCAGTCACCGCACATATAGCGGGAGATGGCCCCTCGTTCGGGAGCGTTTTCAGGAGGCACGTTCACCCCCTGAGACCCCTATAAATAGTCCCATTCGCCATGCGGGCAGGGGGATCGATCGGTCAGGGGAAAAAGAGATCAAGCGATCAAGGCATCAATCGAGGCATCATCAACAGAGAGAGAGAGAAGACTCTTCAGCAAGCTTACTGCGTACTAGCTGCTCTTCGCCTACCTCCTCTTCTAGAGTTTTGGTAGACGGAGCTGAGTTACTCCTTCTACCGGCCGAAGAGAAGACCCCCGACGGTCCCGACGGTCATCCGGTCAACGGAGAACAAGATTCACTCTCCACCGCCACACGAAGAACCCAGCACTAAACAAAGGGGGGATTCAAGATTCAAACATCCTCCCTCCCTTGTAACTGGAAAGAAAGGAAAGTCTGGTTGTAATTGTTTCAACTGATTCAAGGAAACCTTTTTACAGCTCGATCTCTTCCGTCTCATTTCCGGCGCGTACATGAGGACCGTCTTTCCAAAAGGGTCACACATGTGTTTACTACGGATTCTAAATTTCTAATGCACTTCTCTAGCAACTGCATCGTGAGAAGTTGAGGCATTTAAAAAAGAAGTGAGTTTTACCTTCTAACTTTCCTTTTATTTTGATGTTAGTAGTAGTCTCATTACAATGGTACATTTCTTTACAATTAGTAGTGATTTTAACTGGAAATGCAAGAAGCATTTTGTAATACCCCGTTCCTAGAATACGTACTTAGTTGCGTATTCAGATTTTCAGTCGTATTTTTCGATTTACTTTCCGTGTTTGATCGATTTTGATTTCGAATATCATTTTCCAATATTTTGGGTTTTATGTGAATTTCTGGAATTTTCTGGAATTAAATTGAATTTCTTCAAAATCGGTGTCGGCCAGTGCCGCTGACCGATTCCCGGATTTTTAATTCTCAAACTGTTTGGAATTTCATGATGGTCCTTTAGACTTTATTTCTCGGAATCATATTTTCTGCCTATATTCTTTTTCTGAGAGTTTTATGATTTTATGGAAATTCTTTCGGAGTCGGTAAATCACAGATTCCGGGATTTTTAACTTTAAAACTATACAGTATTTCTTCGAACGGATTTCGCTATTGGTCTTTATATGTTATTCTTGATTTTTGTTAAATTTTCAGATCATTCAGAGGTACTTGAATTTCGGGCATTTTTCCAATATTTGCAAATTCCATTTTCCACCTAGGTTGCCACCTCATTTCCCACTCACATCCTCACCTAACCCCACTAACTCTCCCTCCTTCCCTTAGCCGGCCAAGTGGCCAAGGAGGTGACACCTCATGTCCCCTTTTACACAAAGCTCCCTTTCATTTACACAAATTCCATCTCACTTCACAAAACCCCCCATCATATAAATTCTATTCTTTTGCAAATAAACCTTTTCTTCCTCCTTTACTCCAACAAGAGAAATCCCCAAAATTCCCTCTCATCTCCTCCACCAAACCCTAGCTTCAAGGATCCATCTCAAGGCTTCAAGATCTCATCTAGGGCATCACAAGGACTCCATCTTCAACCTCCAAGCTCCAAGGCAACTCCAAGCTTCAACCTCCTCCACTTCAAGCTCCAACAACTTGTGGTTCAAGCCATCTTCTTCCTCTTGGATCAAGCCCCAAATCCAACCCCTCCATGTGAGTACCTTACTCACCAAGACCTAGATAGTTTCCTAATTACTTGTATTAGCAATTCTTACACACTAGTTTCTATAAAAATCCCACCTTTAGGTCATCAAGAACTAAATCTAAGCTTTCCATATAAAATTATCTTCTCACCAAGTCTAGACTATTATTTGTGTACTTGTATAGATAGATCAGGTCCCCCAATACCATAAAAAAATCCTACCTTTAGGCTATTAGAACAACCCCCATAAAAATCTGATTTTTCTGCCCTAATAATACAATCTGTTAATGTCTGTCCAAAACTGAAACCAGAATCTTGGGGTTTCTTTCGTAAGGATATTCAATAAGGAATAGGTCATGTAATATACCGTTAGAAAGCTAATCGAGTCTACTTTCCAACGGTTCATACCATGTCATCATCGGATACCTGTAACTTAAGCTATGACTGAAACATTGAAGGTTGGTCAAAACTGTCATGCTGCAGAATTCAGCACAGCTGATAGGTTTTTGAATTTCTGGAGCAGTTTGGTTAATCAAAACCTATCATGTAATAGGTCATTGGAAAGGTAGTGGAGTCTAGTTTCTAATAAATCTTTCCTCGTTCTATTCCTATACGTAGAATGAAAGTTATCATAAAAACTCCGTTGGTTACACCACTTACACTCCATAAATTGTTATCATGTATCCCCATGTTAGGACTTGTTGATTGATGCATATGTGCTGTTTTAGTCTTGTCTCATGCTTCATACTTGTATTGTATAATATGTTTCACGATGAATCTTATGTTTGGGTCATGTGATTGAACCTTGTACCTAATAACCTATTTCTTGTAGTATATCACTCTAGTCACTCATCTTGTCATGTTTATGTATGCCCATGCTATTACTTGTCTTATTTTTATACTTGTACATTGCCGTGATATTATTACTTCCCTATTTTATAACATGCGTGGCAGACCCTTCGAGGTCGTTGAACCCTAAGTCGTATCTATGTTTCCACTTGCATTACCTTAACATAACTTCGTCGGTTAACTATCTTCTTTTAACACATGTATATCACACAACACATAATATGTTACTACTTGACCCACTGACATGCCACCCCCTTGTTAGACCTTATTGTTATGACATGATTGACCCGGCCAATTATTAGTTTATTGTTATGTCTTATTGCTTGATATACATCACCACCTTGTCATGCTATCCCTTAAACCAAGCATGATACACTTGACTTTACGATTATCTTATTTACGGGGACCCTGCCTTGTTTTATGGAACTAAGTGCCACACCGTCCAATGGTGGGGGCCACCTCTAGAGTCCACCCCTCAGAACAAAGTGCCACACATTGCACATAGTGGGGGCCACCTCTTGAATCTGTAGGGTTATTACTGCCATGTTCACTTGTTCCCGTAAACTGATAATCCTTACTAAGTTACAACTTGTATTGGGGTATGGGAGGAAGTGATGGATGCCGGAATGATATCTTGCTTCTAGTATGGGAAGTCTAACCGGTCCCAGGTGGTGGGAACCGTTGGACCATTGGTCCCCGGTGCACGTGATTCTTGACATGATATTGTGGCGGACGTTATAGGAGGACTATGAGCCTCCAAACCGGTCCCAGGTGGTGGGAACCGTTGGGCCAGAAGACTGGTCCCCGGTGCACGAGTACCAGTATAAGAAGAGATATCAGTTCTCCATCTACTTCCGATAACGAACCTCGAATAGCTTATATATGGATGTATGTGAGTTGGGATCGATACCGAGACACATACCTAGATATATGAGCTAGGCGAGTAATAATAATAATAATAGGTTCAGTTATAGCTATTGTTATGATTATTGTGCTTGCTATAGTTCCTGTTATGACACATGTTACATTATGACTCCTTCCTTTACTTGTAGAGATTCCAGTGACGATTCCGGATTGTTGACTTATGTCTTCCTCAGTATGATTCATGTCTTTCTTGTTTGGTATTCACGTTATGATTATCGCATGATTTGCAATTCTGATTCTATATGCTTGGGATTGCGGTAGTATGAGACAAGGGTATATTTATGAGGGTTTCCTTGTTTGGATTATTCCTTCGACGTACTAGTCTCATAGGACCGTAACTTAAGCATATACAATCACTTTAGCTCGTAGTTAGCATTACCTTGGATTTCCCGTTTCATGATTATTATATTATACCGTTATTATATTCTATACTCGTGTTTTGACCCTTCTCATGTCTCTTAGCCACTTGGCTTGCAGTTCATTTATTATTATATGTCTTGACCCTTTGGATTTGCACATTCAGGTTCTGTAGCTAGATCAGAGTGGAGTTGTCCACCGTAGATCGAGCCACCCTTAGCGAGCAGGCATCCTAGCTCCAGCTCCTTGTGCCTGACTTCTTTTGACTCACGGGATCCCCATCCTACTCGTGAGCTCTTTTGTACTTTTGATGTATATTTTACTTTTGGAATTGTATGATATAAGACACATGTATTATGTAAAGTTTGTCATACCGTGATGACTTTGTATTGTACTTTATGTTGGCATATATGTGTGTATACCATGCTTTGCGTTGCACTCTGATCCTTTCTTGTTGTACTTTTTGCTTAGCGTATATACGTGGGGGCTTCTCCTGACCTACGTATATACGTCGCAGTGACGTCCCCGTATCTGCAGAATCGGGGCGTTACAGGTTGGTATCAGAGCTTAGGCTCTTACCTCCATAAGTACAAACAAGTGGCAAATTCTAGAAATTTGCGGATGCCAACATCAATGTACAAAGTTGTCTAGTCCTTTTGATTTATCTAGTTCTTCTTGATTCCATCCTTCATATCCTGAAATCCTTCCATTCCATGTTCCAGCTCCTTCCAGTCTATCTCTACCTAGTATCGATGGAGAGGAGATCGGGCCGCAGCAACTCGGGATCAGCATCGGATGGAGCAGCGAGAGAGAATGTGGGGAATGTGGATGTATTGAGGGTCATCCAGACCATGATGGAGAATCAACAGCAACAGACCGAGCTTCTCCGGCAAGAGATAGCAGCACCTAAGGAACGGAGGCCGGGGAATATATCAGACTTCAGGAGACTGCAGCCAGCTACATTCACGGGTGGAGAGAGACCCTTGGATGCTGAGCAGTGGCTGACAGACACTTCAGATTTGTTGAATGCAGCCAGGGTTCCACAGGAGAACCAAGTGGAAGTTGCCAAGATTCAGCTAAAAGACATAGCCAGGACTTGGTGGCTAGCAGAGGAGGCCAGACTGGAGAAGCCTGTCACTTGGGACACCTTCTCCAAGAGTTTCTACAACAGGTTCTTCCCTGTCACAGCTCAGAAGGACATGGAAGAACAATTCATCAGACTTCGGCAGGGGAGTAGATCCGTGGATGAGTATGCCGCGGAGTTTCTCAGGTTGAGCCGCTTCGCCCCGTACATGGTGACGGATGAAGAGAAACGGGCAAGCAGATTTCAGCAGGGTCTGCAGATGGACCTACAGGTATTCCTGGTGCCCCAGCAGCTGAAGACATACTCAGAGGTTCTCACCATAGCTCGAGAGGTAGAGCGTGTACTGGAGAAGAAGAAGGAGAATCAGATGAGAAGCCAAGCCAAGAAGAGGCCTTTTGAGTTGATGGATGAGGAGGATGAGGATAGGGCAACCCAGGGCCCGATGATGGAGAGGCCATTCCAGACTCCTCTTTCTCAGATTGTATGCAATTACTGCCACAGGCCCGGACATTATAAGAGAGATTGTCGGGAGGCCAAGGGATTATGTTTAGTGTGTGGGTCAGGGAGACACAGGCTGAGGGATTGCCCACACAGGGAGTTTGGACATGTGGCACCAGTCAGACCAGCTCTTCCAGCTCCAGCACATCCAGCCCCAGCACTTCCAGCGCAGCCACTGAGGAGGTACCCTGGACCCGTTGACCGGAGGGCTCCATTTCCGCCCCAACAGTATGATCACCAGCAGAGAGGGATGAGAGCCAGGGCAGATCAGAGGAGAAGTCAAGTTCACATCATGGCAGCAGAGACTTCAGGTGTTGCAGCAGAGTGGGAAGATCAGTATCCAGATCAGGAGCCTTAGGATTTCATGGTAACCACTACCCCCCTTTTCTTGTATTTGAGTTGGTTATCATTCTGCTTACATTCCCTTGTCATTCTATCATTGTTCATTCTGGTCCTTCTTGTGGTTGTCTTATTCTCTGTTTTGGTTTTATGATACCCTTATTCGTGCCTTCGTTCCCTTTGTATTCAACTTACCCCTTAATGAAATTGCGAGGACGCAATTTTTGTAAGGTGGGTAGATTGTAATACCCCGTTCCTAGAATACGTACTTAGTTGCGTATTCAGATTTTCAGTCGTATTTTTCGATTTACTTTCCGTGTTTGATCGATTTTGATTTCGAATATCATTTTCCAATATTTTGGGTTTTATGTGAATTTCTGGAATTTTCTGGAATTAAATTGAATTTCTTCAAAATCGGTGTCGGCCAGTGCCGCTGACCGATTCCCGGATTTTTAATTCTCAAACTGTTTGGAATTTCATGATGGTCCTTTAGACTTTATTTCTCGGAATCATATTTTCTGCCTATATTCTTTTTCTGAGAGTTTTATGATTTTATGGAAATTCTTTCGGAGTCGGTAAATCACAGATTCCGGGATTTTTAACTTTAAAACTATACAGTATTTCTTCGAACGGATTTCGCTATTGGTCTTTATATGTTATTCTTGATTTTTGGTTAAATTTTCAGATCATTCAGAGGTACTTGAATTTCGGGCATTTTTCCAATATTTGCAAATTCCATTTTCCACCTAGGTTGCCACCTCATTTCCCACTCACATCCTCACCTAACCCCACTAACTCTCCCTCCTTCCCTTAGCCGGCCAAGTGGCCAAGGAGGTGACACCTCATGTCCCCTTTTACACAAAGCTCCCTTTCATTTACACAAATTCCATCTCACTTCACAAAACCCCCCATCATATAAATTCTATTCTTTTGCAAATAAACCTTTTCTTCCTCCTTTACTCCAACAAGAGAAATCCCCCAAAATTCCCTCTCATCTCCTCCACCAAACCCTAGCTTCAAGGATCCATCTCAAGGCTTCAAGATCTCATCTAGGGCATCACAAGGACTCCATCTTCAACCTCCAAGCTCCAAGGCAACTCCAAGCTTCAACCTCCTCCACTTCAAGCTCCAACAACTTGTGGGTTCAAGCCATCTTCTTCCTCTTGGATCAAGCCCCAAATCCAACCCCTCCATGTGAGTACCTTACTCACCAAGACCTAGATAGTTTCCTAATTACTTGTATTAGCAATTCTTACACACTAGTTTCTATAAAATCCCACCTTTAGGTCATCAAGAACTAAATCTAAGCTTTCCATATAAAATTATCTTCTCACCAAGTCTAGACTATTATTTGTGTACTTGTATAGATAGATCAGGTCCCCCAATACCATAAAAAAATCCTACCTTTAGGCTATTAGAACAACCCCCATAAAAATCTGATTTTTCTGCCCTAATAATACAATCTGTTAATGTCTGTCCAAAACTGAAACCAGAATCTTGGGGTTTCTTTCGTAAGGATATTCAATAAGGAATAGGTTATGTAATATACCGTTAGAAAGCTAATCGAGTCTACTTTCCAACGGTTCATACCATGTCATCATCGGATACCTGTAACTTAAGCTATGACTGAAACATTGAAGGTTGGTCAAAACTGTCATGCTGCAGAATTCAGCACAGCTGATAGTTTTTGAATTTCTGGAGCAGTTTGGTTAATCAAAACCTATCATGTAATAGGTCATTGGAAAGGTAGTGGAGTCTAGTTTCTAATAAATCTTTCCTCGTTCTATTCCTATACGTAGAATGAAAGTTATCATAAAAACTCCGTTGGTTACACCACTTACACTCCATAAATTGTTATCATGTATCCCCATGTTAGGACTTGTTGATTGATGCATATGTGCTGTTTTAGTCTTGTCTCATGCTTCATACTTGTATTGTATAATATGTTTCACGATGAATCTTATGTTTGGGTCATGTGATTGAACCTTGTACCTAATAACCTATTTCTTGTAGTATATCACTCTAGTCACTCATCTTGTCATGTTTATGTATGCCCATGCTATTACTTGTCTTATTTTTATACTTGTACATTGCCGTGATATTATTACTTCCCTATTTTATAACATGCGTGGCAGACCCTTCGAGGTCGTTGAACCCTAAGTCGTATCTATGTTTCCACTTGCATTACCTTAACATAACTTCGTCGGTTAACTATCTTCTTTTAACACATGTATATCACACAACACATAATATGTTACTACTTGACCCACTGACATGCCACCCCCTTGTTAGACCTTATTGTTATGACATGATTGACCCGGCCAATTATTAGTTTATTGTTATGTCTTATTGCTTGATATACATCACCACCTTGTCATGCTATCCCTTAAACCAAGCATGATACACTTGACTTTACGATTATCTTATTTACGGGGACCCTGCCTTGTTTTATGGAACTAAGTGCCACACCGTCCAATGGTGGGGGCCACCTCTAGAGTCCACCCCTCAGAACAAAGTGCCACACATTGCACATAGTGGGGGCCACCTCTTGAATCTGTAGGGTTATTACTGCCATGTTCACTTGTTCCCGTAAACTGATAATCCTTACTAAGTTACAACTTGTATTGGGGTATGGGAGGAAGTGATGGATGCCGGAATGATATCTTGCTTCTAGTATGGGAAGTCTAACCGGTCCCAGGTGGTGGGAACCGTTGGACCATTGGTCCCCGGTGCACGTGATTCTTGACATGATATTGTGGCGGACGTTATAGGAGGACTATGAGCCTCCAAACCGGTCCCAGGTGGTGGGAACCGTTGGGCCAGAAGACTGGTCCCCGGTGCACGAGTACCAGTATAAGAAGAGATATCAGTTCTCCATCTACTTCCGATAACGAACCTCGAATAGCTTATATATGGATGTATGTGAGTTGGGATCGATACCGAGACACATACCTAGATATATGAGCTAGGCGAGTAATAATAATAATAATAGGTTCAGTTATAGCTATTGTTATGATTATTGTGCTTGCTATAGTTCCTGTTATGACACATGTTACATTATGACTCCTTCCTTTACTTGTAGAGATTCCAGTGACGATTCCGGATTGTTGACTTATGTCTTCCTCAGTATGATTCATGTCTTTCTTGTTTGGTATTCACGTTATGATTATCGCATGATTTGCAATTCTGATTCTATATGCTTGGGATTGCGGTAGTATGAGACAAGGGTATATTTATGAGGGTTTCCTTGTTTGGATTATTCCTTCGACGTACTAGTCTCATAGGACCGTAACTTAAGCATATACAATCACTTTAGCTCGTAGTTAGCATTACCTTGGATTTCCCGTTTCATGATTATTATATTATACCGTTATTATATTCTATACTCGTGTTTTGACCCTTCTCATGTCTCTTAGCCACTTGGCTTGCAGTTCATTTATTATTATATGTCTTGACCCTTTGGATTTGCACATTCAGGTTCTGTAGCTAGATCAGAGTGGAGTTGTCCACCGTAGATCGAGCCACCCTTAGCGAGCAGGCATCCTAGCTCCAGCTCCTTGTGCCTGACTTCTTTTGACTCACGGGATCCCCATCCTACTCGTGAGCTCTTTTGTACTTTTGATGTATATTTTACTTTTGGACTTGTATGATATAAGACACATGTATTATGTAAAGTTTGTCATACCGTGATGACTTTGTATTGTACTTTATGTTGGCATATATGTGTGTATACCATGCTCTGCGTTGCACTCTGATCCTTTCTTGTTGTACTTTTTGCTTAGCGTATATACGTGGGGGCTTCTCCTGACCTACGTATATACGTCGCAGTGACGTCCCCGTATCTGCAGAATCGGGGCGTTACACATTTCTATGCAGGTCTTTAGAATGTTTTATGTAAGATGTCTTGATAAAAGTGATTAAAGTTCTTTCCTTCTTTTTCCCCTCATATTCCTTGTGTTTAGCTGTTGTCTTATTGGTTAATGTGTATTGGGTATTATATGTTATTGCTTAATGTGTATTTCATGTTAATGACAATTAATTTATTTAAAACAGTTCTAGAAAGATACTTTAAAAAGAAAAGAATTGGTGAGCTGTCTTCCAATATGAGTCCTAACATCAAACACACACATGCTTGAGAAGGGATCAATTAGATGCTCTTATTAGTGATCATGTGCTAAGAAAAAGTATATATGAATATGATCCTAAGGATGGGGAGAGAGTGATAGTGGGCTAAAAAATGGTTCAGTTGAAGAAGGATAAAACCTATAATTTGGTATATTTGCTCGTAAAGGTGGCATTACTCTTACCCGTTGCAACTGCAATTGTCGAAAGAGCGTTCTCTGTAATGAAGTTTATCAAGAATTCACTGCGTAATATAATGGGTGATGAGTTGAAGAAGGATTGCTTGAACATAAATTGAAAAGGACATATTTGATAGCATTGACAATGAACCAATCATTTAACGGTTTCAAAATATGGCCCCTTGAAGAAGAGCATTATAATTTAGAGTAGTCGCCCCTCTGTTTTTTTGGTAATATTGAAACTTGAGATGTATTGTTCAATTTTTATAAATTTTCAATTTTGGTTCATAATGTCTCCGCCCCCACTGAGTGAAAATCCTGCGTACGCCACTGCAACTGATTGCATTATTTGAATGAAAAATTAGGCTTTTCGTGGATCTTGGACCTCAAAGTTTTTGTTTCTCCTGTTATATACAACCTAGATATTATCCTATAATTCCAATGAATAAAAACATATTTTTGCGCATTCTAATTTCTTGATAATTTCTGTAACCAGGTAACCATAACTAATTGGAAACAACTTGGGTGATTGAGTTAGATATTCCTTTTTTTTAATTGGGAACAACAAATTATATATCTTTTGGAGAGTTAAATTGATGAAGATCATAATTAAATATTAATTACTATGTTATTTCTTTATTATTTTGTTAGCTATTATTTAATTTTGGGTAAAGAGAGTTTACTGATTCTCATATTTTGTTTAGTTTTCTAATTTGTATTAAATGCCTATCTATAAATATGCCCCTTTGTTTTCATCGTGGAGGAGATTTATTTTTTGAAAATACATATTATGAGACTTCCTCTCTCTAATTAGTCTCTTTTCTCTCTACAAATTCTTCTCTATTTCTTGTAAATTCTCTCTTCTTTTCATTTCTTCTCTATTTATTCTCTCTAGTTCTACATCAATTTATATTAGAATCTCGTTCGCTTTCTCTGCCTTCAATCCAAAAATTTTCCTACCACCCAAAACCCAAAAGAAAGCCTTAGCTCTGAGGTTCTTGCATATCTGAAAAAAAACCATTGTTTTATCTTTACCTCAGAAAACACTAACATTAACCCTCTGCTCCGCCACCCTCTCGGCCATAGCCATCCTCTATAACTCCTACCTAACCCCAGGATGACCTCGATGACAATCCCTGACACGTTATCGCCGTTATCAGACCACTACCTCATGCCTTCAACATTGACAGCACCACCTCGACTCCTCTTCTTTGTATTTGATTGACGCCACCGTCCCTAATTTCCTCTCTCATCTCTCGGACAGGCTCATCATTACCTAGATCTTTAACTATGACTTGCCGCTGAGTAGATCTCATCAAGATGCTACTTCGCTCCCTACGCCTTCATCGTCCTCGCCTGCAACCCTGAGATTACAGACCCTCACCTCGCCTCTGTCAACCATCGACTTCAACTATTACTCCATCTTTGGCACCTCTCCTTGCCTATCGATGCCACCATCTGTGGCCTTTATGTTGGCCCAGAGGCCTTCCACTTTAGTTTTGATGATGATTAACTCATGTAGTTATGTTTACTAATAATCTTGTGATGTTTAGTTTCAGATCATTAACCAAGATATTAGTTGGTGATTAGCTTCAACAAAGGAGTTTTGAGCCTTTCATATGGTGATTCCAGAGTCCGAACATTAAGATCATATATAGCACTCATTGGAGTCTAGCTCGGTGGATCACGGAGTTTTTGGATCGAGTAGGCTTGGAGACGGCGCTCTACAAGAAGACATCGGTACCTAGTTTAGATTGTATTTTAGATCCATGTGTAAAGACTAGATAGTGTGATGTGCTCAAGTTCACAATACACACACGTTTTATGTTTGGATAGGATATTAGTTTTTCGGTTTTTGGTTTAACCGATATTGGTTTTCATGAATAGTTAAGTATCAATGAAAATTTAAATGTATATTAGATGTATTCTATATACATGCATGCTTAACTTCCTAGACAAACTTATTTTGACTTTCCTATTCATGTGTTTAGGTTTTGTATTTTAACAAAACTTGTTTTGGGATTTAAAGTCAAAAACTATGATATATATATATATATATATATGTTTCATGTATATTGGACTTGTGTCCATATGCAACATGATTCAAAGTGTTTAAGTATCATGTTTTTGTATTTGAATGAGTTTTGAAAATATCGGATTTTCATTTGGAAAATCTAAGTTTGGTAAATTACAGGTTTTGGTTTTTGATAAAATTTATATGACACAAAAATGGTTCAAAATGTTTGAAATTTGTGTTGAAATTTTTCACACAAGTTTGTATATCAATGTATTTTGATAAAACTATTTTTGTGGATTTTTAGAAGATTTATGAGAATTTTTAGAATTAAAAATACCAAAATTTTCTGACCCAGAATGCCTTCTGCCAGGCTCTGGCGATCGACCGGCCGGTCGACCGGACCCAGAGTTGGTCGACTGGGCGGTCGACCGACGTGCACAAGCTTGTGTACGTTGGCCAGGTTCTTGGGCCGGTCGACCGCACGGTCGACCGACAGCAAGTCCCCAACTCTCCGGTTGGGGCGGTCGACCGAACGGTCGACCGTAAGCAAGGCACGGTCGACTGGTAGGTCGACCGGCCAGAGAGTTTTTGCCCTCTGGATTTGGACGGTCGACCGAAGGCTTCCAACGGACAAAAATATGACCGTTGGCGGTCGACCGCCAGCCGCCAAAGAGCAGAAATCTGCTCTAACGGCTAGTTTTTGTTTGGGCCTATATAAACCCCATTTCTTTGGGATTTTGGCCAAGTTTTTTAAGAAGAAAAATTTCTCTATTCTCTGATTTTTAAACAAAGTTTTCAAAAATGTTTAAGAACTTAAAAGATTTCATCTTTATTGTTTTCAAGGGTTTTAAAAATTCAAAGAAAAATAGGTTTTTGGGGTATTGCTTTAGATCTTCATTTCTATCATATTGCAAGTGTTTTCCCAAGGATTTTTATTTGTTATTTGATTTCCAAAAAACCTTGATTTCCACTTGAGCTATCATTCTATCCTATTTTATAGGATCTTTTGTTTTGTGGGAAAAGAGATAATTTGTGGTCTTTGTAACCGCCAAGTTGTAAACCTTATTCTCTTGTTGTATCCCTCTTTGGTAGAGGTTGATCTGGGTTGTTGGTTGCTCCCTCTTTGGTAGAGGTTGAGGTTGTGGTTTACTCCCTCTTGGTGAGGTGGAGTTGGGTTAGTCTTGTATCCCTCTTCGGTAGAGGTGGATTGTGGTTGTTTCGCTAAGGGCCTACCCCTCTTGTGTGAGGTGGTGATTGAGTTTGCCTCGGTGGAGGTTGTATTGGTTGAGAGAGGAGTTCGGTACTCCTAGTGGATTGGAAATCCTTCTCGGTGAAGGCGGGGATGTATAGCTGGGTGCTCGAATCTCGAAACAAATCTTGTTGTTTACGTTTGATCCATTGACTCTCAACTCTCTTCTTTTATTTGTGCATTGCATCATTCATATTGCCATATCTTACATGCTTGTGTTGTACCTTGCATTGATTCATATTGCTTATTCTTATTTGCTTGGTTGTGTTTGCTTGAGTGCCTCACTTGTGCTTAACCACGAGAGCTTCATATAGCGCCTCAACTCTTATTCAGAGGAATCAAGAGGAGTTAGTCCAGAGCCCTTCACGGGGAATTCGGCTACACTCGTTGGTTGCACTAAGTGTAGTTGTAATTAGTTTTTAAATTTCGCATTTAGTTCTTTAGATTAGCCTATTACCTATTCACCCCCTAGGTGATTTCACTTTATTATCTTATAATTACCTCAGATCAAGCCTAGATCTGATCCACAGTAGATCTGATCCGCCTGCAACTGGATTTGACTCTTTTGTAACCAACCGATTTGCTGCCTGCTCGTCAACTCGACCTGATTCATGTGCACATATCTGAGGCTGCTACAACTGTAGAATCAGACTCAATATCATTTATGTCCATCAAGGCTGACTCCATCTGCCTTTGTCCAATTCTTTCTCAGCGACAGTCATTGCCGAGCCGTCTTCTAAGACTCACTGTTGCCTAAAATTCGATAATAAATTTTCTAAATCGATCATTGTGCTTTTAGGTTTTAATTAAATTAGCAAATGATCTTAGTATATTTTTGTGTTTGTTTTCTTGCATATTTCTTCTATAGAAAAAATCATAAAATCCAAAAAAAAAATATTTTAGCCATCATAATTTCTTTTCTTTCCATCTTATGTTTTTTTTTGCACCTTTATATAATATTTTTCATCTTATTTTACTATTATTATTTTCATCCTAATTCAATTTATTTTTCTCATTATTTAATATAATTTTAGACTATTTCAATAATGTTTTGTCGGTCTTTTTTCACCATGACAGTTAAACAATTTGAAAAACTTTTTGCTATTCTAAAAGGCTGTCAAACCAAATTTGAGAAATATCTAAGGCAAACAAATCCTAAACTTCACCAAATCACTGTCATCCTTGAATCCTTTATCACAAAATTGGACAATCTCACTCAAACTTTGTACAAAAGCATCGCAACTAAAAAAAAAAAGATAAATCAATCATACACCTACTATCTCAAAAAATAATGGTCAACTCACCTTTTCTAATGTCATTCCTTGAATCCCTTAACACAAATTGGACAATTTCACTCAGGACTTTGGTCAAAATTATCGAACCTCAGAAAAAAGATAAATTCAATCATGCACTTACGTTTCACAAAATAATAGTCAACCCACCTTTCTAAAATCATTCAAGGCACCACTCCTAGATTGTTACCCGAGCATGGCCCAGTGCCAGCACAGGTCACGATCAGGCCAGCGCTTTGCCATGCCCGAGACAACAACCGAGCGCGCCCTCATAGACGATCGAGCATGCCCAGTCAACGACGGCCTCGCAAGAACCTTGCACCGGCATCTAGACTTATGTAGCCTTGCGTGAGACCAGCCTTTCGACAACAATAAAAAATAACAATATCAGATGACTGGCAAAAATACAAAGTTTAGAAAAGTGTTTATCAGATGTATAACTCTGAATTTCTACAATTTATCTATGATAAAAAGGGCTAAGAGGGTCGAATCCACAGGGAGGAATGCGATAGAAGCTTTTCGGTATCACTTAAAACACTAAAGTGGTTAAGTATTCCTCTAAGAAAAAGAACTCTATGTCAAGTGTTAGAAGTAGAAAAAGGATGAAGATAGAGAGGATAAAAAACTAGGAGTAAGGCTTACTAATCATCTATCACCCTTACTAAACCTATGATAGATTAAACTTCACTTTGAATCATAAAAACTATACGTTAGAGTTGCATTCAATTCAACTAAGATACATAAGATGGAGAAACCCTATTTTAAATAATCACTAACCAAGACGTAATATTAAACTATCAAAGTTTCCCAGACATATAATAAGAAAAATAACCTACATTAAACTATCAAGGCTCTAAGCATAGAATATGAAAAACTATTGAGAAGTACTGGCAAATAATATATTTAACTATCATCATGTGCCTTTAAGAGTATTAGTTATTTCTAGAGTTTAAGAATATATATGGTTTAATCAGTTTTGTCTAACATAAACTAAAAGTAGTGGTGGGTAGAGACTAATAAGCCGTGAAGAAGATTAGCTACTCTTGGTGAAAAACTAAAGAAAGCATGGTAAAAAAGAAAGCAAGTAAACAATGAGAAAATAGAAAGAAAATCCTTTTTATTGATGTTGTCATCTTTAATTACAAAAGCCTCCTTCTTTTTTATAAAACTTGAACTAGAACTAAATCTTAAAAATTACAAAAGAAATTCGGAGAAGAAAATTAAAGAAAAATTCTAAATTATGATCTCTAAAATCACCTAGGGGGGTGAATAGGTGATGGCTAATCTAATTATCACTAAATGCGGAATTAAAAACTTCTTAAACTAAACACCAAGTTTAACACAATAGTGTAGCCGAATTCCCCGTGAAGGGCTCTGGACTAACTCCTCAAGATTCCTCTAAATAAGAGTTGAGGTGCCGCGTTGGCTCTCTTGGTTGAAAACTAGTACTAGCAAACAATCCCCAAGCATATATCAATTAAACACAAATGTATATCAAGCATAAAAGATAAAGACAAGATAAATATGCAAGATATAAAGACAAAGAGATAGAGAGTGAGCAATCGCAAAGCCAAGGGATTTGTTTCGAGGTTCGAGCACACTTGCTCTACATCCCCGCCTTCAACACTATGAAGGATTTCCACTATAATCGATCCCACCGGATCGCTCGGTGCCGCAACACCTACAAGGTGAGTTCACACTAGAACTCCTTGGACTCTTTAGTCTCGTACACACCGCAAGCCCACAAGCTCGCCGAGGCCGCACCTCAAACACCGAGTTCCCACTAGAACCCGAAACACCGCGAACACACTTGTCCGCCTCCTCAAAGAACCAAGATGAACTTTGATGATCACAACTCTTGATTACCTAAAATCCTCTCACAACAAATCCCTATAGGTAGATATAGCAATGGATAGCTCAAGTGTTGTGTGAGAAAACAAGAATTGAAATGGTGGAGGAAAACTCAAGAAAATCACTTTAATACACTCTTGATAAAAACTGTCCTTTTGATTGGAAATATTTGCTCTTAATCAAGTGGAGGAAAACCTCTAAATAGTCTAAGAAAAACTGGTGAAAACCACTTGAAAAATCTTTTTGAAAACAGCCCCCAAAAGCCCCATTTTATAGGCCTCCAAAAACTAGCCGTTATGGAGCAAGACTGAGCTGTCGGTCGACCGGGCAGTCGATCGCCAACGGTCATTTTTTCGACCGTTGGGGCAGCGGTCGACCGGCCAGTCGACCGAACCTCTGGAACAGAGAGCAGGTCTCTGTGCCGGTCGACCGGGGCTTTCCAGAGAGCAGAAGCTCTCTGGCGGTCGATCGGGTCGGTCGACCAGCCATCCAGTGCAATCTGGCGTGCACGTCTATGCACGTCGGTCGACCGACTTCAGAGCGCGGTCAACCGGTCGGTCGACAGGCTGGAGCCAGGACAGACTATTTGGGGATTTAAAATGTTGTCTTTTTAACTTAAATAAAATCCCATAAATTCACGAAAAATCTACAAAAATAGTTTTAACACTTTACTTTGATAATCAAATATGCTTGCACAAAATTAAGACATGTTACAAATAATTTGGACTATTTTTGTAACTTAGAAATTTTGGCTCAAAACAAAAACTGTATTTTTCCAAACTTGATTTTTCCAAAACATCACCAAATACAAAAATAAGATATTCTAAACTCTTTTAAAGCATAGAGTGCATGGATATGATCCACTACACATACAAGATGAAATATCTATATTTTTGACATTAAGCACTAAATATGGTTTTGGTTAAAACATAATATTTGAATACCAAAAACAAAACCGGTATTTTTTTTTAAAATGAAAAGTCTTTTCTAAAATGAAAATTCTTTTATGAAAAGACAACTAAATCAAGAGTGTGTGTGCATATAGATACTTGATCAATTCACCAACTATTCTATACTTTACATTTTAACTAAAAATAAAATCTTCTAAAAACAAACCTAGACACAAGTCTTCATGAAGTCTTCACTTGAAGTCTTCTCATCTTCTTGACTTGGTCCAAACCGTGCTAGCTCCAAAACTTGACTTTAAATCCTTTATTGAAGCTACACACCTACTAAGATCTTAATAATGAATCTGTCACTAATTAAACACAAGATTATTAGTACAATAATTACAAGAGTTGATCATCATCAAAAATAGAGTGATGGGCCTTTGGGCCAACAATCTCTAGACTAGCTCTGAGATACACTCTGCTCTGCCTCTCGGGTTCATTTATAGGAAAAATAGGAAGTAGAGGCCCAGTAGAAGAGGCGCACCCAACTGCCAAGCTAACCTCCACTGGGAAGCCACGAAAATATGGCTTTTGCCACGTTATCGCGGCAAAGATAGGGAGTCAGGGCATACGCTTTTGTGTGTGGCTTCTTCTTATTCGTCCATCTGG
Organism: Agave tequilana; assembly: GCA_038442645.1. NCBI lineage: Eukaryota > Viridiplantae > Streptophyta > Magnoliopsida > Asparagales > Asparagaceae > Agave > Agave tequilana. The sequence goes on from JAVJIF010000142.1 coordinate 47,072, forward strand.
AGATATATCATCGGGATCTTCATTTTAATTCATAATTTTAAAATAATTTATTTTCCTTGATAACTTAGAAAACAAGTTATCTCTTAATTTGAGTTTAAATTCAAAATTTCCACATTTATCTTTGACTTGAAGCTCAAGCAACCTGATTTGAAATGATTATCTTTTGAATTAGGATAGGGATTATCTCTTCTATCCTTCTCTTCCTTTCTATTTCAAATTGATTTAATTTTAAATCCAAATTTAGATAGAATAAGTGGATAAAATAGAAGCTTCTTATACTCTTATCTTTCTTTTTAAATAACTATACACTGTAAATAAAAAGAGAGTTAAATAGCAAAATTTAATTAAAAGTAATCAAGGATAAATGTATAAATGTTGGAATAATATGCAAAATGAAGATGCGATTAGACACTATATAAAGAGTACCAGATCCATAAGAAGACAATGACAACTAGATCAGCCACTAGTTTAGCATACAAAATCAACAATTGGAGCAAGTATCTGGGAACGTTATCTTCTCAGTGGTGAGTTTCAAATCCTATAATCAGTTTATTTATGGAGTTACATTGAATAATTTTTTTATGTCAATTATTATCATTGTTTCCTACTATTCAAATTAATATTGTGAGGTTTTTTTTTGATGATCTTTGTTATTGCGAGTAGGATTATTGCGCTTATAGCTAAGTGGTGTTTGATTTATTGAGACTAGAATTGTTTGAACTATGATTTGTAACTTATTGTTAAAATTCATTTGTTTGACATTACTAGATTAATTTATTTTCCTACCTAATGATGGTAAGTTGTTGGTGAAGCATGAGTTTAGTAATATTATCACTAATTTTTTGAACACTCGTACACGTTTCACATCAATTTGGTATCAGAGCATATACATTTCATATTGATTTGGTATCAGAGCATAATTAGGGTAGAATTTGCATCATCAAGGCATTTGCTAAAAATTTTATCACTTTCTTTCATTTAGAGTTTAGACAAAACAAACAAAAATAATAAAAGAAAAGACAAAAACTTAGTTTGACATCTAGTTTAAAGTTGTCTTCCCTTACTTTTAGGAGAGTCTAGTCAACCCTCCATTACCCCAATGGATTTGTAATCGACAATGATACTTGATGACCTAATAGGTAAGTTTGCTGTTCTGATCTAATTCCTCAACCAAGATCGGAAACTTCCAGTGCAGCCATATACTACTGACTAAAGAAACCTAGATCTCCACCTACCTAGCCTCATCAATTCCGTACCTTGCCACCCCCACTCAGGAATGATGTTAAGGACAGGAATGCCGAAATAAATAACAGAAACAAAAGTATCAAAAAGAAAATATTCAAGATTAGCACTATTGCTAAATGGAATAAGTGCCAAGAGTATGGGCATATAGCAGTTGACTGCACCAGTCCTATTAAGATTACTTAATGGAGTTTTCATTGTAACTCCTTAGTTTGAAAGCACTATTTTTTCGGAAATCACTCTTGTGATTAAGTTTAGTGTTATTTCTCTGACTACCGTAGCTGTTCTTCCTAATGTCGTTGCCACAGCAACCGTGCATACTTGCCTTCCACAGCTCTACTGCCGACTCCACCTGCCCCTCATCACTTGCTGCTCCCCTATCATTTTCCCCCACTATCATAACCTGCTCTGGTCGCCATACCCTTTCTCCTATATTATCGACCCCTACTATTGTTGTCACTTGGTTGCTACCCCTTCTTCCTCTATTGTTGAAACAATCCCATTCCTCTTTTGTTTTACCACTTTTCTTGCGTACCCCTGTAGGTGAGCAAATTGGAAACTGGGATTTCAAGTTATGTACTGCTAAATTTTCCTATAATACATCTCTCAATAGGACAATATACAAAAGGCCTCATGAAATTTGTTTATGGTGTTAGATTTAGGTAACCCATTGGTCATAAACCTATAGCTAAACAGTATAAAGCATTTGAGTCTAAATTTGCATCACATTTATGTTTGGTCAAAAAAATAGAAGCATGTAAAGTTTCTTTAATATGAAAAGAAAGTTACAACTAATTAAAAACTCCAATTACAAAGAGAGGAGAGTATATAGATCTCCCCTTTGTTTAAGACTGGGTTATTGATGTGGCAATGGAGAGTGATTCTTATTTTTCATTGATCGACTAAATGACAAGCTTCTCTTCGAGATTTGTTTCGGGGTGCTCTCGAAAAAAAGTAATTATAAAAGAACTATGTTTTTATACACTAAGTGTTTAGAGTTCACTGATTTCTCCATCTCTCTCTCAGAACCATTGAAGTTGAAAAGAAAGAAACTTTTAGCTAGAGGATTCTCCTCCCAGTGTCTAAAAAAAGCCTCCAATGTTCATAGCTTTTAGGCTATTTATAGGGGGTCCTAGGGATATATTTGAAACTACACCTAGAGGGGGTGAATAAGTATATTGCTAATCAATTAAAAATTCAATGCAATATAAAATGAGATGATGCAACCGATCACTCAAAACAAGACTTGAAGTCGAATTCCTCGTGAAGGGCTCTGAACTTCTCCTCGTGATTCCTCTAGAAAAGAGTTTAGGTGCTTAATTGCTATCTTATTGTGATAAGTATAGATCGACAATAATGAATGAATAAAAAGATAATGAGTAGCGACAAGAAAGCAATCGCAAATATGAAAATTATTTCGAGGTTCGAGCTACTGCTCTACGTCCCCGCCTTCACCACCGTGAAGAATTTCCTAATCCACTATAGGATCATCCACCAAGGGACCTTACACCAAGGAATTACAACCACACAGAGTACACATCTCCCCAATACACTCCTCTAGACCAGAGGTCGCACAAAGACAATAGAATAATCTCTGAGTGATTAAAAGACCAGAAACTTTCTCTTGAAACTCTCTTACAAAACTCTATAGAGAAATATATAAATTTGAAGTTCAAGAATTTGTACGTGAGAGTGAAATCAGAAGAAAGATTTTGAAAACCAAAAAATAAAGTAGATTTTTAAAAATAAAAGCACAAAACTCAAACTTGAAAGCTCTATCTCTTGAAACCCAAAACTTGATTTTTCAAATAGAATTGTTGTTGTGATTAACTCAACCCTAATGACCCCTTTATATAGGTTTTAGGAAGAGTAAATATAGTATAGTTTTACCAGGATAAAAGAGAAAAAAATTGACCCTAAAAATTAACTTTCCACATTTTAAGATTAAACATGTTTTTAAAAACTTGATTAGAGAAAATAGCCGTTACAACCAATCTGACACGCTGGTGGTCGACCGGTAGATTCAAAAAAATCCGACCGTTAGCCCTCGATCGACCGGCCGGTCGACCATAACAAATGGAGGCTAAAACTGGTCACAATCGGTCGACAACAACCGGGGACCGGTCGATCGCCCGGTCTACCGGGGACGTGCACACCCTCAATTGTCAGAACTTCGGTCGACCGTGCAGTCATTCGTTCTGGCCTATAATAGACACGGTTGACCGCCCGATCGACTTACCTAGGCCAAAACAGATTTTAAAGCTCTTTTAGAAGATATACATAGAATTTTGAAATATTTTTATTTGAATTTTAGGAGATAGAAAACATGATTATCTATGAGATATAAGTTCTAAACATTGATAGAAATATTTAGAAAAATACAGAATAAGTATAAAAGACCGACCATGTTAAAAATCATTCTTTTGAAAATGTACATTTTTGTGTGTGTATATTTTTGAGCTTTGATTGAGGCTTAACCTGCACAAAAAAAACAGAATTTTAGATCAAAGAATAAATAGGTGCAAGTGCTCAATGCTTACCGCTATAGCAAGTGGCTATGCAGGTCGTGATCCACAAGGAGGGTTTTGCGATGGAAGCGTTTACGTTTCTTTATTGAAATCTTAATGAAGATAAAACGAAGATTCTTCTTTGTTTAAAGTTATGAAAATGAAAAAGAAAGTTGTTAAAGTTAGAAAGAAAATGAGAGATGAAGAAGGTGGAAAAAATCAAAAAATGGCGAAAGCAACTATGTACAAATGATTATTTACAAGGAAGTGAAAAGAAGTGGTGTTGGTGATTTAATTTACAGAAATGAAAGAAAAGAAAGAAGAGAAAGAAATACTTACGTAGATTGATTGATGACTTACCTGAAAACCTTTGCATGTTCTACCTTTGTTTAGGATGGCGTTAAACGCATAGATCATAAGCCCGAGCTCAGTCCCCGTTCGCATTATTTCATCAAGTCTCACACAAGCATGAAGTGATACGTCTTGAAGAGGAGAACGTCTTCATGAACTATCGTTGGCACTCACATAACATCGTTATACTTGTGCTTTGGAATTCACTTGTAAACTCAACGAAAACAAACGAGGTAAAGTAGAAAGAGGAAGAAGAAAACAAAAGAAAATACAAACATAAAAAGAATCAATTACCTTTATTACTTGCAGAAACAATGGAAGAAAGGAGGAGGGTACATCGGTGTCACTCTCAACATATGCCTCTCTCTCTTACTTACATGAATATTCTTCTACCCTAAGTTTACATACAAGTTACATAAAAAGAAAAGAAAAACCTAAACTAAGAAATGAAAAACTTGGCTAAATCCTATCTCTGCATGGTTGTCCATTTTTCAGTGCACAAATTGGCTTTTTATAGGCACAACCCTAACCAAAAGGATCCCGGGGAGATCGGGGGAGCAAACGCTCCCCCTAACTGCCCAACCAAGCCGCGGATCCGCGGTTTTTGCCGCGTTTCTGCAGCCAGGGTGTGGCCAGATGGCCACACCCTGTTGGTGGGTCTCTCTGGGAGTTTCTTCAGCATTTATCTTTACTTAGTTTCTTTGTTTGATTCCCGGATTTTGACGAAATGGCCTTGGATTCTTGGCTTTAACCGATCGATTCTGAGAGGATTCTTCTCAACCGGTTTTCAACCTCTTGATTTTGCCCTGATTCAGTGAGTGCGAATTAATTCTGATTTAATTCAGAATTTTGGTGGGCTTTGGGCTCATTTCTCTTCATCTCCTTAAAGAATGGGCCTGCAAATAAATTAAGCAATTAATTAAGACAATGCAAAGTTTTATTCTAAAATAAGTATGGAAATATGATATTAAATATGCAACATTAGCGACCAATCACACCCCCATACCTATCTTTTGCTCGTCCTTGAGCAAAACAACTAAACTATATTAAGAATTATTAGACCCTTTTCGCAGGTTGCTTGATTGCACTGAGCGTGTGCAACAAGCCATTAAACCTCTAGGTTTCCCCTAGAGGACGAGTTTAGTCTCGTGAGAGTTTTCAGCGGATTGCACCCACAAAATCCATAAAGAAAGGGAAACAAAGAGTTAGTATTTTCGAAAATCATTTTGAAAGAGAAAAATATTTGAAATATAATTGTAAGATCTAAGCAATCTATAAGTTATAGGAAAGCTGAATTTTTCATTCCTAAACTTAGTCTCTATTCAAAAATTTGTTATCAATCAAAATAAGGAGTCAAATTGTACTTCTCATCTAGTCTATTACTTTACCCTAAGTCGTATGCACCATCGTGATTGTGAAGTTTACTAAGGATTCTTCAACATTAACTCCTATACCTTATATTTATTTATTTTTTTGCTGAAATTTATTCCTCAGTTTCATTAGGCTTTCTAATCTGCCCATGTAACGAGCATTCAGTCGGTGACACCCAAACCGGACAGTTTTAGGGCACCAAGTGAGAAAACACCCCTAAGGACTTAAACACTCGAGCAGATAAGGCCACGAAACCAAGGTTTTTATTTATACGATGTACCCCTTTTAGGCGTGAATACTTATGCTTCATGAGGCATAAATACCCAGCTTAATCAGAGGATACATACATTTTTTTTTAAACTCATCTAATTATCTTTTGCGTAATTACTAAGGCTTGCTTAGGCCAAAGCACCTAGCTAATCAATAATTAGACTTTTACTTTTTTTTATAATATTTTTTTTAAATAAGGCATAAGAGTCTCTGTTTTTAAACCCTAAGTGTGTAAGTGTATTTTGTGTGCATATTTCATCAAGGTAAAGATCAAGACTAAATTACTTTGTCCTAACCCTAAAAATTAAACAAATAATCTTATTTTGACCAAGTATAAGAAATCCTAATTTGGGTTTTCCTATTCCTTAAAATTAACTTGGTTTCTTATACAAAATATGTCAAAATATTGTTTCTATTTTCAAAAAGTTTTTTAATAAAAAGAAAACCTATTATGTTAGACCCTTCCCCAACACCTATCTCATGCATTGTCCTCAATGTATGAATTAATGCATAGATGCATGAAAAAGAAGAAATGGAAGGAAAGTGTTACCTTAAGGTGGTGGTTCCGGTGGTGGTCTGATTGGTCCACGAAACGCGGCCCAATCGACTTTTCGTGGGATTCGGAGGAACCCACCAGAAATATCTTTAATATAACCCATTAAAAAGATAAATCCATGAAGAATTTTTATTAAAAATTTAACCCCATCTAATTTCCAAATTCCATAACTAATTTCAGAGTCAAATTTGTCAACCACCTCATCCCAGAATGGAGTATGAAAAGATAGAATGATTGACTTGGACTTATGAAGTATAGGAACTAATACTGACTCAGGAAAGTGACTTAAGTCAAGTAAAGGTTCAGGAGTCGAGATTGGTTCAAGAAGCAGGTCCAAGTCAAGAAGTTGAAATTCAAGTCCACATGTATTTTCTAACAATGAGATGTGACTTAATATTGGTGATTCAAGTTCAAGAATGATAGGTGGGGGAATCAAAACTGACTCTAAAATATTACTCAAGTTTGGTAACAAAACAAGAGTCAATATTGATTCAGAAAGGTGAACTGGATCACAGATTTAAGAATCTAGGTAACATATTTCATTGAGTTCAATATTATAAAAATGAGAACTTACCAATTTGTCAATATGATCTTCAAAAGTGTATAATTGATCAAGTTCAATATGATCCTCAAAAATGGGTGATTCAATTTCATTATGAATTGGTACAGGATCCAATGTTGACTCCGGGAAAAGATTGAAGTCAGGTGATGATACCGGAGTCATTATTGAATCAGGAAGAAGAATTGAATCGCTAAGTTGGGGTTCAAGATCATATTCATTCTCAAGTTCTATTTCAGGAAAGGAATAACTTGCCAAATTGTCAATATCTTTTTCAAAATTTGGAGTTTGGGCAAGTTCAAATGGTTGTTCTGAAATAGAATCTTGATTTCCAAAATAACCTGACTCATTGGCTCTAACAGAATGGTCAGTGACATCAGGACTGTGGGAACGTAGAGATTCGACCATCATATCTATGTCACGATTATGAGTGTGTTGAGCCTGAGTCATGGCTTCAAGCATCTTTTCATAATTGATAGGTTCATTTTGATGAAAAGATGAAGTATTGTCTTGGAATTGGTGGTGAAATTGTGAGTCCATCAGATTTGGGATTTATGTTTGGACTCACGCATACTCATTTCCAAAATTGATAGTTTTCTATTTTGGACAGGTGGATCTGAGTATGAATCTTGAAAATATTGTGGACAAGGTGGAGAAGGAGGACAATTTGGTTGAAAATTGGACTCGGGGTAGGTGAATCCCTACTGACTCTGTGAAGAGTTAAAATTGTTATGGAAGTTATAGTCATACGATGGGGGACATGGGTTATATTGATTCAGATAAGACCAATCCGGCACACTAGGTTGGTTAAAGTCATGATATGCCGGGTTGGTAATATCTGAAAAAGAGTTTGATATGTAATATGGATTATTGTTGAAGTTGGAAAAATTGTTATTATAGGCCATATCACACAATGGAATACAAACAAAAGAAAGAAAAACAAACAAATACACAAATAAAAAAAGAAAAAATTCTAGCCTAAGTTAGGATAGACTTATGACCTAGATGACTCCTAACTGGTTAGACTGTCCACGGGAGGTCTAATGTAGACTTTGACCACAAGCTAATCAGCCAGGTCAGGGCAAGGTTGGTGGGAGGTTTTCCGTCAAAGACGTTCCTTAATTAAATAACCACCAACCTTCGGGCTTTTGGCCCTTAATCCCTTTCCTAGACACTGATTTGACAAGAGTCAAATTCCAATACCTTTCCCCCTTAGGATAATCTCCTAATTGAGTCCGAGATGTCCCTAGGGCCAACGTCTACTCATTTTTAGTTAGGCTTGGGTTAGTGAGTGCTTGGAATCTGATTTTTGGGCTAAGGAAGGGTGATTAAATCCCCACCTTCTCTTGTTAATGGGTGGTGCCCTTAAAATCAATTTGTGCAAGTGTATAAGATAAATAAGATTCACTCAAAGCGATATAAATCAACCAAGAAGTGAGTCCTATGCTAAATGCAATGCATACGTACCTTGCTCCAGCACTCTTCAACAGTAAAAATAAATGAATTGAAAAGACACGTGCCTAAAATGCAAACGTCTAATCAATTTTTTTATCTTTTCAGCAAATGTTTTACTGTTGATTATTATCAGGCTTATGTGATGGCATATAAGAAAAAGTAAAGTTGCAGAAAACTAGAATTTGCAAAGCAAGCAGCCCAGCAAAAAGACAATTAGTAGTTAACTCTGTTTTGTCGCGGACCGCGGCTTTGGCCGCGAAAACGCGACAAAGCAGAGGGCACTTGGTCTCTGCTTTCTAGAGCAGAGGCCCAAGGCCACTTATATGTTATTGCAACCTTAATTTCCTGCTTTGCTTGCCCTTAACCTGCAACAGAGAAGAAAATTCGTTTTAGTTCTAAAAAAGTTTTCAATACAAATCAGCTTTCAATAAAAACGTTACCCTCCCCGGCAACGGCGCCAAAATTTGATTGAGGCTTAACCTGCACACAAAATACAGAATTTTAGAATAAAGAATAAATAGGTGCAAGTGCTCAATGCTTACCGCTATAGCAAATGGCTATGCGGGTCGTGATCCACAAGGAGGGTTTTGCGATGGAAGCGTTTACATTTCTTTATTGAAATCTTAATGAAGATAAAACGAAGATTCTTCTTTGTTTAAAGTTATGAAAATGAAAAAGAAAGTTGTTAAAGTTAGAAAGAAAATGAGAGATGAAGAAGGTGGAAAAAATCAAAAAATGGCGAAAGCGACTATGTACAAATGATTTTTTACAAGGAAGTGAAAAGGAGTGGTGTTGGTGATTTAATTTACAAAAATGAAAGAAAAGAAAGAAGAGGAAGAAATACTTACCTAAATTGATTGATGACTTACCTGAAAACTTTGCATGTTCTACCTTTGTTTAGGAGGCGTTAAATGCATAGATCATAAGCTCGAACTCAGTCCCCGTTCGCATTATTTCATCAAGTCTCGCACAAGCATGAAGTGATACGTCTTGAGGAGGAGAACGTCTTCATGAACTATCATTGGCACTCACATAACATCGTTATACTTGTGCTTTGGAATTCACTTGTAAACTCAACAAAAACAAACGAGGTAAAGTAGAAAGAGGAAGAAGGAAACAAAAGAAAATACAAACATAAAAAGAATTAATTACCTTTATTACATGCAGAAACAATGGAAGAAAGGAGGAGGGTACATCGGTGTCACTCGCAACATATGCCTCTCTCTCTTACTTACATGAATCTTCTTCTACCCTAAGTTTACATACAAGTTACATAAAAAGAAAAGAAAAACCTAAACTAAGAAATGAAAAACTTGGCTAAATCCTATCTCTGCATGGTCGTCCATTTTTCAGTGCACAAATTGGCTTTTTATAGGCACAACCCTAACCAAAAGGATCCCGGGGAGATCGGGGGAGCAAACGCTCCCCCTAACTCCCCAACCAAGCCGCGGATCCGCGGCTTTTGCCGTATTTCCGCGGCCAGAGTGTGGCCAGATGGCCACACCCTTTTGGTGGGTCTCTCTGGGAGTTTCTTCAGCATTTATCTTTACTTGGTTTCTTTGTTTGATTCCCGGATTCTGACGAAATGGACTTGGATTCTTGGCTTTAACCGATCGATTCTGAGAGGATTCTTCTCAACCGGTTTTCAACCTCTTGATTTTGCCCTGATTCAGTGAGTGCGAATTAATTCTGATTTAATTCAGAATTTTGGTGGGCTTTGGGCTCATTTCTCTTCATCTCCTTAAAGAATGGGCCTGCAAATAAATTAAGCAATTAATTAAGACAATGCAAAGTTTTATTCTAAAATAAGTATGAAAATATGATATTAAATATGCAACATTAGCGACCAATCAAGTTTCAAATGTATATTCTATCCTTTAACAAACTGAACTAAACACAAACCAAAGTTTTCATGTAGAATTCCTTCTCCAAGCCGACTCGATCCAAATAACTTGACTCCAACCGAGTGCTAGATTTGATCTTGACGCGCGAGCTCTTGAATCTACATATGTTAGCTCCAAAACTCCTTTGTTGAAGCTAGACAACTACTAATATCTTGATTAATAACTAAAACTATATAAACACAAGATCATTAGTAAACTATAACTACATTAGTTAATCATCATTAAAACTAGAGTGATGGGCTTTTGGGCCAACAATATTTTCCTATAAAATCCCTCCATAATGGGAATTAACTCCTATATTATATGGGGAGTTAATTGACCCAGTAATGGGGTCAGTTACAACAACGCGGGTCTCGCGCTGGACGCGAACCTCGCACTGTTGTGTAGACACCGGGCTCACAGTCTTCTTATGGCCGCATTAAAGTCAAAACATGAAGCTCACAGGTACGCATTGAAATTGAGACGCGGAGTTGCCCAGACCAGCGTTTGAAGAGAGACACAGAGTTGCTGAGACCCAAATTTGAGGTAAAATATTGAGTTGCTCAGACCCGCGTTTGAGGTAAAATATTGAGTTACTCAGACCCACATTTGAAGAGTGACGCGGAGCTGCTCAAACCCGCATTTGAGTTGCGAACTTTCTCAAACTCGCGTTAGAAGTCCTCGTTTGCCATGGAAGCGAGATTCACATTTTAGTTGAAATGCGACCTTCGCGGTGAAGTGAGGCCCGCATCGGAGGACTTGTCTCTAATGATTTTTAGACAACTTATAGAACCCCTTCTAAAGTTTTTGAAATTCCATGGTTGACTGGGACGAATTTTGGAATACTTTAGACTTCAAGTTAATTTCGGCCTCCTCATGATTGGACTGACAATCTTTTAAAATATTCGGAGCTTGATTTTGTCTGAATTTTGGTCTTCGTTAGTGTACTATTGAACTGCTTGAAGCTTCTAGGGAAGATTGTCACAAGTATCTTAGAAACTCAGTCTAGCACTTCTATGAGATCCGATTTGTTTGTTGGTGTACTATTAACTGGTTAAGTTATTAATTACTTTTACTAGTGTACTATTGAACTGATTATAGAAGCAAGGACATACTTTTTGTATGTGTGAGATAACACAACCCTCATTTGATGAAGACGTGACTATCATGTTAGTCAAGTTCGGATGCGAACTTCAGTGAAGGGGTGACCCATGTAGAAATGCGCCCCTCAAATGATGTTGGGACGCGACTCTCAATCATTATTAGAACGCGACTCTTAGTTGATGTTAGAATGCGACTCGCAGTTGTACTTGAAACGCGAAGGTCGCGTTGGATATCTTCATACGCGGACATCACTTTAACGGGAGTGCCATGTTGGACATATGTATTACTCAGTGATTAGTCTCTAATATTGCATAATTTTTATCACATCTTCACATTTATGTTAAATAAAATAGGCTGATAATGGTTTTCTTTTGTGATCCTAGGTCCATGGTGTGGAATGAAGAAGAAGACTCAAAATCACCATTTAATAGGTGATTAAAGGCTTACAAAGATAGCTACTGACCTTGGAGGGTGATTCTGTTAGACCTGGGTGCTTAAATCTGAAATCTAGAAGGTACAAGTGACAGGGGACCAAAGTGACAACGCACAACAAGCGGCGCTGCGCGTGGCGAAAACACGGCTTTTGCTGCGTTTTCGCGGCAGTATTGGCGTGGCTGCGCCAGTATTTCGGGCCAGGGTTTGCCCCTATCCCCCTTTCTCCTGGTTCCTATAAATACCCCCTTAGGGGTTCTTTAGAGGAAGATATCCAGAGAACTTAGGGTTTTTATGTTAGTTTGTTGATTAGTTTACAATTCTGCATTATTATATCGCATTTTCTACTGATTTATGAATAAAATATCATTTCTAATTATGTTTTGGTCTACATTGCAGATGAATCAAGAGTCCAATGGAAAAAGGGTAATAAGAATTTAATTAAACCCATTTTGGGTATTTAAATCCGCATTTATTGGAAGCTAAGCAAGAGAGCTTCTCGAAGATGCATTGAATCTAGACCCTTGTTGGTGTCTGACACAAATCTTGACAAAATAACCGATTCGGAGTATATCTCGAAGGTCCCTGAATAGAGACAAACCCACACAACAAAACTAGGGACCTAGGTCCCTGGTATTTTCTTAGAAATACGACATTTGCCATGTTTTTGTGGCAAGATGGTGGGTCCACGCGTCAATTTTTGACGCGTGGCCTCGTCACGCCTTCCAGATCCTTCTTTCGCCTATATATATCCTTGCAGAGACCCAAAACGGAAGCATATTTGGAATTAGGCTAGGTTTTCTCTCTTTTAGTGTAGTGTAGTGTAGGTATTCTTCTTTCTTTGTATTTTTATTTTCTTGTAGATTCATGTATTAGGACAGAGAGATTCAGAGAGAAAAAGAGAGAGATTGATGTAATATATGGTAGCAATCTATGTAAAGGTGTCTCCTTTCTTCTCCATTGTAATTTCTCTATATTTTCATGACAATCTAACTTCTAACCACTAACCATCTAACTACTTACTTGATAATCCACATGAATCTAATAGCCTCCATAAGGCCTTGCTCTTTTAAGAGCCATTGATGGTTTATGATGATGGATTCTAACATTCTAACAAATTCTAACATCTAACCCACTAACTTGCAATGTCTTTTATATTTCATGCTCACCTCTAACCGATTTTGATGATTTAATAGAAGCTTGCAACTTGTTATATGGTATGGATGTTTGGTTTGAATGTTGATGAATAATCTTATGTGCCATACTTTGTATTGTCTCTTGAAGTCAAGGATTAGTGATGACCATGGATCTATGTGAGGCAACTATCACTATGAAGTTAGCATGGTTAGTGGAGCAGTTAGTAGTTAGTAGTCATGAGTTTTCTTTCATAGCTTTCCTTCTTCTTTTTACTTTGTTTTAAAAATCATTGTCAGAACCTTTTTTTATCATTTTCCTATCAATGTCTTCACCGCTTTCTTAGTTTGCCTTTGTTTCATTTTCTTCACCATCACTTTTTATTTATTATCACATCGCCATTTTCATTGCCTTCTCCATCTATTACTTCTGAATTTATTTTATTTTTCTTTTGTCATTCTTTAACAAAGAAGACTTGTTAACATAAAACGTGAATAAAAATTGTTAATGCTTCTATCGCCTCCCGTCCCTATGGATTCGACCCGTTTAGCCAATGCTATAATGGAATTATCGAAGGAACATTAGCACACATACATAATTTCACTGATTTCACAAAACACACATTTTGAAGTGCGTGTTCTGGTCTGATCAAATTTTTGGCACCATTCTCGGGGATGGGAATGGTTTTGATTTCACAATTTTGTTAATATTTTCTTCTTTGTTTTGGTGTGCAGGTTACTGTTTTAGACTGATTGAGCTGGAACCTACACAAAAATACTGAATTTCAGTGATACAAAATACAAGTGCAAGATGCTCAATTCTACCGCTTTAGCATGTGGCTATGCGGATCATGATCTACAAGGAGAGACTAGCGATAGAAGTTTTTTAGTAAGTTCTCTTTTAGGCTACAATCTATGATTAAAGTTCATCTTTAGTTCTTTAAAAGTAAAAGGAAAAATTGAGTTAAAGCTGAATTAGGAAGAAGATAGTAGATTAAGAAGATGGAGAAACTAGAAATGATATGTACAATGAAATGGAAAAGAGTGATAAAAGAAGTGGTAGATTGTGGTGTTCTAAACAAAAGAATTAAAAGAAAAGAATTTAAAAGTTACTTACCTCCTTTGGCCAAATGCTTATCTTGAATCTTTTGCAATGATGTTATCTTGAAGTGAGGCGATCAACGTATAACCCTTATTGATTCCTGTCTCCTCTACATTATATCATCAAGATGTTGCAAGTATGAAGTGATACAGAATGAAATTAAAAATTCATCGTCATGAGCTATCGGTGGCACTCGCAAAGACAAGGCTCTTTCGATGCTTTAAGACTCACTTGGATAGCAATTGGTACCAAAAAAAGTAGAGAAGAAGAACACGAAAATAAAGTATATACAAAAGTGGAACTACATATTCGATTTTATAGTAGTAAGAGAAAAGATGAACAACTTACACTGGTGTCACTCTCAGCACAATCTTCATTCTCATTCTCCTATGAAACTCTGATCTCCTCTGATTTACATAAATTAAAACTGAAAAGTATATAAAAAGAAAAATAAAAACCTAAACTAAAAAAAATGAAAAAGTGGACTAAATTCTATCTCTATATGGTCGTCCTTTTTTGCAGTGAAAACCCTGCCTATTATAGGCAAAAACCAAAGGGGGGAGGCGTGAGGAGATAAAGAGAGCAAACGCTCCCCTTATCTCCACCAAAGAGCCGCGGATTCATGGCTCTGGCCACGAATCTGTGGCCAGGATGTGGCCACGTGGCCACATCCAGGTGGGGAATAGGCTGCATAAGATTGTTGCCCCCTTTTATCCGGCTGGATTTGCTGTTTAAGCTCCTGGTTTGACGAAAAATCCTTTGATCTTTTGCTTAACGATTGATTTGAAGAGATATGTTTTTAAATAATTTCCAACTAATCTGAACAGACCTGATCTACCCTGATTTACTGATTTCAAATTAATTCTAATTTAAATCAGAATTTGATGAGCTTTTGGGCTCGTTTCTCTTCCCTCTCCTTTAGTAATGGGCCTGTAATTAAATTAAAGAATAATAAAGAAAAAGTAGAGTTTATTCTATAATAAGTATGAGAATATAATAATGAATGTGCAATATTAGCGGCTGATCACACACCCATACCTATCTTTTGCTCGTCCTCGAGCAAAACAACTAAATAAAAATTATTAGACCACTTTTGTAGGTCACGCGATTGTACTGAGCATGTGCAACAAGCCTTTAAATCTCTAGGTTTTTTTCCTAAAGGACGAGTTTTGTCTCGTGAGGGTTTTCAGTGGATTGCACCCACAAAATCCATAAAGAAAGAGAAACAAAGAGTTATTATTTTTGAAAAGCATTTTAAAAGAGAAAAATATTTGAAATATGATTGTAAGATTTAAGTAATCTATAAGTTATAGGAAAACCGAAATTTTCATTTCTAAACTTAGTCTCTATTCAAAAATTTGTTATCAATGAAAGTAAGGAGTCAAATTGTACTTCTCATCTGGTCTATTCTTTACCCTAAGTCACATTCACCTTCGTGACCGTGAAGTTTTGACTAAGATTTCTTTAACTCTAACTCTTATGCCTTACTTATTTACACACACACACACACACACACACACACACACACACACACACACATTGGTGGTATTATTCCTTAGTTTTATTAGGCTTTCTAACCTGCCAATGTAACGAGCCTTTAATCCATGACTCCCAAACCAAACGGTCTTAGGGTAACGGGTGAGAAAATACCCCAAGGAGTTAAGGACTCGAGCAAATAAGGCCACAAAACTAAGGATTTTATTATATGAACCGCTTTAAGACGTGAATACTTATGCTTTATTAGGCACAAATATCCAGCTTAATCAGAGGATTTATATATATATATATATCTTTTTTCAAACTTATCTAATCATCTTTCGCATAAATACCAAGGCTCACTTAGGCCAAAGCACCTAGCTAATCAATAATTCGATTTGTTCATCTTTCATAGATATTTTTTTTATAAGGCATAAGAATCTTTGTTTTTGAACCCTAAGTGTGTAAGTGTATGAAGTGTGCTTATTTCCTTATGTTAAAGATCAAAACTAAATTACTTTGACAAATTATCTTCCTAACCCTAAAAATCAAACAAATAATCTTATTTTGACGAAGTTTAAGAAATCCTAATTTTGACTTTCCTATTCCTTAAAATTGACTAAATTTCCTACAAAAATATATCAAAATATTGTTTCTATTTTCAAAAAGTTTTTTTAAAAGTAAAGAAAATGTTAATAAATTTTTTTATAATAAAAGGGAAAACCTAAGTTATGTTAGATCCTCCCCTACACCTATCTCATGCATTGTCCTCAATATATGAATTAATGCATAGATGCATGAAAAAGAAGAAAGGGAAGGAAAATACAACCTTAAGGTGGTGGTTCCGGTGGTGGTCTGATTGGTCTACGAAATTCGGCCCAATTGACTTTTCGTGGAGTTCAGAGGTATCTACCAGAAATATCTCTTATATACACACTAAAATGATGTATATATGAACAGTTTTTATTAAAAATTTAACCCCATCTAATTTTTAAATTCCATAATTAATTTCAGAGTCAATTTTGTCAACCGCCTTGTCCCAAATGGAGTGTGAAAAAATAGAATGATTGACTTGGACTTAGGAAGTACAGGAACTAATACCGACTCAGGAAAGTGACTTAAGTCAAGTAAAGGTTCAAGAGTCGAGATTGGTTCAGGAAGTGGGTCCAAATTAAGAAGTTGAAACTCAAGTCCACATTCATTTTCTCACAATGGAATGTGACTTAATATAGGTGATTCAATTTCAAGAATGATAGTTGTGGGAATCAAAACTGACTCTAAACTATTACTCAAGTTGGGTAACAAAATAAGAGTCAACATTGATTCGAAAATTTAACCTGGATCACAAATTTGAGAATCTAGGTCACAATTCTCATTCAGTTCAATTTCATAAAACAAAGAGCTTACCAATTTGTCAATGGGACTTTCAAAAGTATGAAATTGGTCAAGTTGAATATGATTACCATCAAAGATGGGTGATTCAATTTCATTATGAATTGACACAGGATCTAATGTTAACTTGAAAAAAAGATTGAAATCAGGTGAAGACAC
Source organism: Agave tequilana (assembly GCA_038442645.1). Taxonomy (NCBI): domain Eukaryota; kingdom Viridiplantae; phylum Streptophyta; class Magnoliopsida; order Asparagales; family Asparagaceae; genus Agave; species Agave tequilana. Next base: position 64,064 of record JAVJIF010000142.1, read on the forward strand.
CGGAGTCATTATTAAATCAAGATGTAGAATTGAATCATTATGTTAAAGTTTAGAATCATATTCATTCTCAAGTTCCATTTCAGGAATGGAATAACTTGGCAAACTGTCAATGTCTTTCACAAAATTTGGAGTTTAGGCAAGTTCAAATGATTGTGCTGAAATGAAACCTTTTTTTCAAAACAAATTGACTCTTCGGCACTAACAGAATGGTTAGTGACAACATAAATGGTCAAACGGTGAGAAAGTAGAATTTGGATCATCATATCTATGTCATGATTACGAGCATTTTGAGCCTGAGTAATGGCTTCAAGCATCTTTTCATAATTGATTGGTTCATCATTTTACTGCGATTGGTCTTGAAAAGATGAAGTGTTATTTTAGAATTGGAGGTGAAATTGTGAGTCCGTCAGATTTTTTTGATTGTTGTTTGGACTCACGCATACTCATTTCCAAAATTGATGGTTTTTTAATTTGGACTGGTGGAACTGAGTATGAATCTTGGAAATATTATGGACAAGGTGGATAAGAAGATAAGTTAGTTAAAATTAGACTCGGGGGAGGTGAATCTCCATTGACTCTGTTAAGAGTTGAAATTATTCTAGAAATTATAGTAATAAGATTGGGGGCATGGGGTTATATTGATTCGGATAAGACCAATCTGGCGCACTATGTTAAAGTTAAGATATATCGGGCTGGTAATATACGAAAAAGAGGTTGGTGTGTAATATGAATTATGATTAAAATTAAAAAATTGTTATTATAAGCCATATCACACAAGAAATGTCAAATACAAAAAAAAAACAAATAAGCAAAAAATTCTAAACTAAGTTACAGTAGACTTTTGACCTAGACGACTCCTAACTGGTTAGACTATCAATGGGAGGTATAATGCAGACTTTGACCACAAGATAATCAGCCAGGTTAGCACAAGATTGGTGGGAGGTATCCACGCAACAACGACGGGCCTAATTAAGCCAAACCACCAGCCTTCGGGGTTTCGCCCCTCAATCCTTTCCTTAGACACTGATTTGGCAGAAGTCAAATTCTAACACCTTTCCTCTTAGGATAATCTCCTAATTGAGTCTGAGATAAACCCGGGCCAACGTCTACTCAATTTTAGTTAGGCTTGGGTTATTGAGTGAGAAGATTATTTGTGGGCTAAGGGAGGGTGATGACTTCCCCACCTTATCTTGTTTATAGGACAAGCCCTTAAGATTTATTGTGCAAGGTGTGCAGGATAACGAAAAGTAACATTCAACAAGCAAATAATCACTTAAGAATGTTTTTTCTAAACTATATGCCATGCAAACATACCTTTTGCTCCAGTACTCTTCAACAGTAATGTAAAATTTAAACAAATTAGACGCGTACCTAAATGCAAAGTCTAAACAATTTTTAGCATTTAACAAATATCATTTTACTGTTGAGGTTAGAAAGTAAATATAGTGAGACAAATAAGGAAATAGATAGGTACAAATATGAAACTTTGCACTACAACCAACCTCTAGAAAATACAGGTTAGTAGTTCACTCAGATTGCCACAGGAATGTAGCAAATCTGAGGGCTTCTTGGCTCTGCTTTCTTAAGCAGAGTCCAAGGCCACTTATATGTCCACTACAGCAAAAATTCCTTGTTGTCAAACCCGTACACCAAGAATAAAGAAGAAAGTTAACCAAAAATGTAAATCTAAAAAGAGAATAACTTACCGTCCCTCCCTGGCAACGGTGCCAAAATTTGATTGAGCTGGAACCTGCACAAAAATACAGAATTTTAGAGATACAAAATAGAAATATAAGGTTCTCAATTCTACCACTATAACAAGTGGATATGCGGGTCGTGATCCATAAGGAAACCTAGCGATGGAAGCTTTTTAGTAAGTTCTCTTTTAGTCTACAAAATATGGTTAAAGTTCTTCTTTAGTTCTTTAAAAAAAAAAGGAAAATTGAGTTAAAGTTGAATTAGGAAGAAGATGGTAGATTAAGAAGATGGAGAAACTAGAAATGATATGTACAATGAAATGGAAAGGAGTGATAAAAGAGGTGGTAGATTGTGGTGTTCTAAACTAAAGAATTAAAAGAAACGAATCTAAAAGTTACTTACCTCCTTTGGCCAAATGCTTACCTTGAATCTTTTGCAATGATGTTACCTTGAAGTGAGGCGATCAACGTATAGCCCATAAGAGTTAATTCCCATCTCCTCCATATTATATAATCAAGACGTTGCAAGTATGAAGTGATACAGAATGAAACTAAAAATCCATCGTCATGAGCTATCGGTGGTACTCGCAGAGACAATGCTCTTTCGATGCTTTAAGACTCACTTGGATAGCCATTGGTATCAAAAGAAGTAGAGAAGAAGAAGAAGAACATGAAAATAAAGTACATACAAAAGGGGAACTATAGATTCAATTTTATAACAATTAGAGAAAAGAAGAACAACTTACACTAGTGCCACTCTCAGCACAAGCTTCATTCTCATTCTCCTATGAAACTCTTGAAAATCACCTAGAGGGGGGGGTGAATAGGTGATAATGCTAATCAATGTACAATTTAAAAACTATGATGCAATAATCGCCCAAAACAAGACTAAGAGCCGAATGTCCCGTAAAGGGTTCTGAACTCCTTCATCCTGATTCCTCTTTAAATGAGTTAGAGGTACGCAATGCAACCTTGTTGTATGGGACTATGATTGACAAGATGAATGAAAATAAATGAATATTGCAATGAAGAGTAAGAGCAAGTAATAAGTGCAAGAACAAGAGCAAGTGAAAGTAAACCAAACGCAAACACCAAGAACTGTTATCGAGGTTCGAGCACCCAGCTCTACTTCCCCGCCTTCCCCAGAAGGATTACTAACTACTTTCACTATCACAAAAAAATCACAATTACTCTGGAGTACCCAACTCCACAATCTCAAGTACAAGCAATCTCTTAGTAGTCAAAAGACCACAAACTTTCTCTTGCAAAATTCTCTTCCCTTATAAGGTCCTTAGAGAACAATGAGTATGATTTGAAGCTCTTGTGTGCAAAGAGAAAAGAAATGAAATCAGAGAATTCTTGAAAACACTTCAGAAAATGAGAGAGAATTTCAGCACAAAAACCAAGAAACCAAGCCTTTTTGAATGCCTTAAACTTTTGAAAATTTTCTGGTAAATAATTGGTAATGCAATCTCTCCCCAAACACCCCTATTTATAGGAGAGGGCTAGGGTTTAGAGATAAAACATATTTAAGGCTAATTAGGTCGTATTAAGTTCAAAATATAACATTAAAACCAATTTTAAACACAAAAAGACAAAAATAAAACAGCTCAGAAAAATGCCCGTTACTGTTCAAACAGCTCTATCGGTCGACTGGCCGGTCGACCGTAGTTCAAAATAAAAGAGCCGTTGCAGGCTAACGGTCAACCACCCGGTCGACCTAAAAATACAGAGAGCAAAGGGTTTACAGTCAGGCAACTATCGGTTGACCGCACGGTCGACTGTGAAACATGCACACGGATACGTGCATCTGCCAGAACCTCGGTCCACTCGGTCGGTCGACCGGCTAAACCTGACATAGGGTCGGTCGACCCGGCGGTCGACCGGCTCAGGTTAAAAATCCAAATATAAACAGAATTTTGAAGAGACTTTGATTTTAATAAATATATTTAAATATAGATAAGTATACAACATAAAAACAAACTTGTAGGCAGAGGATTTTGTATGAAAATATTTTTGTATATTTTATAGGAAATAAACTTAGAAAGAAGATGTGCACAAAACGTGTGTGATGGAGCTTCAAACCTATTCACTATTCTTTAACAAAACTATAAAGCTAAAAACAAATCTATTGAAGACTTCATAAGCAATCTTCAAGTCTTGAGCCATGCTATGCCTTGCTAGAGCCTTCTCTTCTATGTTCCTTCCTTGATTGTGCAATATGCCTTCTTTGCTTCATGAACCTAGAAGTTGTTGCAATAGCTAAGCAATGGCCTCGAAATGTGGTACTAACCTGAAACTTATCTTGAACAAACTTATTAGTACCAAATAGCTCTTATTTGGTTTGTCATCATCAAAACTCAATAAATGGAGAGTGTAACCTTTTGGGCCAACAACTTTGATCTCCTCTGATTTACATAAATTAAATCTAAAAAGTACATGAAAAGAAAAATAAAACCTAAACTAAAAAGAATGAAAAAGTAGACTAAATTCTATCTCTGCATGGTCATCCTTTTTTGGAGTGAAAAACCTGCCTTTTATAGGCAAAAACCCAGAGGGGAGAGGCGTGAGGAGATAAGGGGAGCAAACGCTCCCCTTATCTCAACCAAAGAGCTGCAAATCCGCGGCTCTGGTCGCAGATCCGCGGCAAGGATGTGATCACATGGTCACATCCAGGTGGGGAATAGGCTGCCTGAGACTGTTGCCCCCTTTTGTCTGGTTGGATTTGCTGTTTAAGCTTTAGGATTTGACAAAACAGCCTTTGATCTTTGGTTTAACCGATTAATTTAAAGAGATATGTTTTTAACTGATTTTCAACCGATCTGAACCGACTTGATCTTCCTTGATTTACTGATTTCAAATTAATTTTGATTTAAATCACAATTTGATGGGCTTTTGTGCTCGTTTCTCTTCCCTCTCCTTTAGTAATAGGCCTGCAAATAAATTAAACAATAATTAGGAAAACGCAGAGTTTATTCTATTATAAGTATGAGAATATAATAATGAATGTGCAATACTAGCGACCGATCATAGACATTGAACATTGCAGAACCCTCCTTTTACTTGAATTTCCCTACTCTAGAAAGCAGGGACCCTGTTTCCCTAATTATGCCGCAGAAAGTGAAGACAAACTGCGAAAATGCGGCAAATTTTTGGCATTTTGACTTCATCTTTTGCAGGGACTTTGCAAGTTGCATATATTATTATATTCTTCTGCCAATTTACTGCTTTGATTGCCTCCACACTGTAATAAATTAAAGAACTAGAATACGATATTTGGACGCATTAAAACGGTTTCGACATTTGTATTTAAGCACGTGTCAATTCAATTTCAATATACTATGTTTTGTTATGTTGTTATGATTTGGACTGAGGTGTACATATGGCATTGCATATAGCATAAGACAAACACGTGGGTCATTTACTCGTTTTGTGTTATATTCTTGTTATATTGCTTAATTGCACGAATTGATTTAAGGGCATAACCCCATACAAGATAAGGTAGGGATTTCATCACCCTTCCTTAACCTAAAAATCACCTCCCAACTCACACAACCAAAGCCCTAATAAAAATTGATAGACATTGGCCTCCAGGGACATCTTGGACTCATTAAGAGATTGACCAAGGGTTGAACTTATTTTGAATCTTGCTCTTGTGAAATCGGTGTCTAAAGTTGGGGATTAAGAGGTTACGGCTCGAAGATACCGTGGTTTGGTGTAATTAAGGTCCGTTGCTTGAGCACGGATACCTCCCACCGTATTTTGCTCTTACCTGGCCGATTAGCTTGTAATCGGATTCATACAACAACCTTTCCTGGGTAATCGACCAGTTAGGAGTCATCTAGGTCTAGGTCAACCCTAGTTTAGGCTTGGTTTTGATTTTCTTTCTTTTTGTTTGTTGTTTATTTTTTCTTTTTTGTTTATGATTGTTTATGAAAGGGAATTCAACAACAACAATTTTTTCAATCCTAACATGAATCCATATTTCACACCAATCCCATTTGTTTCAGATAATTCCAACCGACTTTTTACAATATGAACCAACCAAATACACTAGGTTAGACTTATCTGAATCAAACAACCCATACCCCCAATCTTATGACAATAATTTTTAAAATAATTTTAACTCTTCACAGAGTCAATGGGGATTCACCTCCCTCGAGTCAAATTTTCAACCACCTTTTCCACAATTTTCATAATTTTCATAATATTCAGTCCCCAATTTTGCTTCATATACTCCTTTTCTGGAACCACCAATTGAAGAAAAATCTGAACTAGAAAAGAGTATAGAAGCCAACCTGCAAGAGGCCGAGTGATAATTTCAAAACATGTTGGCCTTCCCAATTATACAATATTTTCAAGAATCTTACTCAGTCCCACCTCGTCAAAATGATCAAACTTCCACCGTGAAATTGACTAAGGAACTCTTGCTGAGTTCGAGCCACAATCTCCAAACATGTTGGACTCACACTCTTCACAAATTTTCCAAAATCAAGATTTCTACACTCCCTTTCTAGAACATCCACTTGAAGAAATATCACATATAGAAAAGAATATAGAAATCTTGCAGGAGTCTGCACTATAATTTTAAAAATCTTCTGCTCAGTCTATCAATAGGTTGGAAACACAAATGAGTCTATTGGTTAGCATTTATAGGAATGAGGAAACTCTATCATATCAACCTCTGACCAATTCATATCCCTAACTCTATTGATCTGACCCAAGACTTATCATTTTGGAAACCAAGATTCAATTTCAACACACCTATCTGAACTTGATGAAACTTCAAATGTTGAAAATCCCATTAACATTTTGACATGTTATCCTTTTCCTGAAATTGACCTTGAGTATGAATATGATCTTGAATCTCAACTTGGTAATTCAATTTTACTTCCTGATCAATAATGACTGAGGTGTTTTTACTTGATTTCAGGCTTTTTCCCGAGTCAACATTGGATCATGTGCCAATCCATCGTGAAATTGAATCACCAATCTTTTATGATCAACAAATTGAACTTGACCAATTTCATGCTTTTGATGTCCCATTGAGAAATTGGCCAGTTCTCATTTTTATGAAATTGAATTCAATAAGGAATGTGACTTTGATCCTCAAATTTGTGATCCAGTTCAAATTCCTGAATCAATATTGACTCCTATTTTGTTACCCAACTTGACAAGATTTTAGAGTCAGTTTTAGTTCCCACACCTGTAATTCTTGAACTTGAATCACTAATCTTAGAAAGTCACATTTAATTGTGGGGAAATAAATATGGAATAGGCTTTCAATTTCTTGATTTTGACCCGATTTCTGAACCAATTTGGACTCCTGAACCTTTACTTGACTTAAGTCAATTCCCTGAGTCAGTGTTAATTTTTGTACTTTCTGAGTCCAAATCAATCGTTCCATCTTTTCACACTCCATTTTAGAACAAGGGTGTTGATAAAATTGACTCTAAAATTATTTTGAAAATTTGAAAATTAGATGAGCTAAAATTCCAAATAAAAATCATAACTGCATACATCATTATATTGGGTTGTATTATAGAGGTTTCTGGTGGGTTTCTCCAGACTCCATGCAAATTAGATTGGGCTGCATTTCGTGGACCAATCAGACCACCATGGGAAGCATCACTTTGAGGTGATTTTTCCTTCCCTCTCTATTTGTTTCATGCATACATACATTTACGATGCATTGAGGATAATGCATGAGATAAGTGTGGGGGAGGGTTTACTAATGTAGAGTTTTTAGATTTTTTTTTTTTACACTTCTTTTAGGATATTCTTAGAATTTTCCCTTTTGTATAGAAATTGTCTTTCCTTTTAAAAAACTTTTTGAAACAAGAGACAAAGTTTTGATCAATTTTTAAGAAAATTAAGATGATCTTAGAAATTAAGGAAGCCTTAATTATGACATCTTAAACCTAGACGAAATAATGGATCTTGTTTAAAATTATAGGCTAAGTAAGATAAATTGGAGAGATAATTTTATCTTGAATTTTTTGCCTTACATAGTATGCACTTCACACATATACATTTTTGGGATGGAAACAAAGACTTAAACTGCCATAAAGAAAAAAAAATTAAAGAAAAAAATATATAATGGTATAAATGAATAAAAAATCATTTATTAAGCTGGATAATTATGCCTCAAGAAGCATGATTATTCACGCCTAGCGGTGGTAAAAAAAACAAATAATCCCCCTTAATTTTGTGGTCTTGTTTACTCGAGTCCTTAAGCCCGAGGGATATTTTCTCATCTGGTAACCTAAAAGCGTCTAGTTTGGGAGTCATCGGTTAAAGGCTCACTATCTGGGTAAACTAGAAATCTTAAGAAAACTAAGGAAAGAAGATATATATATATATATAAGTGGCTTGATGGTTAGAGTTGAAATCCCATAAATTTTCACTATCACAAAGTACATAATATCTAAGTTTTATGCAGGATAAAATATTGAATCCAATTTTGAATTCTTATCTTAATTGAAAACAAGATCTTGCATACAGATTAAGTTTAAGAAAGAATAATTTTTAGTGGACTTATAATATCAGATCACTTATATTTTTACAAAAATATTTCGTAAACTTATCTCTCTTTCAAAATGCATGTTCAAAATACTAACATTTATCTTCTTTCTTTATGGATTTTGTGGGTGCAATCCGCTGAAAACCCTCAAGAGATAACACTCCTCTTCTTGGGAAAACCTAGAGGTTTAACGGCTTGTTGCACAAGCTCAGTGCAATCGCGTCACCTACAAAAGTGGTGTAATAACATTAGCAGTATAGTTTTTCTTCTTCTTGTTTTCCTTGAGACGAGCAAAAAGATAAGTGTGGCGGTGTGATTAGTTTATAATTCTGCATTATTATATTGTATTCCCTACCGATTTATAAATAAAATATCATTTCTAATTGTGTTTTGGTCTACTTTACAGATAAATCAAGAGTCCAATGGAAAAAGGGTAATAAGAACTTAATTAAACTGATTTTCGGTTAATTAAATCTGAATTTCTTGGAGGCCAAGTAAGGAGTTTCTAGAAGGTGCATTGAACCTAGACCCTTGCGGGTTTTGACGAAAATCTGGACGAAAATAACCGTTCGGAGTAAACTTTAAGGTCCCTGAAGCAAGACAAACCCACGCACCAAAACCAGGGACCTAGGTCCCTAGTATTGGCACGAAATCGAGGCATTTGCCACGTTTTCACGGCAAGATGGTGGGCCCACGCGTCGATTTTCGACGCGTGGCCTCGTCTCACCTTCCATATCCTTCTTTTGCCTATATATACCCCTGTAGAGACCCGAAACGAAAGCAGATTTAGAATTAGGCTAGGTTTTCTCTCTTTTAGTGTAGTGTAGTGTAGTGTAGGTGTTCTTCTTTCTTTTGTATTTTTATTTTCTTTTAGATTCATGTATTAGGGCAGAGAGATTTAGAGAGAAAAAGTGAGAGATTGATGTAATAGATGGTGACAATCTATGTAAAGATGTCTCCTTTCTTCTCCATTGTAATCTTTTCCATTTTCTACATGATGCTTACCTAACTTTTCTTCTCATGGCCATCTAACTACTAACCACTAACCGTCTAACATGAATCTAATAGCGTCCACAAGGTCTTGCTCTTGCAAGAGTTATTGATGGCTCATGATGATGGATTCTAACATTCTAACAATTTCTAACATATAACCTATTAACTTGCTAACTTGCAATGTCTTCTTTATTTAATGCTCACCTCTAACCGGGTTTGATGATTTAATAGTAGCTTGCAACTTGTTATATGGTATAGATGTGTGATTTGAATGTTGTTGACTAATCTTATATGCCATGCTTTGTATCGTCTCTTGAAGCCAAGGATTAGTGAGGGCTTAGGATCCATGTGAGGCAACTATCACTAAGAGGTTAGCATGGTTTGAGAAATTAGTAGTTAATAGTCATGTGTTTTCTTTCATAGTTTTCCTTCTTCTTTTTTACTTTGTTTTAAAAATTATTTTCAAAACCTTTTTTTATCATTTTCCTATCAATGTCTTCACTGCTTTCTTAGTTCGCCTTTGTTTCATTTTCTTCAACTTCACTTTTTATTTGTTATCACATCGCCATTTTCATTGCCTTCTCCATCTATCACTTCTAGATTTATTTTCTTTTTCTTTTCTCATTCCTTAACAAAGAAGACTTATTAACATAATACGTAAATAAAAACTATTAATGCTTCTATCACCTCCCGTCCCTGTGGATTCGACCTGTTGAGTCAATGATATAATGGAAGTATCGAGGGAACATTAGAACACATATACAATTTCACTGATTTCACAAAACACACATTTTGAAGTGCTTGTTCCATTCCGATCATTTGTTTCTAGGAGTTGTAGTTGTTTTGTGTTTTCTTCTTCTTCTACCTTAGTTTAGCCATTAGAGTGAAAGAGATAGTGTATACAAATTATATTTAAAGGTGACAATCTTATACAAGTAATACTTCTCCTTCTTCTTTCCATTACTTTGTGTTTTCATTTGCTTTTACTTTTTTGTTTTAGTGTAATACTTCCTTTCTTTACTTCTTCTCTCTTTGTTGTTTTCTTTTCTTACTCATGTCGAGCTAACTTTTTCCAAAGTATGGAACTATCTATCCCACTAATCTCTAACAACTTGATTGATAACCCAAATGAGTTAATAATATCACATATAGCCTGGTGCAAACAAGAGTTATGACATCATAAGACGAGGGTTCTAACTCTAACTTACTTACAAGTATTCCCATTCTTATATTTCATGCTTAACCATTTTTAATGATTTATAGATTGTAAACTTTACTTATTTTCGTAAGTTAGAGATAGTCCTATTAATCTTTGTCGATACCATTAGTGCACTTATTTCTTCTTTTATTCTCGCCTGCAATTGGATCTTGATAAGGGAATGTTCAAGTTTTACGTGTAAACCTAAGTTAAAGGAAGAACTTTCGTTCGATCTTCAACGTGAATAGTTCTTATGCATAAAGGTTATACTTGCTTATGATCCATTGTAAGGCTACCTCTTTAAAAAGTTAGAGATTAGTGGGAGCACTTAGTAGAAAGTTAGCTATGCATTTTTACCCTTAAGAAAACTCACTTTTACAACCATCAAACCAATCCAAGAAATTCTTAAAACAACACTGTTTTCTTTTCAATTCTTTATTTTTAAACAAAGAGTTTTTTTCTTTACTTTGAACAAAGAAGCCGCATCAAAGCTTCCATCACTCTCCCTCCTTGTGAATACGACCCGTATAGCCACTTTACTATTAAAGAAGAATCACAAAAGCAGTAACATCTACCATCACTCATTTACTTATTTTCGTGCATGCTTTTTTCCGATCAAATTTTGGCGTCGTTGCTAAGAAGGGAATAGTTTTATTGTTCAACACTAAAGATTCTTCTTTGTTTTTGTGTGTAGGAAAAGTACCAAAGAGGCAAGATTGGTGATGAAGACATTGCATCAAGAATTCATTTGCCCTCAGAAAAATCGTGTAAAAGCGAATTTTTCCAATTGAAGTACTAACAAAAGCTCTTCTGCAGGGTTGCGAAAAATCGCTCAAAAATTGCTTTCTCAAATTTTTAGTTCACTTGTATGCTTCACCTTATATACTTATAATAAACTCAACAGAAATCCATTTCTTGCTAAATTGAAAATCGGATTAGACTCTTGCATTTAGGGCACATGTCTATTTCAATTCATTTCTATTTCTGTTGAATAGTGCTGTAGAAAGATAGGTGTATATTTCATATAGAATAGGACCAATATTCTGGAGTGATTTATCGCTTTGAGCGTTATTTTGTTGTGAATATACTGTACATTTGCATAATTGACATTAACCCAAAAACCATCTCCAAGTGCACTCACAATCTCTAGCCTTAACTAAAAATTGATAGACATTGGCCCTAGGGACATTTCAGACTCACTAAGAGATTAACCGATGGTGGGAATTACAAGAACTATACTCTTGCAAAATCAATGTTTAAGGAAAGAGGATTAAGAGGTTAAGCCGGGAAAGCTTCGTGGTTTGGCGTAATTAAGACTTGTGGTTCACGCCCAGATACCTCCCATCGAGTTTTGCTCTATCCTGGTCGATTAGCTTCTAGTCGAGTTCCTGCAACAACCTCCCCCGGAGAATCGACCAGTTAAGAGTCATCTAGGTCCAGGTATCTTAGACTAAGGCTTTGTGGTTATTTCTCTTTCTTTTGTTTGTTTTTTGTTCTTTTTTATGTTTGTTGTCCATATGTTGTTTATGGTGTGCTACATGCAACAGTAGGGATATTGTAACTTCCTGATTATTCAGAAACACTTCTCTGCCCCTACATCCAGAACACAGCGATGGAATCACTACAGGACACGTTTTACCCAATAAGAACTTCACTATTATCTTGTATAAAACTTCCTGAGGTGAATAACAATAACTTTGAGTTAAAACCCCAATTCATAAACACTCTTCTGAAATTTCACGGTTTAGAATCGGAGGATGCATACTTCTTTGTAAGAAAATTTAAAGAAGTATATCTCATGATGCGCATGCCCCAGCTAGGGGACGATACCGTTCGGTTACGTTTCATTCCCTTCTCCTTAAAGGACCTTGCTAAGAAATGGTTGTATAGTTTAGCTCTAAATTCAGTTACAACATGGGACGATTTTGTCAAGACCTTCTTGAAGAAACTTTACCCAACCCACAAGACTACCCTCATCAGAAAGAATATCATGCCATTAGAGCGAACCATTTTAGAGATTCTTTGAGTGATTCAAAGATCTCTTAGCTCAATGCCCTCATCACGGCGTAGAGAAATGACGTCAGTACAAGATTCTCTATAATAGTTTGGATTGTCAAAACAAAAATCTTATTGGAAATCATGTGTTAGGGAGGGCTCTTGCAAAAGGATGAAAATCAGGGTTGGGATTTGTTTGAAGATCTAACTGAGAAAACCCTGCAATGGGAGCCAACCTCAGAAAATCAAGGAATTCACAGTCTATCACTTCAAAAGGAGGGATCCTATATTTAGAATCATCCATAGTTACTGAAGCTAAGATAGAAACTCTGATGAGGAGAATAGAGGCTCTAGAAAGAAAAGAGCCAACCAACGTTAACCAAATCAACCCACCACCAATTCATAATCCGAGTTGTTCATACTGTCAGGCATCGAATTATGTTTTCGAAGAGTGTCCTATTTTCCAGGCTCATCAAGTACCACCAGAATACATGAATGCGGCTTACTCACAACAGCAATACAATACGTGCTCTCAGATGTACAATCTCGATTGGAGAAATAACACAAACTTCTCTTGGGCCCAGAATAATTCTCCCAGGCCAAATTTTCCCAATAATCTTCACCATCCCAATCATCAAACAAATTTTCCCAGTCAAGCTCCATCTAGCTCCATCTTTCTCCTTCCAAAGTTCACCAATAGAAAAAAAATAAGTAAATTGGAGGAGAGTATGGAGGCATTCATGAAGTCCCAAGCCGACTTCATGCAAAATCAAGGACAAACATTGAGCAACCATTCATAGGACATATTGAGATTGGAAATGTAGATGGTCAATTAGCTAGCTCTCTATGTGAAAGACAAAAGGGTACTTTACCTAGTCAGCCGCTAGTCAACCCAAAGAATTCCAATCAAGCGTATGAAGTTCAAGATCCTTAGATCAATCAGTGCAATGTTGTTCATACACTTCGATCAGTAAAGAAGATGGACAACCAGGTCTACCAGCAGAAAAATCCTAGCCACATTGATTCTGCTTCTGCCTCCACATCTGCTAGCTCATTCCAATCTACTCCACAAAATTCTGACAAGGACACAGCTGCTGATGAAGTTCACAATCCTGTAACACTTTCGTAATAGGCTTGGGAATAATAATAAAATCATGCACTTGAAAAAGATACTTGAGATGTTTAATCAGGTCAAATTGCATGTGTCTCCTCTTGATGCTATCCAATAAGTCCCAGAATATGCTAAATCCTTAAGGATATGTGTACGAAGAAGAGAAAAATAAATGTGCCCAAGAAAGTATTCTTAGCAACCAACATAAGCAAAATTCTTTCTGGTCCTATTTAGGTGAAATACAAAGATCCCGGGTGTCCCACAATTTCGTGCTCCATAGAACAAACAGAAATTAGCTGTGCACTCCTTGACCTGAGAGCAAGTATGAACTTGCTACCTCTCTCAGTATACCAGCAACTTGGGTTAGACGAGCTGAGTCCAACTCGAGTCACTATTCAGTTAGCAGATCAATCTGTTAAAATCCCCAAGGGGGAAATCACAGATGTCCTTATCCATGTTGGGGATTTCATCTACCCTATTGAATTCATTATGCTTGAGACCCAATCTGTATCAAATCCGCGGTCTCAAACTCCAGTCATCTTAGAGCACCCATTCCTTGCTACAGCTAATGCCATAATTAACTGTAAGAATGGGTCATGCGATTGACCTTTGGAGACATGTCAATGGAGGTCAATGTATTCAATCTTGAAAGACAACCCAGGAATATAAATGATCAGACTTTTGAGGTCACATTAAAATTTGACCAGTGAGCATGAAGAGAGCATAGAGATGAAAACAGAGAGCGAGTTTGATCTGGACTCTGAGAATTTCAATCTGGACCAGATCATAAATTCAGCAGTAGATTGGGCATCAAGCTCAAGTGTACCTCATCCCAGGACCAAAATTCCAATATCACCTTCAATGAGTCAACTCCTTCCCTATAGTTATGAGCTTTACCTGAACACCTCAAGTACCCCTACTTGGGTGGAAGAGAAACCCTGCCAGTCATCATAGCATCCCATCTAACTGAGCAACAAGAGGACAGCTTGATGTCTATTCTTAAGAGACATAGGGAAGCTATTGGATAGACTGTAATACCCCGTTCCCAGAATACGTACTTAATTGCGTATTCAGATTTTCGATCGTATTTTTCGATTTACTTCACGTATTTGACCGATTTCAGTTCCAAATATTATTTTCTAATATATTAGATTTTCTATGATTTTCTAGATTTTTCAGGAATTAAAATGAAATTCTTCAAAACCGGTGTCGGCCAGTGTCGCTGACCGCTTCCCGGATTTTTAATTCACAAACCACTTGGAATTTCTCAATGAGTCTTTAGACTTTTCTCCTTAGAATAATATTCTCTACCTACATTCTTTTTCTGAGGATTTTACGAATTTATGGGATTTCCACCGGAGTCGGTAGATAACCGATTCCAGGATTTTTAATTCACACACAGTTAGGAATTTCTAGATAGTCCTTTAGACTTTATTTCTTAGAATCACATTTCTCACTTAAATACTTTTTCTGAGGATTTTATGATTTTATGAAAATTCTTTCGGAGTCGGTAGGTAACTGATTCCGGGATTTTTAATATTAAAACTATAAAGTATTTCTTAAAACGGATTTCATTATTATTCTTCATATAATATTCTTGATTTTTGATATTTATTTCGGGTAGTTCCGAGATACTTGATTTCGGGACGTATCCGGTATTTTCCCGAAAGATTTCCGCATCCGCTACTGAATCCCGGGAATCCGCTACTTCCATTATTTTTCAATTCCTCTTCCAAGAAAATATCTCCTATTATAATTTCTTTTCCATTTTTCCTTTTCCTTTATTCTTTCCTTCCTCCCTAAGCTTCCATTTTCATCCACACAAACTCCACCTCATCACCTCCACCTCACCACTTCCACACACTTCTTCTCCACCTCACCCCCCACATGGCAAGCTCCTATTGGCCAAGGAGAACACCTCATCCCCCACTTGGCAAGCTCCTATTGGCCAAGGGACACCTCACCCCCTATTTGCAATTAAGCCCCTCACAATTATTTAATTGCAACTCCTTCACAAATTCCAAAATCTATAAATACCAATCCTTTTCATTTCACTTTCTTTTTCTCTTCTCTTCACAAAAGAGAAAGCCTCCACAATTCCCTCCTCCTTCTCAACCTCAATTACCAAGGTTTCCATCTCCATCTCACACAACTACTTGGATTGGGGATCGTCTCCTTCTTCATCGGAGATATCGCCTTGGATCATTTCCGACCACGATCTCTTCAAGCTTCACCTAGCCGATCTACGTGAGTATTTTACTCACCAAGACTTGATTTATTCCTAGTATGTTTGTATCTTCATATCTAGTGTACACATGTCATCAAAATCATATTTTTAGCCATCACACACAACCATATAAAAATCTGATTTTTAGACCAAACAGCAGCAGATTCCAGAACTTCGGTCGACCGGCCCAAGGGGGGCAGTCGACCGATGTGCACAAACGTGCACAGTTTTGAGTGGGCGGTCGACCGGTTCACCAGCCAGTCGACCGCTCTAGAAAACCCAAGTTACGGCCCTGTATCGGTCGACCGGAAGTCGACCGATCACTCGACCGGCTTTGTGTGTCAGTCGACCGGCAGTCGACCGGCACTCGACCGACCAAACCTGGAGCTCACGGCCTTGTATCGGTCGACCGGCCATTGACCCCAGTCGACCGATGGTCTGTTCTGGGCAGAAAATCTGCTTTTTCTGTAGAAAATCCTAACTCTTTAGAAACCCGTTTTAGTCGACTTACCTTAATTCCTAGTCGACCAGAGACCCTTAGTCGACTACACCCTTGACCCTAGTCGACTAACCTTGCCTGAACCAGAAACCACCAACTCTCGGCCCTAGTCGACTTGACTATATTATTAGTCGACTATAGACTACTAGTCGACTACCCTTTTTCCCTAGTCGACTTACCTTTTCCTGAATCAGAAACCCTAACTTTCTGTATCTCAGTTCTAGTCGACTTGACCATACTATTAGTCGACTTAGAGTATCTGTTAGTCGACTACCTATTTTACCACAGTCGACTAACTATTCCCTGAAACAAAACCTAACTCTCTGGAACCCAGTTATAGTCGACTATACCTTACTGTGAGTCGACTTAAGTCCACTATTAGTCGACTACTCTTCCATCCTAGTCGACTAACTTTAGCTGTTTGTCTTAGTTGATTTCTTTCTTGAATCGGAACCTTACCCTCTAGACTTACTTCACCTATAGGTATCACTTGACTTGTCTCTTGTCACACATCATCTTCCATTCTTTCTCTCTCTCACCTTCACTCCATATTATTTATATCACAGGTTATGGCGCATCCCGAACTTCAGTGGATTCTGGATATTTCGGCGTGTTGGTGATTTAGGCGAGTAGTCTCGCTCTTCTCTTGTGTTCCGTTTCGTCGGGACGATAAGTATTTCGCCTCATGTTTTCATATACTTTATTCTATATATCTTTTACTGTTTTCATACTATGCGTGGCAGACCCTTCGTGGTCGTTGTATTCTTGGTTTCCGATATGTTACCACTTGCCCTGCTATTTTGTATTAGGGTAGCTTTATCTTGTACTTGTGCCATGCTATTGATATACTTACTTCTTTATCATATACCATGCGTGGCCGACCCTTCGTGGTCGTTGGACTTTGAGTCACTTCCATATTACCACTTGGCATTACTTTAACGACCTGTCAGTTATGTGTTACCATTTAACACATGTATATCACCTGACCTCTAGCGTGTTATCACCTGACTACCTGGCATGCCACTATTTGGCAAGACCCTTATGTTGTACCATGACTTACCCCGACTATTATCCATCTCATATCATGATTGGTTACTTGTTATATATCACCACCTTATCATGCTATCACTTTATACCCAGCATGATATACTTGACTTGTGATTGTCATCTTTACGGGAACTTGCCTTATTATCCTATACCATGATCAGTGACCTGTTTTCCTGCTTTATATGCAGTGACCTGACTATATAGTACTTACGTACTCCTGAATTCCTGATCATGTCTATTTCCTGTTTTTCCCGTAAAGTGATAATTAAACTAATGAATCCTAAAAAGTACCAACTTGTATTGGGTCGGGGGAAACATGCGGATATCGATATGTGTTCGTGTTTACAGTGGCTTTTAGGAGTGTTGTGCAACCCATGTTCCGGTCTGACCTGTGGGCCTCCAGGGGACCGAGGGAGT
This sequence comes from Agave tequilana, assembly GCA_038442645.1. Taxonomy (NCBI): domain Eukaryota; kingdom Viridiplantae; phylum Streptophyta; class Magnoliopsida; order Asparagales; family Asparagaceae; genus Agave; species Agave tequilana. Next base: position 81,771 of record JAVJIF010000142.1, read on the forward strand.
GCTTGCTCCCTTTATTACTGGTACCATACTGATAAGGGCATACATAAGTCCCTCCTGTTGAGCCTAGCGGCTGGCTTCCGTCACCAAGCAACGGAACAATCCTTGGCCGTTATCTCGGGTATGTACGGGGTCCACTGTAAACATAGTTCGTTGATACAACCGCTGTTTCCAATAACAACCTTGACTTTCTTATATATGGATGTATGTGAGTTGGCTGTACATCGAGCCACATACCGAGATATATGGGTCAGACGAGTAATAATAAAGTGTCATAATAACCGGCTCTTTAAGTTGTAAGTAGAGGTATGTGGAATGGGACGCATACCAAAGCCTGCATCTTAAATAGCTATGAATCTGTGATGTGCCTTACCGTATTTGCTTTTCCCGGACTTTATATCAGATTTCATGTTTTATGAGTATTATGTGTAGCTCGAGTTTTATGATGCTTATGTTATACCCTTCATACATATATATTTCATTTGTGTTCTAACCCTCCTGTCTTCTGTACTTGACACTTGTGTTCCTCCTGGCTCGCCACCTGGCATTGTATCCTACTCGCCTGGGGAGTGTCACTGACTCCCCTGATTCTCATGTCCAGGTCCTGGAGCCCGGAGCGTGTGGATTTCCCCCTTTGCTGCTCAGAGTAGCGCAGTGGTAGCGTGGACCTCCAGCCGACCTTTCGGAGCTCCATCCTTCCAGACCCCTTTGTGCCTCTCGAGTTTCCCCTTAGCAAACTCGTGAGTGCTCTTTTATACTTTTCACTTGTACAGTTCCTTGTATACATGTATGTGAGCCCCTTTTATACTGTTCATATATATTGTATATCTTTTGTATTCCCGCATTTGCGCATTAGTGATATGATATTCATGTAATATTGTAATCACTCTGGTGATAATTCTGTAATTGTATATATGTGTTGGAATGTATAATGCACCATTTGCTTCCGTACTCTGATTCTTGTCTGTACTGATGCTTAGCGTATATACGGGAAGGTACTTCGGACTTACGTATATACGTTGCAGTGACGTCCCCGTATCCGTGGAATCGGGGCGTTACATAGACATGAAAGATATCAAGAGGATAAGTCCAGTAATAGTTCAACATAGGATTCTTAATGATGAAGCGATTCCCAGGAGGGACCCACTTGAAAGGCTTAATCCACTCATACAAGAGGCTGTAAAAATGAAATTTTTAAACTATTGACAATGGATCATTTATCTCGTTTCTGATAGACAATGGGTTAGCCCAGTTCTGCTATCCCTAAGAAAGCTGACTTTATGGTGGTAGAGAATGAAGCATAACTATTGGTACAAACAAGACTGCCTACCAAAGTTCGTGTTGTTTATTGACTATAGAAAGTTGAATGCGGCCACTCGTAAGGACCACTTCCCGCTACCTTCATCAACCAAATACTTGAACGCTTGGCTGAACATAAGTACTATTGTTTCCTGGATGGGTACTCGGGATACAATTAGATCCCCATTACTGCAGAAGACCAGGAGAAGACTACGTTCACCTGCCCATTCGAACCTTCGTCTACCGACGCATGCCTTTTGGATTGTGCAACGCTCCCGCGAATTCCAACGGTGCATGCTCAGTCTGTTCTTTGACATGGTGGAATGTTTCTAGAGATTTTTATGGATGATTTGTCCATCTACAAAGATTCATTTGAACAGTGTCTTCATTATCTAAGTTGGTTCTGCCAAGTTGGAAGAGGGAAAATGTCACTTCATAGTGAGACAAAAGATTGTCTTAAGCTATGAGATTTCTAGGAGAGGAATCAAAGTTGACAAGGTAAAAATAAAAGTGATTGCTAAGCTTCCACCACCCAAAAGCATCAAGGATATCAAATCCTTTCTAGGGCATGCGGGTTCTATCGACAGTTTATTAGGATTTTACCAAATCGTTTGGCCTTTAACCAACTGCTTGCAAGAATGTGTCCTTTGATTTTAACGATGTATGTTTCAAATCATGGGAGAAGCTTAAGCAAGACCTTGTATCTGCGCCTATTATTTCTGCTCCTGATTGGACATAACATTTGAAATCATGTGCGATGCCTCTGATTTGCTATAAACGCTGTTCTTGGATAGCGCATCGATAATAGGTAGCACTGATTTAGTACTCGAGTAGGACCCTGAATGACGCCCAATAGAACTATACAACGACCGAGAAGGGATTCTGGGTCGTTATCTTTGCGTTAGAAAAATTTTGGCCCTACTTGCTAGGATCAAGATTGTGATTTTCATGGATCACTTAGCATTGAAATACTTCATGACAAGAAGGAAGCTAAAGCCCGATTGATTTGGTGGATCCTTCTGCTTCAGAATTTGACCTAAAAATTTTGATAAAAGAGGTATAGAAAATGGTTAGTTGATCATCTGTCAAGAACTTTGAATGCACCTATAATTCAAGCTTCGATCAATGAGGATTTACCAGATGAGCACATCCTGGCCATTTTCAAGGAACCATGGTATGCGGACATAGTCAACTATCTGGCCACTGGACATTACCCGTTGAATGGATAAAGCAAGACCAGTGTCGCTTCTTTTCCTAAGAATGGTACTTCTTCTAGGAAGAGCGGTATGTCTTTTAGTATTGTCCCTGACTAGATTATTTGATGATGTATACCAGAAGAAGAACAGACAAGTGTGGCTCAGTTTCTGCCATGAACTTGCACGCGGGGACACTTCAGTCCCCACAAAACCGTAGAGAAAGCTTTACAAAGTTGGTTTTACTGGCCCACTTTGTTCAAAGACTCATTCCACTTTTGTATGTCAGTGTGAATTGTCAAAAGCTGAAAAAATTTTGAGACAAGACATTATGCCCCTAAACCTGATTCTCAAAGTCAAAATTTTTGATGTTTGGGGCATTGACTTCATGGGATGATCCCAATTCTTTGGCAACAAGTGCATCTTCATTGC